>UNPE01000205.1:0-530000 GCA_900536245.1 Epinephelus coioides
AGGATTATTATCCTAAACTAACCCAACTGGTAGGGGCGCAAATTTGTTGGATATCATACCAACCACTGTATGTTGATATGTTGTATACTTCTACTCTCTTACACTCGCAGAGCGAAAGATTGTACTTTTACCCCAACTACAATTATTTGACAACTTTAAATACTAGTTACTTGTCATATTGTAATGACTCAGAACCAAGGAACCCAAGGGACTAGGCAAAAATCTTCAGGCAGGGAAAACAGGTAACAGGCAAGCCGACAGATAGACAAAGAAAGCTGGAAAGCTAGGCAAACACACTAGACAATCTGGCAAGGGTAAAATGGAGTGCTTTTGATTGTAACAGAGTATTTTTTATACTGTGATATTGCTAGTAGTAGTAGACTATCTTCGTTCACAGCTACTACTACATTACATTCACACAAGGCCACAATAATTACAGCAAACTAAAGACATAAAGTTTCTACAATATCACTTAAAGCATATTATATTCACACTCTGTCTCACTTATGCATGTAATTACCTGCTCACTCCTCTTTAATTTTTCTGCCTCTTCACCACCGTCCTCATCACCCACCTGCAGACTTCTTAAATCTTAAAGCACACTTTGCAGCATCAGCCAGCAAAGCATTTTTTGCCACACTTTCTCTGCTACAGCTAACAGCTTACAGCTACAGATTTTCTCTTTTTATTCCTGCTGAGTACAATACATAAGCCCAACTAATGGTGTGAATGTGCAGGGATATAAACACATGTTCAAACTCCATGTGGCCATTCACTTCAGACTGCTGGTCACAGGTGATAAATGCACCATTCAAAAGACCAAGGTCGGAATGTAGTTCCATATAGTACATGCCACAAGCTTTCAGAATAAAAAGGGTTATAGCGTATGACTCACACTGAAAAACGATGTTGAGCGGCTGCTGCAGTGAAAAGTCTTTTACTGTATGCAGCATATATACTGAGTGTTAGGGTTATAGTGTTCTGTTACAAAGTCATGGTCCAGGATAGGACTATAGCCAAAAAATAAACCCCCTAAAATGTTTTTAATCATTATTTTCCATCATGACAGCGCTAATTCTCTTTAATGCCTTCTAAACACTGCCAGGAATAAAATCATGGCAGTGAATACTGAATCCTCTATTCATATAATGTGTGTTACCCCGAAAGTAGCCATAAAAATGAGTCGTAACATCAGAACAACTGCAGGAAATACTCCAAAAATGCACTTAATATCCTAGAGGGATATTTAATAGTGTAAGAGTAGATTTAGTTCCCTTGAAAAAGAAATCCTGTTTATACAGCTCTTTAAAGTAGATATCCAGGATAATTGGGTGGCACTCTCTCTAACCATCTCTTGAGTGGCGATGGTGACTGCTGAGCTAATCTCGTATCCCACTGGGTTCGCCACCAAGGCCACAGGGGTATAATCCTTGTGCTGAGGAGGCTGTCTCACGGAGTTTGTGAAGGCAGTTTTATTCATGTATATTCTTATTTATTTATCAACCTCAACAACAGTACAACATGGCAAGTATTAATCAAAAAAGCATTAAACCCCAACAAGGAGCTTTGTTTGCTGTCATAAATATGGCCACTGTAGTTAATTTTTAATCAACCACGAGCTTCAAAACTAAGCCAACACAGATGTGCCAGAAACCGCAGTTCCTTGAATGTTCACGAGGCTGGCTACAAAAGCGTGTCAATCGTCATAGAACCCCATGTTAAAACGTTACAACAAATAGAAACCGATTTACAGTCTGGTACAAAAATGATTTTATTCCTACAGCCATTTTGCCTATTATTTGTAACGGTACAGGAGGTGAATGTTCATGTAACTCATTACATCTTATTAAGGCTTAAAGTTATGCATAATTAAGAGCATGGCTGTTATAGGTTGCAGGCTGTCTGTGAGGCGTTGTCACAGTCTATAAGTCAGATTCAACCCTCGCACTTTGGGCCTGTCCATTTCTACCCCTTAAATCTTCCACGTGGTATTGAGTGCCCCCGTTTGCGAGATAACCCTTGATGAGGGAGGTGAGAACTATTAGGGTAGAGATCTTTCCCTAAGAAATGAGACACCACTTCACGCAAATCGGCACGGCCGATGTGCAGGCATACGCCACCGGTAGTAGCGACGAAAGATACCGGTAGTCATCCAGGTTTGAAAATGCCGGCTCCAGCACTTGTGTTGTGCTGTGTGCTACATTTATTCTTCTCCGTCTGATGAGTCACGGAGAAGAAATGCTGAAAACAGGAGGCACCTACGACGTCTTCTAGTTCTGATTGATTTTGTTCCAGTAAGTCCTTTTGCTTAAATATTTTGACGCTGGTTCAACCGAGTTGCTGATGAGTTTACGCTAGTCCAACCATCTGTTGTTTGTATAGCCTACATTCCGATCGTACAGTCACAAATTGTTTTCCAAAACTTGCCAAAGTTGCTGACTTTGCAAGGTGTTCTGGGAAATTTCATCTTCTACTCCGTACTCAATTCTGTTTTTGGACCCCACTAGCCTAAACGTGAACGCGCACAACCAAGTGCAAGTGGGTATTTCTAGGGGAAGCGTGGGTATTGGGACAGGCCCAGCTCTGTCCTCTCATTCAAATGTGATCACTACTGGCTCCATAAAACCAAGATGGTGTCAGCCAAAATGCCAAACCTTAGGCTTCAAAATGAGGACATCACGGTGGTCATGTTGATTATTATTTCAGTCTATGTTTTTAATCATTCCTATGTACACTGCAACACTGCAAAATACTTACTAGAGCACCAAGTGTGTATAAATCCACCGCTAAAAGTAGTCCCATAATTCAAAAAAGAAGCAAAGAGGATGGATAAAAATCGAAATCCTTCTCGTTCTTGCTACAAGGCTTCGGCCGAGGCAAGATTCATGTTTGCAATAACTGACTTTCAGTCTAGGCAGGTAGACCCGCCCAAAGGTAGGTGATTGACAGCTTGTCCCTTTAAGGGATAGCAACAGCAATAGGGGAAAGAAAAGGGATTGTAAATTAGTATCACAGTACGAAAACAAGTGCCAGACATTATTAAGAAATGACAAATACATATTTGTTATTGGTGTTTTTATTGGATTTATTGACAATAAGGCACATAATGAATAACGCCAGCCTCGCACTTTGATGATCACAAGATAAGTCCGGGGATGTGGCGTTTATTTTATCCCCACAGTGGTGTGTGTGTATACAGTAATTGGTTGCTACCAGTGGGTCAGCACCTAACAGCCAGGGTCAGACAGGTTGAAATGGCCAGATACAATTATTTCTTTAGATCGGCTTGATATTTATTTAGTATTAGGCTGATAACGTTAACCCTGTCTTGGGTCAGGGAGCTGACCTTACAAAAAATCCAGCACCGCCTCTAGACCATCAGGAAGATGTGTGTCCATTAGGGTTTGACAAGATTATTTGAGTTTTGGCATTGTTGAGATAAAGTTTAATGTTGACCCAGCCCTCCTCCTCTGTGCCTCTCCTCTACGATGGCTGGAACAGAGAAGCAGACATATCATTGTCCTTCTGTAGAGTTTGTGACCATGAAAGGAAAAATAAAGAGCATGGGCAAATGAATGAATGAATACATGATACATTAAAGTAGTGCAAGAGGGTGTTACTAACATGTATATGTTTCAACTCCTATACTGAACACTGTATATAAGTGTGCATTTTCACGACACTTGGAAACCCCTCTAACCCCGCGTCGTCTTTTATTTACTCAGGCCATTTACAAATGTACAGGAGGCAGTGTTCTCCTCCTCTCAGCCTCTTGACAAGGACCCATTAAAAATGTGTGGGAGCTGTGTATCCACATAGCAGGCAGCGTCTCTCTTGAGTATTTAATAATGTGTATTCATTACTGTGCACTCCATTTTCCATTACAGCGAGGGATGAAAAAAGGTGTCCTTCTTTGAGACGAGTGAATAAACATGCAAATAACAACCAGGAAGACCAAGAGATATAGATGTTATTTTATTTTTTTATTTGGTATTCTTTTATTATTTGTTATATTGTTGCTTATATAAACATCAAATGACTGAATAATTGTTGTTGGGTGAATCAATACAGTGGAAAACAGAGAGAAGATGCTGCTGACCTTTAATACCAGTATAACGTTATAATGCATTTGAGCCTAACCTGTTGAATCGGATTATATTTGGGAGGAAAAATATCCTGAAAGTAACAGAAAATCCAATTTGTGTGTGTGTGTGTTTCTTGCGTCTCTGTTATAATGACAACCAACTGTCCTCAAACAAAAGATGGAAAATGAGCGAGCTGTGTGCTGGTGACCAGCCAGACGGACACTGGAGCTTGGACTGACACGCTAATCTTGTTATTGTCTCCAAATGCAAAATGGCTTTTCAAAAGGCATTTTATCTAGCAGAGCGCAGTATCTTTGCCTGAGTCAATATAACGCTGGATCATTGTAAACAAAATGTCTCTTGTGTCTTGAGTCTGCCAGCTAGTTAGTCAGTCGGATGCTGAAGACTTGTCAGATTCCTTCTCCCATACTGCTCTTTTCTGGGGCTGTCGGACAACAATTCCAAAATCAAAATATTTGTATCATTTGCATGATTTGTTCAAATGATTTCAGTGTGAGACAGTTTGTTTCTTTAAATGTCTGAGAAATTGTTGTTGGGCAAATATTGTTCCAAGAACATAATTTCAGTTGTGCTTTCCATCGTTTTAACAAGCTTTTAGCGGCGTTGCTACATGCATTAGCTACACATGCCATATATTGTTATTTCATAATAGGGTGGGATGGATAGACCGAGATTTGGGTTAGTATTCCAGGAACATAAGAATATGGGTGGATTACTGAATGGGACTACTGGGACTGTGTCGCAAGCCCCCCCCTGGCCTCAATCTGCAAAATGTCACTCAAATTAACATGTACCAACCAGGAAGGAATTCAGAATGACTTTAAAGAGACATAAAAAGACCACAAAAGATGCAAAGGAACTGCAAATAGACACGAAATGTCTGCGGAAAGGGGCAAAACAACCACGATGGCACACATAAAGACTGCAAAGAGACACAAAACAACTACAAGGAGACACAAAAGATGCATAAGAACAACAAAGTGATGCAAAACAACTACAAAAAGAGGCAAAACCACCACAAAGTCTGTGCGACTTGCCCCTATGTAGGCAAGAAAGTGGGGTCTTTTGCATACGTGTGCCCAGGGGCCCATTTTCCTATAATCCACCACGTTGATGGGACATCTTGAGCCTTACCAATGTCAAAAAATTCTTACTTTTGCCTCACTTTTTCTTGTGGAACTACAGTTCCCACAATGCTTTGGTAGGGACTCACCAAGGATTTAGTTACAAGTTAAACTGTGGGTTACTACTGGAAGACCATCAGTGTGTCTCAAATCACATACTTCCTTCAGTACACTTCCATGTAGTATACTATGTGCACTACGTACTTATTGGCGTAGTGCGCGAATTTCGACAGGGTAGTGTTGTCTCAAACCAAATACAGCCGTTGTGCACTTTTGGAAATGATGACCGCAAATTAGTTAGAAAACTAGCATTAGCATTTGCGTTATCGTTCGCAGTATCACATCATTACAGACTGCTAAATTAACCCAATAAACATACTGCTGGCTTATACCCAACAACAGCATAGTGGTGCTTAGTGCAAAAAACACATGTAACTTACATTTGTACAATGCAGCGACGTTCATGGTCGCACAGTCCTCGGCCGCCATTTCCAGTTTGAAAGTGGTCCCTCCCCTTCCGCTACGTAGCCAAGGTGGTGACCATTGAGGGCGAGACGTGTCCATAGTTCCACACTCAACTTCTTGACCGTTTTGAGAACACCATCCGAGTACTCATAGTGCACTGCATTTTTCCATACTTCTCAGTGTGAACGCACTTATGCACTCAAAATATTAAGTGTAAGTACAAAAGTACACGATTTGAGACACAGCACTTGTTTGCAATGTAGATGGACAGACGACTACCACTAAAGAAAACTTGCTGACATTGGACAGTTATGACTGAGAGTGCAATTTTGACACAAATTTTGTCACTTAGTAGCATAAAATATTTTCTTTTGTAAGTTTTCTTCTACCTTATGTTTAAATATGCATTTGAAATATGAATTTGAATGTTGGGGTGAGGAGCTAATATTCTATATAACATACAGCCTTTGAAATATCATGTTTCTTTCCTTTAACAGCATGAATCTTTGTCGAGAAATAAGGCGTGACAGAAAAATTCAGATGGGAAGAAGTGAGCAGAGAGACACTAAAACATTACAATATCACTGTTATCACTCCAGGCCTGGATAGACTGCTCGCCATGGCGTTTACTGCGCTGCTTTATTGTATGTGCGCTCATGTGGAAGTTCCCCAGTCTGATGCATTTCGCTGCTTAATGTTAAAATATCAGTGTCATTTTCCAAAATCCTGACAACATCCAGAGGGGGATTAAATTACAAATTAAATTAGAGTACAAAAAGGTGTAATTCCCTTCACTCAGTAGATTTGCACTAGTCTTCATTGTGGCTGCCATTTTTTTTCCTTCGCAGGCCAATACACAGAGTGTATACACACAGCACAGGGAGAAGTGGCTGCCATCAAACTGAGTCTACACATGCTGTGTGTATGGAGTGAAAGGCAGTCGAGCTGCTCGAGGATCTGAAGGTGATGAATGCAAGGCTGAGGAGTGAATAAGGGGGCTTTGGGATAATGGCTCAGAGTCAAGCAATATTTGACTGTTGCAGGGGTAATCCTTTCCTTCTATTCCCCCTGCCTGAAGGTGATAATGGCTTTGCACTGCTGCTGAGCTGCGCATGCGACTGGGATGAGAGACGCTGGCGCTGTGTCACGTCAAAAGGCCTTGCCAAGAAAGATGCCATTGTGTCGCTTTAAGCAGTGTTTGTCTCCGAGTGGAGAGGCACTCGTTCATCTAAATTCTTTCTTTTTCAGTCCACAAAGTCATGACAAATCAGACTGGAGGTCAACCTGTGGACAAATGATGCTGAGTGCACATGTCTGCTAATCTCAGAGGTGATACTCACTCTATACTGTCAAGGTCAAACTGCACTTAAAGGATCAGCCTCTAATCCAAGTGTAAACCCACCTTGTAGAAACAGAAACACTAGAATAAAATGTTCTTCATTTAAGAACAGAATTGGTCAATAGGAGTCAGCACATTGATCCTGGAAGTCAATATTGATTCTTTCCTCTGACCTTACTCTTTATTTTTGAAATGTGTTTAATTGTGACCATATGTTTGAAATATTAATATCTGCAAAAATACTTCTCCAGTGGTTGAATTATGGCTTTGCTAAACAAAACAAAATACCTCAGAAGACTGGTATCGACTGCTGATAAAGGACAGGTACATAATCCAACACAGTCCAGTGGGCCCTAATATCAAAACAGCAGAGACTTCATCAGTGGACCGAGTGATTGTGATTCTACCAGGTTCATCTCAAATAAACTTAAACCCCAAGTACACTGACCTTCTTAAAGTGTGCCCAGTGAGATTCAGGCATTGACGGGAGGTTGAAGTTATGACAATAATAAGGACCAAATATTTTAATTGCACTTTCACATTTTAATAGGTCTAAACTGAGCACTGCTTTCAATTCCACTCTCTTCTTCAGCTGAATTCAGTGCATCTCCTAGAGGAGAAATACAAATTAAATTGCACTCACTATAAGCTAACTAGAAATAAAAATGCCAAGCAACCAAATGAAAACAGCGTTATTGTACACATTGGTTATTTCAGTCTGTCTTTGAGAGATGGATGGATACATATCCATTGCTATTGATGTCTGAGTATTCTTCTTGGCCTTCATGCATTCATCGCACTGCAGATTGTGTTTATTTTTCAGCGGTTTAAAAGTTAGTCACATTGTTTTGTGGTGTACACACAACTATCACGCGCCCCTCTGCATAGAATTTGTTCTCTGCTGAATCTGAAATTCAAAAATGGATGATGATAGTTAATGAATGGTTGTTTATCGTTTTGTCTGTCTGCAGTGGCATTATTCAGGTTTTTCAGAAGCTGACACAGGGTGTGCGCATAGTGGCATGACAGCTTTTCAAAAGAGGAGGCTGGCTGTTTAAGGGGCCGTACACGTGCCGTGTCTTTAACCGCGTGGAAAATGCAAGGTTGGGTGCTGGGTGCTACTTTTGTGCCTTTTTTGAGCCAGCTGTCACAAGCACAGCAGCAGGTTACGTCTGAGGTTGCTAAGCAGTCTTAACAAGCACCGTATAGCCTATTTACCTGAAATCCTGACTGCAGAGCTGATCTTCTTCAGGGAGCTGTTTATAAGCATGTGGGCATATCGTCCGTGGGACAGATGTAAGCTCTGGAAGCTCTGCACCAACTTTTCCATATTTATTACAGACTGATATTTACAGAAGAGGGGAAAGATATATGCCGGCTGTGATTGGTTATTGCTCGTCACATGACGTGTGGTGCGTGCTGCTGCGTTCCAAAAGTCAAACTCAATTTATCTCAGAATGCATACGATATATGATATGTAGCAGAATTTTCCATGAGTGGGACACACATATTAAACATCAAAATCGCAGTCAGTCAGTAATTTTATTACAGGAAGCCAAAATCGTAATCGTTATCGTGAATCTTTGATTAATTGTGACATCCTAGTTTCATATGTATTATATAAAAAAATGGTAACACTTTACTTGAAGGTATCTACATAAGGGTGACATGACACCGTCATAACTATCACATGACACTGTCATGAACTTGTCATAAACATTATGTACACGTCATAAACGTTTATGACTGCTGTCAAGTGTCATTCAATTTTTGTAATGACAAGTTGACATTGTTTGGGTTGTCTTGATTATGACAAGTTGACATTAATTAAAGTGACATTACCAGAAGTTGTCTTTGTCATGACAATGTGACATTACATTTGTTTGGGATGTCCTTATAATGACAACTTGACATTAACCAGGATGACATTACCAGAAGATGTCTTTGTATCAATTATTATGTCAACTTGTCATAAACACACAAATAGGTGCATTTCTTGTTAATGTCAAGTTGTTATGACAAAGACATCTTCTGGTAATGTCATCCTGGTTAATGTCAAGTTGTCATAATAAGGACACCCCAAACAAATTTAATGTCAACTTGTCATGACAAGGACAACTTCTGATAATGTCACTTGAATTAATGTCAACTTGTCATAATAAAGACAACCCAAACAATGTCAACTTGTCATGACAAAACCCGAATGACACTTAATGACAGCAGTCATAAACATTTTAACATGTACATAATGTTTATGACAAGTTCATGACCGTGTCATGTCATAGTTATGACAGTGTCATGTCACTCTTATGTAGATACCTTCAAGTAAAGTGTTACCAAAAATTTTGACTCACCTTGGTGGGATGCCTGCCAACTTGCAGACCCCTGTTCAAGACCAACAAACATGAAAACTGGTTGTGATTTAGTGAGTCATTGCTGTGTTTCCAGCGTCATTTTAGGCACCAAATGTGGCTGTTTTGTTGTAGCTTGTCACTGTTTTTTCAGTTGGGATAGTGACACGAAATGCAGTTGCTTTTTACCGAGACATCGCTGCTTTTCCAGAGGGGATTTTGCCCCCAAAACTGGGTATTTTTTGGAAGTTTATTGTGAGATTTTTTACCGTTGCATCATTTTTGCAGTCTCTCATAGGAACTACTCACTCTTGCTCACTCTGCTTTTAAAAACCCACATTGTTGAAGGCAACCTGTGCTCTGGAGCAATACTTTGATGAGGGGGGTCATTGTTTTGTGATACATCAGACTGTGCTAGCATGCACATAATCATGCGAGTCATAGCTAGACAGAGCCTTTCCAGTCTCCACAATTACAAACCTGCAAAGGATCATTTGGAGATGTCTGCATGGCTGTTGTATGGATTAAATATAATTAAATATAACGTTATCTTGCCTCAGCTGGAGTTGTATCAACCAATCATCACGCCTGAAGCCATTTCACACACCTTTACTGACCTCTACAAATGCTGTTAGTAACCAGCAAATGGCTTGGAAGAACACCAGCGTATCTTGACTTGTATGCTTACAATGTAGGTTTATAAAAACACATTATAAAATAAGAAGGTTTTACAGGGATAAAGATGCATTTAATAGGCTTGTTAGGGCTGATGATGAGAGAAGATGTCTTGCTGAGAATTACTGGTACCTTTAACTCCCATTAACCCTCACTGCAGTGTGTGTCAGGTGACACATCAAGCAGCCAGCAGTGCTTTAAAGCTTAAACGCTGAGTGATCCCCAAATCGGCAGCAACTTCAGAGCATGAAGATGGGGGATTCCCTTGGGATCTCTAGTGTCACTGCAGCAGCCCGACTACTGAGTGGCCAACATGTGTGTGTGTGTGTGTGTGTGTGTGTGTGTGTGTGTGTACTTACTTATGTCCAAATTGGGGATTTTCATCCGCTCACACACCAGTTGATTGGGGACACCATTGCCATTGGGGACCAAAACCACGGTCCCCAATTAGATTTCATTTCAGTTGCATTCAGCATGCTCCAATATGGGTTTCTCACTTAAAATCTCCATTGTCCCCAAAAATTGCTTTTTTCAGACATTTTGTGTGTTTGTGTGTGGTCCCCACTCCACCCCCCCCCCCAATCTGTGTATAACTCTACACTGCCCCTAGTGGAAGTGTGTGGAACTGAACTGTCCACGACCCCAAAGGTAGGGTATAATTTACCTGATAATAAAATCATATAAAGGAAATATGAACCAGGAAGCCTAACACAGTAAATGATAACTTAGCAAAAATAAAGTCTGACTGTGAAATGAATATTCCTAAGGATTTATCTAGTGCTATCCATAGCTAGAAATGTAGCTGGCACTGCAGTAGCATGCATATAAACTGTCCACGACCCCAAAGGTAGGGTATAATTTACCTGATAATAAAATCATATAAGGGAAATATGAACCAGGAAGCCTAACACAGCAAATGATAACTTAGCAAAAATAAAGTCTGACTGTGAAATGAATATTCCTAAGGATTTATCTAGTGCTATCCATAGCTAGAAATGTAGCTGGCACTGCAGTAGCATGCATATACCAGTGCGACATGCTATCTGCTCCAGTAATGTGGATTTTTCTAGGGCAGTGATTCCCAAAGTGTGGGCTGCGGCCCCGCTGGTGGGCCGTGGTGGTACTGCAAGTGGGCCATGAGAGGTCATTCAAAATAAACAAATAAATATGTTAAATCCTTGATTTTGTAAATATGTTTTTAATTACTGTAAAATATTTATGACATGATTTAAAAAAATATTTAGTAAAGTAGTATTTAGTATTTAGTAAAGTAATAAAACAAACCAATTGAGTGTTATTCTACTGTCATATGACAGGTGTCACCTTTTTGTTCACCCCTCACATTAATATCGGAACGTAGCTTATCTCTCGTCATCAATCAGGGATCATAATTGGTGGAACACTTCATCTTTTGTTGTGGCAGGCAAGATGGAGTGGTGGCTCACAGGTGTCCAAAGGAAAACAGAAAATGAAGCGGCAAGTGAAACCCACACCGATAATCAAAACGAATCTGTCAAAACAAAAAAAAGGTGTCATAGAAAGTATTCAAGTGAGTACCTAATGTTTGGATTCACAAGTGTTGGACCAGAGGACAACCCTCAACCTGTCTGTGTGTTATGCTCCGAGGTGCTATCAAATGAGGCCCTGAAACCGTGTAAGCTGCGCCGCCATCTGGAAACTAAACATGGACAATATTCATCCAAGCCTCGAGAATTTTTTTATATCAAACTGAGAGAGTATTTGAGCCGAAGGAAATCAGTTGAATCAACCTGTGTCACTGGGAGTGAAAACATAAAAGCAGTGGAGGCATCATACTGAGTTGCAAAACTGATAGCAAAAAATGGGAAGCCACACACCATTGGGGAAGATTTAATTTTGCTTACTGCCAAAGAGATGGTTGATGTGGTGATCGGTGAGAAAGCAGCTAAACAACTGAATGCAGTTTCTTTGTCAGACAACACAGTGAAACGGCGTATTGATGACATGGCCATGACAAGACGTGTTGAAGCAGCTAGTGAGCAGAATATGTGAAAGCAGCTGTTATGCTCTCCAGATTGACGAGTCCACAGACATCGCAAGCTTGTCAAATTTGCTTGTTTATATATCAGTATGAAGGAGACATACATGAAGACTCACGGAAACTCACAGGAAACTAGTTCTGCGCATGTGTCGGCGCCGTGTCCACCTGTCAGAGGCTCTGTCGCGATTTGACTTTTATCTGGTTTTTAATCTAGTTACAGGCCACATCCCTGGATATACTTTTAATTCAGGGTTGTTTTAAGTCATATCTTTTTAACTGGATAGAGGTTTTAGTCATCGGCATAGACGGATTACCGCATGGGCAAAGTGGGCGTGTGCCCAGGGCCCCAGAGCCAATAGGGGCCCTTGGCCTTCAGAGTTGTTTTTTTTTTTTTTGTACAATTTAAAAAAATATTGGAATGAATGTGGTTTTGAAAATGTAGTATGATGATAAAATCATTTGAATGTTTTAGAAATTATAAGATTAAATCAGTAATGTTTGATGACACAATGACGTACGTACATACGTATGTACGCTGGGGGTCAAACGTACAGTGCGTTTTCAAAATGGAGAAGCGGGCGCACAGTGGATCAGCTAAACGAAAACAAAGGAAAGAAAAAGAAGCCAAAGATGCTGCTTTGGTGCAGCAAATTCCATCCATCTCAACATTTTTCACCAGAAAAGTGGGGCAAGATTATGGTGCTCATAGCAGCGGTGCCAATACTACAGGTCACCGGGATGACCTGCAGGATGCTAACACTGCTAGCTCAAGTTCACCGGAGATGTTTAGTAGTGGTGGAGCGGCGCTGCCTCCTACGGACACCGTAGCGGACAATGCTTGCAGTACTACGGCGGGCAGCAGCCGGGCGGCCGAGCCAGGTCAGCCTGAGCTAAGTCCTCTCACATCGCCAGCGGAGGATGAGATGTTGGCGGCCGGGAACGAACCTGAGAGCGCCGTACCGCAGAGGGATGATGATGAAGACTCCTGGTGTGAAACTGTTACTGATCCTGCGCTGTGGGGAAATATATCCAGTGACAAAGTAAAGAGTGTTCTCATTGAAAGAGGGCCCTCTTCATTTCAGAACAGAAGAGCAAAATACCCTGCATCGACAAGAGACTGCGGTCTAGGTGGTCGGGTTCGTTCATTAACCAATGACATGATGTGCAGTCGACTGCCTAATGGACAACTAGCACCACGAGAATGGGTGGTGTATTCACCATCAACTGGACATGTGTTTTGCTTTGCCTGCAAACTATTCGGGGTGACAAAGAATGCATTTGTGGACGGTTTTTGTGACTGGAAACATCCACATCGCATTTCAGAACATGAGGAGCCCAGTCCATATGTCCAACATGCTGACACTGATGCAGAGGATGAGTGGAACTGGCGCAATCGACTCAGCCCTGAGAAAGCAAACTTCGGATGCGAGGGAATATTGGAGGGGTGTTTTGCGACGTGTAGTGGCAGTGATCAAGTTTTTAGGAGAAAGAGGACTGGCATTCAGAGGGAATGACGAGCTCCTTGGATCGCCACATAACGGCAACTATTTGGGGATATTAGAGTTAATATCCCAATTTGACCCATTTCTGGCAGAGCATATTAAAACATATGGCCAGAAGGGCAGAGGGAGCGTCTCATATCTGTCGTCAACAATATGTGAGGAGTTCATTGACATGATGGGAGAAAAAACCAGGCAGGTAATTGCAGAAGAGCTCCGTGATGCAAAATATTTCTCTGTCATTGTAGATTCCACTCCCGACCTCTCTCATGTTGATCAGTTAACATTTATCTTCAGATTTGTTAGCAAGCAAGGAAACATAGTGGAGCGTTTCCTGGCATTTGAGCCAATTCAGAGCCATACAGGCCAAAGTCTGGCAGATTGTGTAATTGCCATGGTGGAGAATCTTGGGCTGGACTTATCTAATTGTAGAGGCCAATCATTTGATAATGCCAGCAACATGTCGGGCCGGTACAATGGACTACAGGCACATTTGAAGCAAAGAAACCCATTAATCCACTATGTCCCTTGTGCTGCCCATTCTTTAAATTTAGTGGGTGTAAACAGCATAGAGGCAAGCAGTCTAGAAGTGGGACAGTATTTTGATTTACTGCAATCCTTGTACACATTCTGCGCTGCCTCCACTCACAGGTGGGAGCGAGTTTTTCGGAACTCTGATATAGACTTAACTTTAAAATCACTGTCTAACACTCGGTGGAGCTGCCGAGCTGACTCGACTAAAGCTCTTTGGCAAAACTACGTTAAAATAAGGGAGGCATTAGAGAGCATAGCTGAAGATGAAACTGAGAAAAGAGACACCCGAAGTGAGGCCAGCACACTCGCAGTAAAATTAAATAAACTGGAAACTGCATTCATGGCTAATTTCTGGAATACCATTCTGACTCGTTTCCAACTGACAAGTTTACAGCTCCAAAAAGCGGACATAGAGCTCATGACAGCTGTGCGCCTTCTCAGATCTCTGCGTGAGTTTGTATCAGCACAGAGAGATCTTTTCACAGACTTTGAAAAGGAAGCCTTAGCTGTGCCAGGCGTGTGCCAGACGTACAAATATGACCTCCAGCGCACCAGAAAGCGCAAACGATTTGAGGATGACAGCGCAGAAAAAGATGCGGTATTTGATGGGAAAAGCAAATTCCAAATAGAAACATTCAGTGTGGCTATCGATAAGTTAGTCAGCTGTCTCAGCCACAGAATTGATGCATACAAGCACCTGTGTGATCTGTTTGGTGTTCTTTTCATGCCGGAGAACACATCTGACCGTGAGTTAATTGACAAAGCGAACACACTGGCCTCCGCCTATCCCGCTGACTTGGACAGCAATCTTGGAAATGAACTGATTCACTTCAGATCTTTCATCAGATCAGACGGACAGAATGTGCCTCCATCGAAATGTCTTAAAACAATACTTGATTGTGGATTACAGTCAACATTTCCTAATGTGTACATTGCCGTAAGACTGTACCTGACACTTCCTGTCACAAACTGCGAGGGAGAACGGTCATTTTCTCAAATGGCCAGGATAAAAAATGAACTTCGGACAAAAATGACCCAGAGACGCTTTAACAGTTTGTCACTCATGGCCATAGAGGCCGAACTGGTCCGAGAGTTGGACTTTGATGACCTTATCAAGGACTTTTCCTCGAAGAAGGCCAGAAAAAAGCCGGTGGTTTAGGTGAGTACATTTGTTACACTGTGGTTTTGTGTGGTCGTAGCTGTGGCTCTTTACTGATGTTCATTCATGTTGCCTTTATTACTTTGACGATTTTTTTAGGTGCTTATATTTTAATTAAGGTGTGTTTTACTCCATAATACTGCAAGGGCTGGCTGGCTATTTGAGCTTGCTGTCTCTCCCATAATATGTATATTGTCCTGTACATGGCAGTTGCCAAACAAAGACCTAAAATGACAGTAATTTTGTGTGGTTGTGTGTTGCCTGGTGTTGGTTTGTGCGTAATGGGAAGAGCGCCTTTGCGCGCGCACTGTTTGCGTGTGTAGGCAGGGGCCCGTGACGAGTTTGTGTCCAGGGCCCATGGTCATGATAATCCGTCTATGGTCATCGGACATGGATTTTATCTTGTTTTAAGATTATCCTTCGCCAGTGCACTCAACGGAGCGCGGAAGCACAGGCCTGGACCTCGCAAGACCTGCTTTAATTGCT
This sequence comes from Epinephelus coioides, assembly GCA_900536245.1. Classification (NCBI taxonomy): domain Eukaryota; kingdom Metazoa; phylum Chordata; class Actinopteri; order Perciformes; family Serranidae; genus Epinephelus; species Epinephelus coioides. Next base: position 15,759 of record UNPE01000205.1, read on the forward strand.
GCTTATTTTACCGGTCACGGGATTACTTTTATTGTTTTAAGTGTTCCCTTTTAGCAATCGCGTAATTTTATAAGTTTGTAGTTTTAAAGTTATAAGTTGTGGACTGTTCCCTGCTATAATGGCTGTGTGTGTGAACTGCAATCACGATTACTCACGGCTAAAAGAGGACATCAAGCGGCTGAAGAGTGTAATCCGAAAAAAGGACCAGATGCTCGATGGTTTCATCGCTGTGGCTGCCACTCAGTCGAAACACATCTGCTATCTCCAGTCCTCCAGCCATCTCGCCCCATCACAGGTGGCCTCGGACTCCGCAGCTACGCTCCCCTGGCTACCGTCGCTGTACGCTGACATTGCACCGACTGGCCCGAGGGACGCTGCAGCTGATTTGAGCGGACAGCTGGTTGCAGGAGCACCAGTTACCACCACCATCGCTGCCACAGGGGATGGAGAGGCACCGCCAGAGTTACCACCTGATCCGGTGGTTGGTAGGCCTACTGGAACTGGGCTTCTCCTGGTCCATACCTCCACCCCAAAGCCGTCCGGGTCATCCTGGACAGAGGTGCGCTGCGGCCGAAAGGGAGATCCGGCTGTGGGGAGCGGCTCCCACAGCTCACCCTGCCGCCGCTACTCCACCTCCTCCTATGGCCGGTGGCAGCACTCCCGCAGCCTCCGCTGTGTCTCCTCAAGCTGCGGCGGGCGTCACCTCTCCTGCAACACCGCTGTCTCCTCTCCTCCTGCCGCTGCTCCACCTCCTCTACCTGCGCCCAGTGCTGGTCGGACGGCTCGTCGCTCCACCATGGGGAACAGTCGCCACAGGATGCTGCAGGAAGCTGTCATCAGACGGTCGGGAGGGCTCCCCTGGGCCGGGCCACCCCCTTCGAGCCCTGAACCGCCGTCCCCCACAGAGGCGGTGGAAGTTGAGCGTCCGGCAACCTGTGCAACTGGTCCACACACACCACCTCCTCACCCCCTTTTCCCCCCTACCACTTTAATCATCGGTGACAGCATAACCAGGGATATCCGCTTCATCAATGCCATCACTCACTGCTTCCCTGGTGCCACAGTCCGCTTCATCCACGATAAACTTCTGGACATATTGCCCTCACTCCCCACTTCTGTCACAAAAATAGTTGTCCATGTTGGTTGCAACAACACGTCCCAGTCCGAGCGCACCATAGCTGATTTTAATCTCCTTTTTAATGTATTAAAGAATTGTGGAAAGTCTGTTTTTATCACTGGCCCTCTTCCCCAATTTGGTCGCGGTTCCGAACGCTTTAGCCGTATGCTCTACCTCCACACCCGACTCCAGTCCACCTGTAGTTCCCACAACATGGATTTTATAGACAATTTTAACCTGTTCTGGGACTGCGCCGACCTTTTTAGCAGAGACGGGATTCATCCAAGCCCACAAGGAAACCAAATGCTTCGATCAAACATTCAATATGCAGTCCAATCATCCACACGTGCATGACAGTTTTCTGATTACACCCACACACCCACTCTACCCCCGTCTTCCTCTCCTGCCTCTCAGACCACCATCTCCTGCGCCAGCTCCACCTGTCGCCCACCCCAGGTACTGCCACTCTCACCGGTCCATCTCCCCACTCAAACTGTTTATTCAGATAAAATTACTGGCATACTGTCTTTCATCTCCACTGTCATTTCCCACCACAAACCAACAGCACGATCATCATCACGCCCTTCTGCCACTAATCACGACAACTTAATTCAAGTACAGCGTCAGTCTCTTCCACCCCTTGTTTTTAACAGTGACCCTGTGAACTTCGGCCTTTTAAATATCAGATCCCTAAATAATAAATCATTTTTATGTCATGATTTTATTACTCGTAATAACTTGGACTTTTTTATTATAACTGAATCCTGGCTATCCCAAGAAGACTGCAGCCCTCTTATTGAAGCCACCCCCCCTGATTTTACTTACCTTCATCAGCCCCGGCTGTCAGGTAGGAGAGGGGAGGTGGCTGTCATCGATAGAAAAGATTTCAAATGCACCTCTATCTCTCATAGTAATTTTACCTCTTTTGAGCATCTTGGTTTTATGGTTAATTGTAAAGATCCCGTTTTAATTTTAATTATTTACAGACCACCTAAGCCTAATACTGTTTTTATTGAAGAATTTACAGAGTTTTTATCACATTTTATGGTAAAGTATGACAAAATCCTAATCTTAGGCAATTTTAACATGTGTGTTGTCCCTCCCAGACCTTTGTGACTGATTTTATGGATACTTTGGAAACTTTTAACCTCACTCAAGCTATTCATGAACCCACACACTCAAAGGGACACATTCTGGATCTTGTTTTTCAGCCCTAACAATTTTAAGATGGAGGATATCTGTGTGTCTGATCACAAAGCAGTTTTATTTAATGTGGTTTTATCCCAGATACCTTTTAATCACTGTACACCTGTCCGCCGCCGTGCTTTTAACCCCTCTTCTGTTTCTAAGTTTTCTGAGCTTTTTAATCCTGCTTCTTTAACTGCCTTTTATCCCAATTTTAACACAGAAGAGTTAATCTCGCATTTTAGCACAGAGGAGCTGGTCTCCCTTTTTAATGAAACCTGCCAGATTGTCCTCTACTCTGTCACCCCCTACAGGGACAAAAGGTCTAAAAAAATTTTACAACCCTGGCTAAATGAATCCACCCATGATTTGAAGAGAGACTGCAGAAGAAAAGAAAGAAAATGGAAGAAAACAGGTTTACAAGTATTTTATCAAATTTGGAAAGATGCAATGATTAACTATCAAAGGGCAGTTAAGGAGGCAAGAGCCTCCTTCTATTCTAATCTTATTTTAACTAATCATTCTAACCCCAGAATTTTATTTAAGGTTTTACTTCCCCCTCCCACAGTCATTTTACTGACTCCTCAGAGGAGCTCTGTGAGAGCTTTTTAAAAATTTTATTGATAAAGTTGAAAATATTAGGCAACAGATTACCCCCCAGTTCATGCTGTACATGCCAGTAGGGAGACTCACATCTGTTTTAACAGTTTTGAACCCATCTCTCTATCGATTTTAACTAAAATTATCTCTCACATGAAGCCAACTACATGCAGTCTTGATTTTATTCCATCCAGTTTTCTTAAAGATGTCATTGACACAGTTGGGCCCAGTATTTTATTGATTATTAACAGCTCTCTCACAAAAGGTATTTTTCCTGCTGCTTTTAAACATGCTGAGGTCCAACCTCTTTTAAAGAAACCTACCCTCGATCCTTCAATTCTTAATAATTTTAGGCCAATTTCTAAACTCCCGTTTTTATCCAAAGTTTTAGAAAAGGTGGTTTCAACACAGCTTTTAGCTTTTATGTGTCATAATAACATCTTTGAGAAATTTCAATCAGGTTTTAGAGTTTTACACAGCACAGAAACTGCCCTCCTCAATGTAACCAATGATCTTCTTTTAGCAACCGATAGAGGGGAGAGTGCAGTTTTAATTCTTTTAGACCTAAGTGCAGCCTTTGACACTGTAGATCATGCCATTTTAATTGACTGCCTTAAAACCTGGGTTGGCATCTGGGACACTGCACTTAGTTGGTTTTCTTCTTATCTTTTAGAAAGAACCTTTGCGGTCACCATAGGTAATCACTCATCTTCAACAGCTCACATTACCTGTGGTGTACCACAGGGTTCGATTTTAGGTCCAATTTTATTTTCTATTTATATGCTTCCTCTTGGTCAGATCATTCAGCGGCACAATGTCTCTTTCCATTGTTATGCGGATGACACACAGATATACCTCCCGCTGAGACCCGGTGACCCCAGAAGCCTAGCTGCTGTCGTAGACTGTATCAAAGATATGAACTGTTGGATGGCACAAAATTATCTTCAACTCAACAACTCAAAATCAGAAATTCTGCTGTTCAGTTCCTCAAAATCAATCAGCCTCATCAAAAACAACCTCGGTCCATTATCCTCAAATGTTCAGCCCACAGCAAAATCTTGGAGTTACATTTGATTCAGATCTCAGTTTTCAAGCCCACATCAAGAAAGTTGTTCAGTCCTGTTTCTATTAATTACGAATTATTTCAAAAATTAAACCCATGCTTTCACGCCTGGCCTAGAAAAAGTTATCCACACATTCATCTTCTCTAGACTAGACTACTGTAACTCCCTCCTTTCCGGCATCAACCATAAATCACTCTCCCGCCTCCAACTAGTTCAGAATGCAGCAGCTAGGCTTCTCACTGGTTTTAACAGACGACATCACATCACCCCTATGTTTGCTTCCCTTCATTGGCTCCCTGTCTGTTTTAGAATTGATTTTAAGATTTTACTGATCACTTTTAAGGCACGTCTGGGTCTGGCCCTTAGCTATATAACAGAAATGTTGACCCAATATGAGCCTGTACGCAGCCTTAGATCCTTGGGCAGGGGCCTTTTGGTTGTTCCGGAGTAGCACCACTGGTCCACTGTTGTATCCACAGAGAGGCACTGGCCACCAAAATGATGCCAGCAGATTTAAAGACAGTTTTGGATGATGCAGTGAGGACAGTAAATTTCATCAAAAGTCGCCCACTACAGTCACGCTTGTTTGCCATATTATACGCGGAGATGGGGAGCGACCACCGACAGCTTCACCTGCACACTGAGGTGCGGTGGCTTTCACGCGGCAAAGTGCTCACTCGACTTTATGAACTGCGTGATGAAGTCCGGACGTTTTTTGTGGACTCCCGGTTTGAACTGTCAGACCAATTCTGTGACTTTGAGTAGCTGTGTAAGTTAGCGTATTTGGCCGACATTTTCAGCTACTTAAATGGATTGAATCTATTGCTCCAAGGAAAAGCAGTGACCATGTTTCATGTCCACGGCAAAATAGAGGCCACCATAAAGAAGCTTGTGCTGTGGGACAAAAGAGTGGCTCAGAACAACTACGAGTCCTTTGACAACCTGTGTGAGTTTCTCAACACAGAGAAGAGGGAGATCCCGACCACCGTGGCAGGTGTCATCAGAGCGCACCTGCAAATCCTGAGAACGCAGGGAAATTAATAAGAAGGTGAAACAGTACAAATTAGATTACAGCATAGTCCAGTAGTTATAATTAGCAGCATTCATCCATCGATATTTCCACAATCCAAAGTTAACCTGTAAATATTAGACAAGAAAACAGAGTGGATAAAGAATAATCTGAACATAGGGTATCTGGCTCAAAAACATCTGAAGAGCAGCTATTACAGCTACCTGCAGATTTTTACAGATGGATCTAAACACCCAAATAATGAGCATGTAGGAGTAGGCATTTACATCCCAGAGTTTGATAAAGGTGTTGTCAAAAGAATTTCAAACAAGTTGTCAGTGTTCATGGCAGAAATGGTAGCAATAATAATCAGTCTTCAGCGGGTAGAGCAGGTCAAACCATTTAAAGTAGTTATATATTCAGATTCTGCAGCTGCAATGCAGAGTAGTCAATCTGGAGAAACAGCTCGAGAAGATCTACTGTTAGAAGTGTACTTGATTTTATTGAACCTACAGCATCTAGGGATAGATGTCCACTTCTGTTGGATTCTGGTGCATGCAGGCATTGAGGGAAATGGGATAGCAGGACAAACTGGCTAAAAGTGCATTAAACAAAAATGAAAATGATATTTTAGATCTTTGTTTTGAGAGAGAAGAGGCAAAATCAATAATCCACCAGGGAATTAAGACAAAATGGCAGGAAATATGGAATAATGACACAAAGGGTAGGGAATATTACAAAATTCAAAAGTCTGTCAGAGTGAAAAGGTCCAGAGGGAAATGTAGGAAAGAAGATGTCACGTTCACTAGGATAAGACTAGGACACACAGGACTAAACAGTGCACTGTTTATCATGAAAAAGAGAGAATCAGATAAATGTGAAACTTGTGGACCTCGAGAAACTGTTGAACATGTACTATTTGGATGTAGGAAATTAATTACAGAAAGGAAAAGGTTGAAGGATGGTGTGGTCAAAATGGGTAGGGAATGGAGCATCAAAGGGCTCCTAGAGCTAGGAGAGAAACAGGCTGAGGTTCAAAGGGCAGTTCTTAAGTACATATATGAAACAGGATTAATGTCCAGAATATGATTATTTATTATTGATTTTTATTTTTTTTAATCCATGAAATGAACCCAGTATAAAGTCATGATGTTACGCACTCCGATACAGTGGTTTGTAGCCCGCCATTATAACAGAAGAAGAGGAACCCCCCCCCCCCCAAACTCCCGAAAACGGGCGCGTGTCTTCAGTCAGTGTGAAATGGAATGACAGCAGGATGCCACGGAGGAGTAACTTTTTAAGGTAGGCAAAAAAAAATATTGGAATATCATGGTTTTGTGCAGTGTGCCAACATCCAGCTGTTTAATGACTGTGACATGAGTAAAAAATGTGCCGCTTCCGAGTTTCTGTTGAATTGGTGCAGCTGACCGGACATTTTAGCCCTGATGCTAATGACGCTAACGACGCTGATGTTAGCTAACTGACGTTAGGTAGTGGGAGCTTGTGGTGCTTGAAGTTCGTAGCATGGTTTAGCAGTTAGATTACCTGTCACTGCAGCATACAAGTTAAGGACAAAGAGTTTGTATTAAAGAGTCCTGACAACGCAGGTAACGCAGCATATCATAGCTGCGCTATGCAGGCTAATGGTAAGGTAAGCTAGCGGAGTGAATGACGGACACAGGTGCACTAATCTATTGAGCTATTGAGCTAAAATGCTAATATTTATATAGAAACAGAGTCTTCATGTCTGCATTATGATACTCTGTGGTTTTGAAAACTTCCAAGGCACACCAGAACTTTTCTGATGGCCCACCATTTGGAAACCACTGCTCTAACACAATATTGTTGCACAGCTTTGCTGTAGCTTCCAGAACAATAGCTTCTGATTTAAAATGTGGCATGCTGCTGTAGTAGATGAAAAATATTGATATGGTGTTTTATTTTTCCTTATTTTAAAGGTCGGGGTGTTTTTGCTACTGAAGCTTTCAGAAAAGGAGATTTTGTGCTTGAATACCGTGGCAACCTTCTCAAACAGGACAGCCCCCTTCTTTTGAGGCACTATGATGACACAGAAGCAGTGTTTCTGTTTGATTTTCAGTGGAAAGGGAAAAGTTATTGGTAAGTAAGAGTGAATATGCCCTTCCTTGCATGTGTTATCTAGTAATGCATGACATGGATTTTATTTTTATTTTTTTTCCCTAACAATAATGATCTGCCTCTCATGTCTGATACTGACAACTGATAATTTAAATTTCTTCCTAACCTGTAGTTTTTTCACAGCTAAGGTAAAGAAGGCTCACATGTAGTGATCAAAAATTGACTATTTAAAATTGTCTCTAGTCTGCATGGCATGGCTCTACCTAAGTGCAGCAGTTTGACTTCATGAACATGACAACAGCATGCTGCACTTCTTATTTTCTGTTTGACAAAATGCAAATGAATGTTAGAGGAGCACACTCCCATTGACTGTAATGGAGTGTGTAGAAGCTGTGCTTGTTAAGATGCTTTCGGCTTCATATAGTGCTGGGTGCTTATATCACAGTTCTTTCCAAACTTTTCCCAGTTTTTCTGATGTGGGTGTACCAGCAGCCTGACTATGTGGAACTGGTATGACCAGGCATATGTGTAGTCTGTCATGCACGACAAACTCCTAAAACTGCACAGAGCATGGTTACTTCATGAGCACTAGAGTTGTGTGCCTTCACTGGCCTCATGTAAAAGGGATATTCACACTAAAATAATATACATTTTGTCAGGCGAAAATTGAAATATAGTGTAAATCTTCATTTAATCAGCTCCAGTAACAGATATTGTGATGCATTCACTTCTACAATAATCCCACAAGGGTAACATTTGTTTTGATACCAAGATTATTCATGTAGGCCTTGTAGTTGCAAAGATATTCTCTATTTTTAATGGGAATTTTTTACTTGAGAAAAGGCCTAAAAAAGGCTCTGGACGTAACATAAACATTCAAACTGGTCTTGAAAAAAAACACTGGTTGATGGTGAACCTGAGAAAATCGCCGAGCACTAGCTTCATATCATACGTCAGTGGCTTGCTCAGCTGTTGAATTAAACTTTCCCTTCTCTCCAATCTTTCTTTATCCAAATTTTACATGATTTTTTTAACTGTCTTACTATGCTGAATACTGTATACAAACCAAGTTAGCAACTTTTACTCTGAACTTTATTGTTCTTTTTTTAAGTCTTGATGCATCAGTTGAAGACAAGTCGCTTGGAAGGCTTGTGAACGATGACAACATAAAGCCTAACTGCAAGATGAAAACTATTGATATTGGTGAGATGCCACATCTGTGCTTGTTTACTATAAAAGACATTACCCCTGGTGACGAAGTAACTTACAACTATGGGAATGCAGACTGGCCTTGGCGCAAGCAGGTACACGAGCATATCATGGATCCCTTCAAATGATGAAAATATCAAATGAAGTTAAATTGTGATAACATTTGTTTTGGTTGTTTGAGTACAAATGCAACATGCTTTTCCATAATGTTTCCTAGAGTTGGGTGGTATCCAGCTTTTGATGCTTCAGCCTTGCATGAATTTAAGTTGACTGAACGTCTCTTAAGACTGAGCAGTCAAATGTTCCCAGACGTGACATAAATGGAGCCACCTACATCCTCACACTCTTTAGTTCAAATTTTAAGTCTTGTTGGTTTCTTAAATTGTATCCTGTTTCTGTTTCCAGCAGAAATTATCACCTGATGTCAGTGAGCAGATTGTGGATGAAAGTGACAGACCTCAGGTAGGAGCCAGATTATAACACACTAATTAATCTCTCAGAGATGAGACGGTATTGGTTATCTGTGTTGTATATAGTGGGTGAGTGAGTATGAATTACCTCCCAGCATTTCTCTTATGGCAGCCCAAGTAGTCTGTGTCTAAGTACTTCTCATGTCTGTATGTCTGCTGTTGGGGGGGTGGACTCTGTCTGTCAGTTACCACACCACAAGTATGGCTGGACTGACAAACTGGTTTCATCTAACGGACGTCCCCAATTAGGTTTGGGTAGCAAGTGTGTGTGTTTTGAACGACCCAAAAGTATGGCTAGACTGACAAACTGGTTTCATCTAACGGACGTCCCCAATTAGGTTTGGGTAGCAAGTGTGTGTGTTTTGAACGACCCCAAAAGTATGGCTAGACTGACAAACTAAACTAAGTTTAACTTGACTGAACGTCTCTTAAGACTGAGCAGTTAAAATGTTCCCAGAAGTGACATAAATGGAGCCACCTACATCCTCACACACTTTAGTTCAAATTTTAAGTCTTGTTGGTTTCTTAAATTGTATCCTGTTTCTGTTTCCAGCAGAAATTATCACCTGATGTCAGTGAGCAGACTGTGGATGAGAGTGACAGACCTCAGGTAGGAGCCAGATTATAACACACTAATTAATCTCTCAGAGATGAGACGGTATTGGTTATCTGTGTTGTTTATAGTGGGTGAGTGAGTATGAATTACCTCCCAGCATTTCTCTTATGGCAGCCCAAGTAGTCTGTGTCTAAGTACTTCTCATGTCTGTATGTCTGCTGTTGGGGGGTGGACTCTGTCTGTCAGTTACCACACCACAAGTATGGCTGGACTGACAAACTGGTTTCATCTAACGGACGTCCCCATTTAGGTTTGGGTAGCAAGTGTGTGTGTTTTGAACGACCCCAAAAGTATGGCTGGACTGACAAATTGGTTTCATCTAACGGACGTCCCCAATTAGGTTTGGGTAGCAAGTGTGTGTGTTTTGAACGACCCCAAAAGTATGGCTGGACTGACAAACTAAACTAAGTTTAACTTGACTGAACGTCTCTTAAGACTGAGCAGTTAAAATGTTCCCAGAAGTGACATAAATGGAGCCACCTACATCCTCACACACTTTAGTTCAAATTTTAAATCTTGTTGGTTTCTTAAATTGTATCCTGTTTCTGTTTCCATCAGAAATTATCACCTGATGTCAGTGAGCAGATTGTGGATGAGAGTGACAGACCTCAGGTAGGAGCCAGATTATAACACACTAATTAATCTCTCAGAGATGAGACGGTATTGGTTATCTGTGTTGTTTATAGTGGGTGAGTGAGTATGAATTACCTCCCAGCATTTCTCTTATGGCAGCCCAAGTAGTCTGTGTCTAAGTACTTCTCATGTCTGTATGTCTGCTGTTGGGGGGTGGACTCTGTCTGTCAGTTACCACACCACAAGTATGGCTGGACTGACAAACTGGTTTCATCTAACGGACGTCCCCATTTAGGTTTGGGTAGCAAGTGTGTGTGTTTTGAACGACCCCAAAAGTATGGCTGGACTGACAAACTGGTTTCATCTAACGGACGTCCCCAATTAGGTTTGGGTAGCAAGTGTGTGTGTTTTGAACGACCCCAAAAGTATGGCTAGACTGACAAACTAAACTAAGTTTAACTTGACTGAACGTCTCTTAAGACTGAGCAGTTAAAATGTTCCCAGAAGTGACATAAATGGAGCCACCTACATCCTCACACACTTTAGTTCAAATTTTAAGTCTTGTTGGTTTCTTAAATTGTATCCTGTTTCTGTTTCCAGCAGAAATTATCACCTGATGTCAGTGAGCAGACTGTGGATGAGAGTGACAGACCTCAGGTAGGAGCCAGATTATAACACACTAATTAATCTCTCAGAGATGAGACGGTATTGGTTATCTGTGTTGTTTATAGTGGGTGAGTGAGTATGAATTACCTCCCAGCATTTCTCTTATGGCAGCCCAAGTAGTCTGTGTCTAAGTACTTCTCATGTCTGTATGTCTGCTGTTGGGGGGTGGACTCTGTCTGTCAGTTACCACACCACAAGTATGGCTGGACTGACAAACTGGTTTCATCTAACGGACGTCCCCATTTAGGTTTGGGTAGCAAGTGTGTGTGTTTTGAACGACCCCAAAAGTATGGCTGGACTGACAAACTGGTTTCATCTAACGGACGTCCCCAATTAGGTTTGGGTAGCAAGTGTGTGTGTTTTGAACGACCCCAAAAGTATGGCTGGACTGACAAACTAAACTAAGTTTAACTTGACTGAACGTCTCTTAAGACTGAGCAGTTAAAATGTTCCCAGAAGTGACATAAATGGAGCCACCTACATCCTCACACACTTTAGTTCAAATTTTAAGTCTTGTTGGTTTCTTAAATTGTATCCTGTTTCTGTTTCCAGCAGAAATTATCACCTGATGTCAGTGAGCAGATTGTGGATGAGAGTGACAGACCTCAGGTAGGAGCCAGATTATAACACACTAATTAATCTCAGAGATGAGACGGTATTGGTTATCTGTGTTGTATATAGTGGGTGAGTGAGTATGAATTACCTCCCAGCATTTCTCTTATGGCAGCCCAAGTAGTCTGTGTCTAAGTACTTCTCATGTCTGTATGTCTGCTGTTGGGGGGTGGACTCTGTCTGTCAGTTACCACACCACAAGTATGGCTGGACTGACAAACTGGTTTCATCTAACGGACGTCCCCAATTAGGTTTGGGTAGCAAGTGTGTGTGTTTGAACGACCCCAAAAGTATGGCTGGACTGACAAACTAAACTAAGTTTAACTTGACTGAACGTCTCTTAAGACTGAGCAGTTAAAATGTTCCCAGAAGTGACATAAATGGAGCCACCTACATCCTCACACACTTTAGTTCAAATTTTAAATCTTGTTGGTTTCTTAAATTGTATCCTGTTTCTGTTTCCATCAGAAATTATCACCTGATGTCAGTGAGCAGATTGTGGATGAGAGTGACAGACCTCAGGTAGGAGCCAGATTATAACACACTAATTAATCTCTCAGAGATGAGACGGTATTGGTTATCTGTGTTGTTTATAGTGGGTGAGTGAGTATGAATTACCTCCCAGCATTTCTCTTATGGCAGCCCAAGTAGTCTGTGTCTAAGTACTTCTCATGTCTGTATGTCTGCTGTTGGGGGGTGGACTCTGTCTGTCAGTTACCACACCACAAGTATGGCTGGACTGACAAACTGGTTTCATCTAACGGACGTCCCCAATTAGGTTTGGGTAGCAAGTGTGTGTGTTTTGAACGACCCCAAAAGTATGGCTGGACTGACAAACTGGTTTCATCTAACGGATGTCCCCAATTAGGTTTGGGTAGCAAGTGTGTGTGTTTTGAACGACCCCAAAAGTATGGCTGGACTGACAAACTGGTTTCATCTAACGGACGTCCCCAATTAGGTTTGGGTAGCAAGTGTGTGTGTTTTGAACGACCCCAAAAGTATGGCTAGACTGACAAACTAAACTAAGTTTAACTTGACTGAACGTCTCTTAAGACTGAGCAGTTAAAATGTTCCCAGACGTGACACAAATGGAGCCACCTACATCCTCACACACTTTAGTTCAAATTTTAAGTCTTGTTGGTTTCTTAAATTGTATCCTGTTTCTGTTTCCAGCAGAAATTATCACCTGATGTCAGTGAGCAGATTGTGGATGAGGGTGACAGACCTCAGGTAGGAGCCAGATTATAACACACTAATTAATCTCTCAGAGATGAGACGGTATTGGTTATCTGTGTTGTATATAGTGGGTGAGTGAGTATGAATTACCTCCCAGCATTTCTCTTATGGCAGCCCAAGTAGTCTGTGTCTAAGTACTTGTCATGTCTGTATGTCTGCTGTTGGGGGGTGGACTCTGTCTGTCAGTTACCACACCACAAGTATGGCTGGACTGACAAACTGGTTTCATCTAACGGATGTCCCCAATTAGGTTTGGGTAGCAAGTGTGTGTGTTTTGAACGACCCCAAAAGTATGGCTAGACTGACAAACTAAACTAAGTTTAACTTGACTGAACGTCTCTTAAGACTGAGCAGTTAAAATGTTCCCAGAAGTGACATAAATGGAGCCACCTACATCCTCACACACTTTAGTTCAAATTTTAAGTCTTGTTGGTTTCTTAAATTGTATCCTGTTTCTGTTTCCAGCAGAAATTATCACCTGATGTCAGTGAGCAGATTGTGGATGAGAGTGACAGACCTCAGGTAGGAGCCAGATTATAACACACTAATTAATCTCAGAGATGAGACGGTATTGGTTATCTGTGTTGTATATAGTGGGTGAGTGAGTATGAATTACCTCCCAGCATTTCTCTTATGGCAGCCCAAGTAGTCTGTGTCTAAGTACTTCTCATGTCTGTATGTCTGCTGTTGGGGGGTGGACTCTGTCTGTCAGTTACCACACCACAAGTATGGCTGGACTGACAAATCTAACGGACGTCCCCAATTAGGTTTGGGTAGCAAGTGTGTGTGTTTTGAACGACCCCAAAAGTATGGCTAGACTGACAAACTGGTTTCATCTAACGGATGTCCCCAATTAGGTTTGGGTAGCAAGTGTGTGTGTTTTGAACGACCCCAAAAGTATGGCTAGACTGACAAACTGGTTTCATCTAACGGACGTCCCCAATTAGGTTTGGGTAGCAAGTGTGTGTGTTTTGAACGACCCCAAAAGTATGGCTAGACTGACAAACTAAACTAAGTTTAACTTGACTGAACGTCTCTTAAGACTGAGCAGTTAAAATGTTCCCAGAAGTGACATAAATGGAGCCACCTACATCCTCACACACTTTAGTTCAAATTTTAAATCTTGTTGGTTTCTTAAATTGTATCCTGTTTCTGTTTCCATCAGAAATTATCACCTGATGTCAGTGAGCAGATTGTGGATGAGAGTGACAGACCTCAGGTAGGAGCCAGATTATAACACACTAATTAATCTCAGAGATGAGACGGTATTGGTTATCTGTGTTGTTTATAGTGGGTGAGTGAGTATGAATTACCTCCCAGCATTTCTCTTATGGCAGCCCAAGTAGTCTGTGTCTAAGTACTTCTCATGTCTGTATGTCTGCTGTTGGGGGGTGGACTCTGTCTGTCAGTTACCACACCACAAGTATGGCTGGACTGACAAACTGGTTTCATCTAACTGACGTCCCCATTTAGGTTTGGGTAGCAAGTGTGTGTGTTTTGAACGACCCCAAAAGTATGGCTAGACTGACAAACTAAACTAAGTTTAACTTGACTCAACGTCTCTTAAGACTGAGCAGTTAAAATGTTCCCAGACGTGACATAAATGGAGCCACCTACATCCTCACACACTTTAGTTCAAATTTTAAGTCTTGTTGGTTTCTTAAATTGTATCCTGTTTCTGTTTCCAGCAGAAATTATCACCTGATGTCAGTGAGCAGACTGTGGATGAGAGTGACAGACCTCAGGTAGGAGCCAGATTATAACACACTAATTAATCTCTCAGAGATGAGACGGTATTGGTTATCTGTGTTGTTTATAGTGGGTGAGTGAGTATGAATTACCTCCCAGCATTTCTCTTATGGCAGCCCAAGTAGTCTGTGTCTAAGTACTTCTCATGTCTGTATGTCTGCTGTTGGGGGGTGGACTCTGTCTGTCAGTTACCACACCACAAGTATGGCTGGACTGACAAACTGGTTTCATCTAACTGACGTCCCCATTAGGTTTGGGTAGCAAGTGTGTGTGTTTTGAACGACCCCAAAAGTATGGCTAGACTGACAAACTAAACTAAGTTTAACTTGACTCAACGTCTCTTAAGACTGAGCAGTTAAAATGTTCCCAGAAGTGACATAAATGGAGCCACCTACATCCTCACACACTTTAGTTCAAATTTTAAGTCTTGTTGGTTTCTTAAATTGTATCCTGTTTCTGTTTCCAGCAGAAATTATCACCTGATGTCAGTGAGCAGATTGTGGATGAGAGTGACAGACCTCAGGTAGGAGCCAGATATAACACACTAATTAATCTCTCAGAGATGAGACGGTATTGGTTATCTGTGTTGTTTATAGTGGGTGAGTGAGTATGAATTACCTCCCAGCATTTCTCTTATGGCAGCCCAAGTAGTCTGTGTCTAAGTACTTCTCATGTCTGTATGTCTGCTGTTGGGGGGTGGACTCTGTCTGTCAGTTACCACACCACAAGTATGGCTGGACTGACAAACTGGTTTCATCTAACGGACGTCCCCAATTAGGTTTGGGTAGCAAGTGTGTGTGTTTTGAACGACCCCAAAAGTATGGCTGACTGACAAACTAAACTAAGTTTAACTTGCAACGTCTCTTAAGACTGAGCAGTTAAAATGTTCCCAGAAGTGACATAAATGGAGCCACCTACATCCTCACACACTTTAGTTCAAATTTTAAGTCTTGTTGGTTTCTTAAATTGTATCCTGTTTCTGTTTCCATCAGAAATTATCACCTGATGTCAGTGAGCAGATTGTGGATGAGAGTGACAGACCTCAGGTAGGAGCCAGATTATAACACACTAATTAATCTCTCAGAGATGAGACGGTATTGGTTATCTGTGTTGTATATAGTGGGTGAGTGAGTATGAATTACCTCCCAGCATTTCTCTTATGGCAGCCCAAGTAGTCTGTGTCTAAGTACTTCTCATGTCTGTATGTCTGCTGTTGGGGGGTGGACTCTGTCCTGTCAGTTACCACACCATAAGTATGGCTGGACTGACAAACTGGTTTCATCTAACGGACGTCCCCAATTAGGTTTGGGTAGCAAGTGTGTGTGTTTTGAACGACCCCAAAAGTATGGCTAGACTGACAAACTGGTTTCATCTAACGGATGTCCCCCAATTAGGTTTGGGTAGCAAGTGTGTGTGTTTTGAACGACCCCAAAAGTATGGCTAGACTGACAAACTAAACTAAGTTTAAGTTGACTGAACGTCTCTTAAGACTGAGCAGTTAAAATGTTCCCAGAAGTGACATAAATGGAGCCACCTACATCCTCACACACTTTAGTTCAAATTTTAAGTCTTGTTGGTTTCTTAAATTGTATCCTGTTTCTGTTTCCAGCAGAAATTATCACCTGATGTCAGTGAGCAGATTGTGGATGAGAGTGACAGACCTCAGGTAGGAGCCAGATTATAACACACTAATTAATCTCTCAGAGATGAGACGGTATTGGTTATCTGTGTTGTATATAGTGGGTGAGTGAGTATGAATTACCTCCCAGCATTTCTCTTATGGCAGCCCAAGTAGTCTGTGTCTAAGTACTTCTCATGTCTGTATGTCTGCTGTTGGGGGGTGGACTCTGTCTGTCAGTTACCACACCATAAGTATGGCTGGACTGACAAACTGGTTTCATCTAACGGACGTCCCCAATTAGGTTTGGGTAGCAAGTGTGTGTGTTTTGAACGACCCCAAAAGTATGGCTAGACTGACAAACTGGTTTCATCTAACGGATGTCCCCAATTAGGTTTGGGTAGCAAGTGTGTGTGTTTTGAACGACCCCAAAAGTATGGCTAGACTGACAAACTAAACTAAGTTTAAGTTGACTGAACGTCTCTTAAGTGAGCAGTTAAAATGTTCCCAGAAGTGACATAAATGGAGCCACCTACATCCTCACACACTTTAGTTCAAATTTTAATCTTGTTGGTTTCTTAAATTGTATCCTGTTTCTGTTTCCATCAGAAATTATCACTGATGTCAGTGAGCAGATGTGGATGAGAGTGACAGACCTCAGGTAGGAGCCAGATTATACACACTAATTAATCTCAGAGATGAGAAGGTATTGGTTATCTCCTCCCAGCGGCAGCCCAAGTAGTCAAAGTACTTCTCATGTATAAGGTTTCTTTTTTTTTACTTTTCTTACATTGTCACTTCAGAAAAAGTTGATTGAAGTTGAAGAACCAGACGTGTCAAGTGATGAGGATGAGCCTGCTAATGTCAACTCAGCCACAGAGACTACACCTGAAGATGACCATGAGGCAGAGGTGACGTCTTCACTTCCCTCCACTTCTTCAGATGCCACACTCAATCAAAGTAAAAAATAAGATAGGATTCATTTTTTGTACTAGGTGAGAGTAATATATCCAGTAAAACCCCAAAGTTGCGTATGGTGACAGAATCTGCACTGTAGTCAGTCAGTACATGCTGTAGCAGTCCTATAGCAGGTTGTAGTATTGGATAATTAGTAAAAGTAGTTAACATACCTCATCCATATTATACTCAGATTAGTTCAAATTAATTTACATGTAATTTAAAATCACAAACTATGCCGCCTTTTTGGGAGTGTTTAAAAATTAAAAACTAGTGTAGTAAAACCTGCTATTCATGGTCTTCCATGATTTGCCACTTGACCTCTGTTGTCCTTGCACATTTAACAGTACTGTCAGAAACCTAACTTGACATCTCCTTTTCTCTTTTCTTTACAGACATTTCACAGAAACTTAACAGAGATAACGGTAAACGTAAGTGGGATGACAGTGAGGTACGTGCTGTTGAAAGACACATGATGCGCTTCATACACGCTTGCAAGATCGACTGTCTTCAGTGTATCAATGCAGAGCCCTATGCACTGAGAGACCGCAACTGGACTGGTGTAAAAAATTACATCAGAAATCGAATCACTGCCTTGAAGAGAAAGGCTTGTGCTAAACAATAAGAATATTTTTTGTTGCTTTTCAGATCATTGTTAACTTCATATTTCTCTTTTGGAAGAAATATACTCAGCTTGTTACTTAGATAACAGACAAAATCTTGAACTCTTCTGTTGTTAAAGTGTACCCTGGTGAAGTGTACTTGTTTGATGTATACTGTTAGTTGAAGTATACTTGTTATCTGAACCTATTTCTGTTTACAAAACAGTAGCATTTTGAGACTGGCCCTTCCTGTTGCTTAAATTGCCAATTATAGAGCCATTAGTATGTTTCTAGCCACATAAATTGTTGCTCTGAGCTTTGCAGGCAACTATTTTTACAGACTGTACTGTCCAGCTAGCCAAGTTCTTGACTCCTATGGAAAATCTGTAATTTTAGAGGACTTTCCATTTCCTCTGTTGGGCTCTTGTACATGATGGCCTGCATTGTGTTAATAAAACACATTTTGACAGCACACCTTAGTTTGTCGGGTGATGTTTATCATGCAAATTTGAATGTGGTGCCAATGTGGTATTGACGTATTCTGTCTAAATCTTATTTAGAACAGTGTTACCTGTAGAATTTTATTGAAACCCAACTGTTGTGGCTAGGCACAGAGATGGTCCTGTCAACATAAAACTTGTTAGTATGGCAAGGATTGGCCATTAATTTAGCCATCGTCCTTCAGTTGTTTTGGTTTATATTGAATAAGTTAAATAAGAGTAAGTTAATGCATTTCTTTAGATATGTCAAGAGCTATTCAGGAGAAGTGTTGAGACTGAATTTGAAGGTTGAATATTTAGTTAAAATTAGTTAAAATTACTTCTATAGACTTTTGTCCCCAAAGGAATTTGAGGCACCTTAAAATGACTTTTATGAGTTTGTGTATCTGTGTACAGTTGAAGCCCCCAAAATTGACATTAAAATTATTTGTCCTCAATCTCAAGGTAAAAATTCTAGTTGGACAAAAGTTGTTTAAAACTAAAATCCCAGGTGATTTTCATAATCGGGGTATTCCCAGTGATACATCCCAGCTGCTGGAATCTCTCTAAACCATTCAGAAAGTAGTGTTCTCAAAAGTAGGGTGTTTTGGTGTGCGCCCCCAAAGAGGACATAAGTGAGTATGTGTGTCTGTGTGTGTGTGTGTGTGTGTGTGTGTGTGTGACTTTGAGGGAGTTTCCTCAAATTTGGCACTGATGTCCAACTGGACCAGAGTTCAGTGGTCAAAGGTCAAAGGTCAGTGTGACCTTACTGAACATGAGTTTGTCCATAACTGAAGAATTCATTCTGTAATCCCGACGGGATACAATAATGAAGGTCAAAAGGTCAAAGGTCAGCCTGGCTGTGACATCATCACTAAGGACATATCTGTGGAACTGACCGTTGAGGTCGTCCATGTTCTGACAGACATGAATAGAAATTGTGACTCGTTCTCGGAGAACCGCCGGGCGCCGATTCACTTTGTTTTTGTGTAACACTTGTTTCCTGTACCGGTAAAGCTTATTTTAATGTGACGCACACAAAGACTGTGTTGCCATGGTTACAGGGCAGGTGGCGGTCTGAAAACTCAGACGGTTAAAGGAGAGTCTGAGGAACGTTCCTCAGAAACAGGAAACGTTCAGTTAATTCTTCACGCCTCACGTCTTCACCTGCTGCGTCAACCACTTCCTGTCAGCCTGCCCCACTTCCTGCTGGGATTGACAGAAACCTGACCCATTTCTACGGAAAACACTGGTGGAGTCCTGACCGGGACATCAACAGTGACACAACAACTTCTGGAAACAAATAAACAAATAAACAACAGCTGAGTCACAATGTGTGTATCTGTGTGTGTGTGTGTGTGAGAGAGTGTGTGAGAGAGAGTGTGTGAGAGAGAGTGTGAGAGAGAGTGTGTGTGTGAGAGAGTGTGTGAGAGAGAGTGTGTGAGAGAGAGTGTGAGAGAGAGTGTGTGTGTGTGTGTGTGTGTGTGTGAGAGTGTGTGTGAGAGAGTGTGTGAGAGAGAGTGTGTGTGTGGTGTGTGTGTGTGTGTGTGTGTGTGTGTGTGTGTGTGTTGTGTGTGTGTGTGTGTGTGTTGTGTGTGTGTGTGTGTGTGTGTGTGTGTGTGTGTGTGTGTGTGTGTGAGAGTGTGTGTCTGACAGAAAGAGGAAACGATCACTGAACGTCCCGCTGCTTATTATGTATTATTTATACATTTCAGACGGGAGGAAAAGAGAAAAAACAAAATGACTCTTTGACAAAAAAATTCATTTTCTTCAGTTATTTGTTCTTAATGAAAAGTCACAAATTCAATGTTGATAAACATAAAAATGGCGGCAGAATAAAAGAGGTTGTTCTTTAGTGTTTAAACGATTCTGGGGGTCAAAGGTCACTGAAGATCAAACTAAATGACACTGTGGAGGTGAAAGGGTTAATTTACCTTTATATGTCCGTGTGAATCTGGATTGTTATTCTGTGTGTGTGTGATGCCATGCGTGCGATGCGTGTGTTGTGTGTGTGTGTGTATATGCGTGTGTGTGTGTGTGTGTGTGTGTGTGTGTGTGTGTTTCAGGACTCTTCCCTCCCCTGCTGATGCAGCTGAAATCTCATTCTGTGTTTCCACGAGAACAAAGCCTTCGTCACCGCAGCAACACAAACAGCTCCTGAACAAAGGCGGCCATGTTTCCAGAACTCCGTCCTCCCATAAATCCCGGCAGCGAGCGGCTCTGAGCGGTTTGACACTGGGAGCTGCTGCTGAGCGTCATGCCTCTGCCCAGACGCCGCTCATCCTTTCTGGGACAGCCGTCCTCTGAACGACCGGCCCCCGCCTCCTGCGGACGGATCAGCTCGGCCGGCACCTCCGCTCCCCGCGGGGTCTTTGTGGGCCCTGCCCCCTCCACGGGTGGGGCTTCCTGCCTGGGGACGCGGGTGTCCCGGCGGGCTCTGGGCATCAGCAGCGTGTTCCTGCAGGGGATGAGGAGCAGCGCAGCGCCAGTACTGCCCCGAGCCGGAGAGCGGGCCACGGGTCACGGCACGTCTGCGGCGGGACTGAACAGCTGCCTGATGGAGTACAGAGACAAAGTCCGAGCACTGGAGACACTGAACCAACAGTTGGAGGAGCAGATCCGTCTCTGTCTGGACCGCAAGGCGTCCAGCGCCGGAGCCTGGGGACCCCTCAGGAGGGAGTGGGAGGACGTCTACAGACAGGTGAGGACAGGTGTGAGGAAGACGTCTTCAGACAGGTGAGGACAGGTGGGGGGAGGACATCTACAGGACAGGTGAGGACAGGTGTGAGGAAGACGTCTACAGACAGGTGAGGGACAGGTGTGAGGAAGACGTCTTCAGACAGGTGAGGACAGGTGTGAGGAGGACGTCTACAGACAGGTGAGGACAGGTGTGAGGAAGACGTCTACAGACAGGTGAGGACAGGTGGGGGGGAGGACGTCTACAGACAGGTGAGGACAGGTGGGGGGGAGGACGTCTACAGACAGGTGAGGACAGGTGGGGGGAGGACGTCTACAGACAGGTGAGGACAGGTGTGAGGAAGACGTCTTCAGACAGGTGAGGACAGGTGTGAGGAGGACGTCTACAGACAGGTGAGGACAGGTAGGGGGACGACGTCCTACAGACAGGTGAGGACAGGTGTGAGGAGGACATCTACAGACAGGTGAGGACAGGTGGGGGGAGGACGTCTACAGACAGGTGAGGACAGGTGGGGGAGGACGTCTACAGACAGGTGAGGACAGGTGGGGGAGGACGTCTACAGACAGGTGAGGACAGGTGTGAGGAAGACGTCTTCAGACAGGTGAGGACAGGTGTGAGGAGGACGTCTACAGACAGGTGAGGACAGGTAGGGGGACGACGTCTACAGACAGGTGAGGACAGGTGGGGGGAGGACGTCTACAGACGGGTGAGGACAGGTGGGGGGAGGACGTCTACAGACAGGTGAGGACAGGTGGGGGGAGGACGTCTACAGACAGGTGGAGGACAGGTGTGAGGAAGACGTCTTCAGACAGGTGAGGACAGGTGTGAGGAGGACGTCTACAGACAGGTGAGGACAGGTAGGGGACGACGTCTACAGACAGGTGAGGACAGGTGTGAGGAGGACATCTACAGACAGGTGAGGACAGGTGGGGGGGAGGACGTCTACAGACAGGTGAGGACAGGTGGGGAGGAGGACGTCTACAGACAGGTGAGGACAGGTGGGGGGAGGACGTCTACAGACAGGTGAGGACAGGTGGGGGGAGGACGACAGGTGAGGACAGGTGTGCAGAGCGACCAGCACACTGTGCACAGCTGCTCACACACACACACTTCCAGTTTACATCCAAGGGCACATGATGTCATCAGTGAGGAGCTGGACGTCTGCTGACTAATCTTAGCAAAAATGTTTAGTCCAGGTGAAGGGTTAACAAACATCATTAGCTCCGCCTCCTGTGGATCTCATTTAAATATTCATAATTTTGTCAATAATCAATAATAACAGTGACATAAACTGGCCCAGTGTCGCCCCCCTGCTGGCTGCAGCCGCTCTCAACTCTCTGATTTCCTGTGTTTGCTGCAGGTCAGTGAAGCCATCCTGGACAACGCTCGGCTGATGCTGCAGACAGAGAATGTTCAGGCCAACGCTGAGGACTTCAAGGACAGGTCAGAGGTTGCACACATTGCTCTCTGATTATTGGATCTTAACTCCGTGATGTCACAGATGAAAAGGTGAAGTGGGGTTAAACCTCACGTTACGTGTACCTTTGGTCCCATAGGTATGAGAACGAGCAGCCGTTCAGGAAGGCGGTGGAGGAGGAGATCAGCTCTCTGTACAAAGTCATTGATGACGCCAACCTGACGAAGGCGGAGCTCGAAGAGCAGATGGAGAACATGAGAGTGGAGCTTCGCAACCTGGAGCACAATCACGAGCAGGTCTGACCAAAAACACACAATTTGACCTCAGCACTCAGACGTTCACACACCTGACAGGACATTCACACGTCTGACGGGACGTTCACACGTCTGATGGGACGTTCACACACTTGACGGGACATTCACACGTCTGACGGGACGTTCACACGTCTGATGGGACGTTCACACACTTGATGGGACGCTCACACTCTTGACGGGACGTTCATACTCTTGACGGGACGTTCACACGTCTGACGGGACGTTCACACGTCTGATGGGACGTTCACACACTTGATGGGACGCTCACACTCTTGACGGGACGTTCACACACCTGACAGGACATTCACGCGTCTGACGGGACGTTCACACGTCTGACGGGACGTTCACACGTCTGATGGGACGTTCACACACTTGATGGGACGCTCACACTCTTGACGGGACGTTCACACGTCTGATGGGACATTCACACACCTGACGGGACATTCACACGTCTGACGGGACGTTCACACGTCTGATGGGACGTTCACACACTTGAAGGGACGCTCACAATCTTGACGGGACGTTCATACTCTTGACGGGACATTCACACGTCTGACGGGACTTTCACACACCTGACGGGACGTTCACACTCTTGACAGGACGTTCACACACTTGATGGGACGCTCACACTCTTGACGGGACGTTCACACACTTGATGGGACGCTCACACTCTTGACGGGACGTTCACACGTCTGATGGGACATTCACATGTCTGACGGGATGTTCACACGTCTGATGGGACGTTCACACACTTGATGGGATGCTCACACTCTTGACGGGACGTTCACACGTCTGATGGGACATTCACACGTCTGACGGGACGTTCACACGTCTGATGGGACGTTCACCACGTCTGATGGGACGTTCACACTCTTGACGGGACGTTCATACTCTTGACGGGACATTCACACGTCTGACGGGACGTTCACACACCTGACGGGACGTTCACACTCTTGACAGGACGTTCACACACTTGATGGGACGCTCACACTCTTGACGGGACGTTCACACGCCTGATGGGACGTTCACACACCTGACGGGACGTTCACACACTTGATGGGACGCTCACACTCTTGACAGGACGTTCACACCACTTGATGGGACGCTCACACTCTTGACGGGACGTTCACACAATTGATGGGATGCTCACACTCTTGACAGGACGTTCACACACTTGATGGGACGCTCACACTCTTGACAGGACGTTCACACACTTGATGGGACGCTCACACTCTTGACAGGACGTTCACACACTTGATGGGACGCTCACACTCTTGACAGGACGTTCACACACTTGATGGGACGCTCACACTCTTGACAGGACGTTCACACACTTGATGGGACGCTCACACTCTTGACGGGACGTTCACACAATTGATGGGACGCTCACACTCTTGACAGGACGTTCACACACTTGATGGGACGCTCACACTTTTGACGGGACGTTCACACGCCTGATGGGACGTTCACACACTATGACGGGAAGCTCACACGCCTGACGGGACGTTCACACGCTGACAGGGTGTTCACACATTAATAATTAATGGATCAATACTTTAAGAACGACCTGATTAACTAATTAAAATGATTAAATCATAAACACTCAGATTCTCGACCTTTTCTTCTTCTTTTCTTCCAAGTTTTGTTAAATTATTAAACTCATATCAAATTGATGTGTTTTTTTAATGTTCTGTCTTTAATAATAAACTTTATTTATAACTGATTTTAAAAAGTTTGATTCATAACAAGATGATTTTAGTAAAATCAGTAAACAATAATTACAAAGATCATCATTGGCTCCGCCTCCTGTTAAATATGCAGATCAGATCAATTATTATTGTTTTTAAATTAATTTAAACTCACATTTAACAATTTAAAGAAGCTCCACACAAATCTGTGACTCACAGCTGCACTCAGGTTGTCTGCTTGTGGCTCTCAGCTAACAGCTGACAGTGCTAACAACTACAAAAGTGCTGACAGAGCTAACTGTGGTAACAGCTAACGGTGATAACAACAACTGTCTCAGGACTGAGCCTGTCTCAGAAGGTGATGCGTGGCGAGCTGAACAGGAAGTGTGTTTGAGGGCGAGAATCCTTCTTCTGTTCTTATCTGACACTTTAATGGTAAAACTGAACATGTGGAATCAATGACGTGTCTTTTTATGATGACAGAGGTCATGTGACCTGTCTGTCTGTCTGTTCTCTCAGGACGTGCGTGTCCTCTACAGTCAGATGGCGGGACGTGAGGTGGATGAACCCGACGCTCCCATAGAAACCAGTCTGGACCAGATCCTGGCCTACATCAGGAGCCACTGGGAGAAGGTGACGGAGAGGAACCGAGCCGAGACCGACAGCTACCTTGAGTGTAAGGTGAGGATGTCACACCTGCACAGGTGTCCTCACGTGTCATGCTGTGGCATCAAGGCGTGCTCTGACGGTGTGTGTCTTGCTGCAGGAGGCGCAGTGTGTGAGCAGACTGAGTCCTGAGGAGGAGCAGGTGGAGGCGCTGAAGGCCGAGTGCAACGAGACTGGCTGTAAGATCCAGAGTCTGCAGGCTGAGACCGAGTCCATCAGAGCACTGGTGAGACACGCGTGGCGATCAATCACCTGATGACACGTTTGATCAGTCATCTCAGAAATGTGTGACGATGCGTCTGTTGTTGCCCTGCAGAGACGAGGTCTGGAGAACTCCCTGGGTGACGCACGCCACTGGCACGACATGGAGCTGCAGAACCTGGGCTCAGTGGTGGCAAAGCTGGAGGCGGAGCTGGCTGATGTACGTGGCGAGATCGAACAGCAGCGCCGCGACTATGACACGCTGCTGAGCAACAAGCAGCGTCTGGAGCAGGAGATCGGCATGTACCACGGCATCCTGGACGGAGAGGAGAGCCGCTTCCAACCTGCTGAGACGTGAGTCCCCGTCACCATCACTGACACGTCACTGACACGTCACCATCACCGTCAGTGACACGTCACATCACCATCACTGACACATCACTGACACGTCACCATCACCATCACTGACACATCACTGACATGTCACCATCACCATCACTGACACGTCACTGACACGTCACCATCACCATCACTGACACGTCACTGACACGTCACCATCACCATCACTGACACATCACTGACACGTCACCATCACCATCACTGACACATCACTGACATGTCACCATCACCATCACTGACACATCACTGACACATCACCATCACTGACACGTCACCATCACTATCACTGACACATCATCACTGACACATCATCACTGACATGTCACCATCACCATCACCATCACTGACACATCTGAGCTGTCACACAGTATGAACTCACCTGTACTGAGCTGTCACACAGCCTAAGTGGGTGGTAGGTGGAGAGAGACGGCAGAGTGGGTTGCATCTTCCACCAGTTAGGGCTTACATGGATGACATGACACTGGTGACCACAACAATGCCATGTACAAAGAGGCTGCTAGAGAAGGTAAATAAGAACCTGAAGTGGGCCAGCATGAAGATCAAGCCTAGTAAATCTAGAAGCATCTCGATACGTAGAGGGAAGTTAAGTGACAGGAAGTTTGTCATAGATGATGAGGACATCCCAACAATTAGGGAAAAGTCAGTAAAGAGCTTAGGTAGGTGGTACAATGTGGAGTTGAATGATGAGGAACAGGTGGTGACATTTAGGAAAGATGTGGCAGAAGGATTGGATAGAATAGATAAATCTGAACTTCCAGGAAAGTTGAAGTTGTGGTGTTTGCAATTTGGGCTATATCCTAGGTTAATGTGGCCATTGTCAATTTATGAAATTCCAATATCTGTTGTGGAGAGAATTGAAAGGTCGGTTAGCTCCTATATTAGGAAGTGGTTGGGTGCTCCTAGGTGCCTAAGTAGTGTTGCATTGTATCGAAAAGGGATACTTCAACTGCCAGTATCTAGTTTAACAGAGGAATTTAAATGTACCAAGGTCAGGACAGAGCTGTTGTTATCTGGGAGTAAGGACGTGGTAGTTAGGAGTGTGGTTCCAAATCCAACCAAGGGGAGGAAGTGGAACCCAAGATCGGCAGTTCAGGAGGCAGAGGCAGCTCTTAGGCATGCAGAGATTGTAGGTAATGTTCAGTTTGGCCGGGGAGGCCTGGGGCTTGGCTCAGGCAAACCGGTATGGAATACAACAGGTCTCAAAGATAAAAGAAAGCTGGTTGTAGAACAGATACGCAGACAGGAAGAGATAGTAAGGGGTGCAAAGGTAGTGGCCCAGGCTAAACAGGGACAGTGGTTGAATTGGGAAAGTGTAGAGAAGAGGAAGCTTAGTTGGAGGGACCTGTGGAGTATGGAGGAGAATCGTATTAGATTCCTGGTAGGGGCTACATACGATGTGTTACCAACCCCCCAGAACCTAAAACTGTGGGTAAATGAGGACCCATCATGCCCATTGTGTTCACGTACCGCAACCTTAAAGCATATTTTGTCAGGCTGTAAAGTTAGCTTGTCACAAGGCCGATATACATGGAGACATAACCAGGTGTTGAAATGTTTAGCTGGAGGCTCAGTGGAAGAAGCCTATGAAAGAAAAAAGCTTAGATATGCAGACTTAGGAGCAGAAGCTGAGCAGCGAGGATGGAAGACTAGGATTTGTCCAGTGGAAGTGGGGTGTAGGGGATTCATAGCAAGATCAGCTGTCTCACTCCTGGGGGAACTCGGAGTGCGGGGACAGAGTTTGAGGAAGACAGTGAGGGAAATGTCAGATGAAGCAGTTAGATGTAGCCCGTGGATCTGGAAGCATAGAAATAATGTCAGTTGGGGGCCAGCAGGGGGAACTACTAAGCAGGGTACATAACTCCTTGAGATCAGGTGGAGAGATCCACTTCCTCTCAGGAGGAAATCCAGGAAGAGGAAGGTTATTTAAGTGTGGGAGTGGCCTATATGAATCCATTTTGTTTGAGGCCATGCAGCAAGGTGAGTGTGTTTGCTGATCCTGTAAGTTTATTTAGCTCCTTTAACTTTAGCTTATATTGTAGTTATGCTATGTAGCGTGTGAAATAGAGCATGGTGAATGTGACAGGAAAGGTAGTATCAGCCCTGTTTCTACCTGGAGCTCGCATGTACGGAGCCTGGGTTTGTTGAAGGTGGCAGTGCTGTTTGGGCTGAGAAAGCCATGTGTAAGTAAGGTAAAGGAGGTTGTTGGGTTGGTGTGGAGAGCAGTGAGACATGGCATTAGGGGAGTGTCTCTGGGACGCCAGAGATCACTGTCTAGCCTCCTGGAGGTGTCGTGGGACCAACTAGACGAAACACTGGTGAAAGGAGGTTCCCACCTGATGACCCCAAAGACATGCTAGTTATCACTGCTCACTGGTCTGTATAGTTAAGCCTTTCCATATTAGCTTATCATAAGGCTTAGGAGGTTATTCACTGAGTGCTGATCCTTTCTCTAGAGCACACACTTCTTGTGTTTATTTGAATTCCAATGGCCTATTTGGGTGGAGAAAAAGGCTCGGTGCAAACACCATGGGTGTAAGGGTTTAGTCAAAGTGCAGTGCACAAAGTGTGTCACCTACCTGTGCTTCACTCCTGAAAAAAAAAAAAACTGCTTCATAGAGTTCCACAAGCACCGAGCGGCAACACCACAAATTATGTGAGGAAAGACAGGACATGCACTGAAATGAAGCAGTGATGATCAAACACTGGATTATTGTATTGCAAATTGTTCTGATCTTTGTTTTGAAAAGTAATTTGTAGGGATGCACCAAATATTCGGTAACCGAATATATTCGGCCGAATATTGCAAAAAAAAACACACATTCGGTATGCGGTGGAATAAGTTAAAAGCAAGGCCGAATAATAGCGGCGTGTTTTGATAACGCAATCAAACAGCGTGCCGTGACGCGTGGAGTAAAATGTCGGTAGTGTGGCGATCCGTCTGTCACAGCACTCGCATTTGCGACTAAAAATAGTTTTGAGTGAGCAAAATAGGCTTAAATCATTCAGCACGCTGTGCGAGCAGCCTACAGATTTCAACCAGCAGCAGAAACGAAAGGCGAATCCCACCAACTGTGGGTTGAACAGGGGTCACAGACACAGACAGTAACGTTAATGTGTTCCTGTCAAATACGGCGGCCATCGGCTTACCGGGCGACGGAGAAGTCGGTTCCAATAATATCCTCTTCTTGGTGTCATGCCTGCCCAAAGTACCTGAACAGCAGAGCCAGCCGAACACAGGTATGTGACATGTCAGAGGAGAAACGAGCCGTTCACGGTCCACAAACCTCACCGCACTTTAGGGACTGTTCTTTACTTATGAAGGGACTGTTCTTTACTTGTCAGAGGAGGAGGGTGGCTGGTTGATTCTTATTTTATTTATTTATTTTATTTTGATCCCCCCTATGTTAATCACTTATTGATGCTGTTTTTGAAGTATGAATAAGTCAGTAAGTAATTTATTCCATTGAAATATCATTGATGTATTATAGAAAAGTGATTTATCTTTTTATAAATGACAAAAGGCACATCTGCCTCATTTTCACTGTGGTATCCTGATACTACTCAGAACCATGATATTTTCATTGCTATCGTACAGTGAGTCCCAATTTTGGCACCGTGACAACACTAATCTGGAGGGTTCATCTGCAAAAACTAATGAAAAACTAAACAACAATGTTCGGTATTCGGCCAAGCGTTTAATATTATTCGGCTTCGGCTTCAGCCACAAATTTTCATTTCGGTGCATCCCTAGTAATTTGTTTAAAGTTCAAAGAATTACACTTAGTCTCTTCGAGACATTCATTGCAGTGGGTTGTTCCACAATGTTGCCTACAAGCAATGAACCCCAAAAACCTCAAATAAAAGAAAAACAAAATACAACATTTTTCATGATGTTTATTTGGTCTTTTTTAAGACATAAAAACACTCTAAAAATTTCTTTGCTAACTGGCATCATAATGCGTACCATGTAGGCCAAATAAAAAAGGTCCAAAAAATGACGCCTGTGGAACACCAACAGAGCGATCAACAAACAGTGAGGTCCTGTTCCCAACTCATTCCGTCCATCTGATCGCATCAACAGAGAAATTTAAAGTGGATCATTTAGAAAGAAGAGCATTATGATTCAGTTTCAAATGTCCAAACATGCAGCTGCTGCAGCACGGCCACTGTCCAACTTTGATTAGATTCTTTCAATCAAACAGCAGGCAGCCGTGTCAGTGGGCTGAATGTGAGCTCGTCCTGAGTTTAAAAAGTCAGTAAATTGTTCAGTTACCACTTTTTCAGTAATCTTAGACACAACAGGCAAAATACTGATGCGTCTGTAGTTTACCACATCAGTTGGGTCACCTGACCTGAAAACAGGAACTACAACTGCAGACTTCCATGCATTCAGAAAATGGACCGATTGAGCGAGTGTGTCTCTAAAAATGTTGAATCCTTCTCAAACATGTCTTTTGCCTTTGAGGGCTTTAGAGTACTTTAAAGGATCTTATAGATCTTTACTTGGAAAACTTTGGCGTGCGTCAGATTCTGCACTGAGTCAGTAACATAACTAGTTGAACTACTGACTCCGACTCTGACTTACTGTTGTTGTTCACAAGCTAATGAAATGAAACATCATTTTAGTTTTTACTGAAGATTCGAAACACAGTGTGAAACTACATCACTGATTCTGTTTGTAAATTAATAATCAAATATTTTCTGGTCATGAATATCATTATCACACAAACACCCCCACATATGTTGGTATTATTTCAGGACCCTGGTTTGCAGTGAGTCATGAAACTGACTGAATGTATTTACCTGTCCAGGACTCCAGGTGTGCAGTCAGAGCCTGAGGGAGCTGCCAGTGCTTCTGCTGCTCCAGACTCCAGGACCGACCCTCCAGGACCTTCAGGACCTCCGT
The DNA here is from genome assembly GCA_900536245.1 of Epinephelus coioides. Taxonomy (NCBI): domain Eukaryota; kingdom Metazoa; phylum Chordata; class Actinopteri; order Perciformes; family Serranidae; genus Epinephelus; species Epinephelus coioides. The sequence goes on from UNPE01000205.1 coordinate 45,928, forward strand.
CGGGACAGTGATCCTAGCGGAGGATGTGTGGAACAGACTGGAGCTCACCAGAGATCCTCTAGATGTTTGTGGAAGCTCTCTGCTGGAGGACTTTGTACCTGGTGACGTGTGCAGCTGTGAATGATGCTGAGAACCTGCAGCAGGAAGTCCAACAGGTGGAGCTCACCTGAACCTGCCTCTGATTGGACTCCACAGAACCACAAAACATTTTCAGTCAGCTGAGTGCTGAGTTCAGGTGCTCTTTGTCACCCGTTAAAAGCAAGTTAAACTGGTGCCAGGTCCACATGATCTGATGCTCCATGCTAACATGCTAACTTCACTCAACAGAGTTTCTGAGGACAAAAACCTTAGTAAGCTGGTGACTGACGGTTAGCATGCCTTTTAGCACACCTGTTAGCTCAGCTGCTAAGCTGTTAGCATGACATCATCCTGTCTGCTGACTGTGTCGACCAGTTTAAACTCTACAGCTTCCTGCACCTCCAGCCAATCAGAGCTCAGCTCCATCAACACAGCTTGTTATTGGTCGACAGTGTGAACTCTGTCAGCGCTCTGCACAGGTAGCCTAAATAACGATCCCTCACACCTGTGAGTGACTTCACTGTGATGTCACTGAGGTGAGCAGCTGCTGTGACAGGAAGTTGTCATCAATTAGTCCATCTACAGAACACTCTTGACAAAATATTTTAACATTTAAATAATTGTTTTCATTGTTTGAACATTTTTTTGGTTTCATTTTTTTTCATGGAGAGAATTTCATGCTTTTCTTCGTCACATGATCAGGAAGTGAACACCTGTGTGTTAGATAAATCAAATGAGTGACGGCGCCACGCAGCGCGACACATTTCACAATGTTATGAGGGTTGATAAATGAGGATGATGATGGGCTGATGAAGCAGTGATGACACAGCGCTGGTTAGATCCTCTGTGATCAGCTGCAGGTGTCACCTGACGTCCACCTCACCTGGACTGATCATCAGGAAGCTGCTCAGCTGAGGAGGAGCAGAACACACACACACACACCTGAAGCGTCATGATGATGTCACAGTTGGTCCTCTGCGCATTAACGTATTCATGATGTAATATTAAACTGATGTGAGCCGTTTTGCTGAGGAGAACACAAATGTTACATTTCTGAAATCATGATTAATCCAACGTGACCTGAACGCACCACGAGACTGACCCCTGCTCACTGGTTCAGATGGTGGAGTTATCTGTGTGACACACCTGAGAGACGTCAGGGTGACGAAGATCATCCGAACGTAACTTACAAAGGACTGTGGGATACCGTGGAGTCACACCCAGGTGTTTCACCTGATGACATCACTGCCAGTGTCATGTGATTGATCCATACTATCAATAAACTAATTTGTCTTTGGTGATACTGTAAAGTGATGATGATGATGATGATGATGATGATGATGATGGTGATGGTGATGATGGTGATGGTGATGATGGTGATGATGGTGATGGTGATGATGCCGCTGACTGAACGAGGAAATAAAAGCTGATTTGGAACTGACGGCTGTTTTATTGATCAGTGACGAACGCACACATCAGATTATCAATATGAATATTGATTAAAGATCAGATGCTTCAGTGAGGAAACAGCAGCTTCTTTATTGATCCATAAACCTCAGGAAATAAAAACAATCAATCAACAGAAACATCAGTGTCACCGTACGGAGGCTGCAGAGGGCCAAATCAACACCTTCACTTATTAACCACAAATATCAAACAGTTTTTACTGATTATGGATTGATTAAGGTGAGATGTCCCAGGTGAGCTGACATCATGTGACACAGTTATTCTTCATATCACCAGCTTCAGAAAATAAAAAATATGCAAATCAGGCAGAATCTCATTAAATATTCAGATTTTCAGACGTTTCTTAAACAGAAATCTGATTGTTGGATGAAATCAGGTTCAAATTTCTGATTTCGTTTTGTTGCCAAATCAGAGTCAAAGATTTTTACTGAGAGACTTCAGGATGTTTTAATCAGAAAACACTGTCCACAGATTTATGTTAAAAAAAATTATGTTTAAAGTTACAAACTGTTTTATGAATCGGGCTGTGAATGAAAAACAAACCTTCAGGATACAGACATGATGTCAACCGGGACAGTCTGGAGGAAGTGATGTCACAGCTGCTGCGGTGGAGATTATGAGTAAAAAACGTGGAGTGTAAAACTGATTATTCATGGAGCAAAAATGAAACCCTACCTGACACCATGCCACACTGAATCACTCACATTCAGAAAGTTATCTTTCGTATCGTAAGTTTTCTGAAGTGTTGGCTTTAAATATGCAGATGATGTGACTGAATACTGACTTCTTGCATTTCTGAGCTCAGATGAATACAAATCTTTCACGTGAGGCATCTCCTCTGTCACAAACTTTCTGAGTTATCTAGCACGTTCAGCCACATGTCAAGGCCACGACATTTCCAGGAGTTCAAAACTATTCCAGGAATTTTCAAGACTATAAAAAAATCCCACCTGACGTTTAACAAACATCCGATTCAAACTCCTACAAGACGCGGGGAGGAAATGAAGACACATACGTGATGGTGAACTGGAATCACCACATAAATGAGTCACAGTAACGCCAGGTCCAGACCGCACGCCATGTTTGTCTGCTCCTACAGGCTCTGTGACAGATCAGGTAACTGAAGTCATAAAATCTGTCTGTGACTTGGCCGACAGACATGACGGACTACATGTTTGTCATCAGATTATTCTTGTCCTATTATTATTATTATTATTATTATTATTATTACTAACTCAGTGTCTGTGTCTGTTCATGTTCCAGCTGAACTGTGACTGTAGTGACATAAAAGCTGTCACCAGATGGGCGGAGCTACATTTGAAGTAGTGCATGAAAACTATAACAGTCACTGAATCCTCCACAGGAAGTTCCTGCAAATGTGTCACAATGAAAGCCTTTTTATAAAATGAAGGGATTCTCTCAGCTTTTAATTTGAAACAGAAACAGGAAGTGTTGAGTGTGAGAATGATAAATGGTGTCATGTGTTTGAGGGGAACAGCCCACTGGTCCGACCATATTAAACCCACTGTTCAGAAATCATCATGATGCCCTGTGGTTAAGGTCTGCTTAGGTTTAGGCACAAAAACCACTTGGTTAGGGTCAGGAAAAGATCATGGTGTGGGTTAAAAGGAAAAAGAAAGTGACAAACACATAAGCCGTGAGCCTGCTCCGCCTCAAGCTTTTCCCAACTGACCCAGAGCCGGTCGGGGCGCACCATCAAGGCAGAAATACGCCTGCCGGGAGCCGTTCAGCACCGCGGACCGTCGAACTAATGGGCTGTCGGACCAATGACATGGACCCATGTTTGAGATGCAGCTGGTAGCCTCTGCAGCTGTGCTGAGTAAAGGCCCAGACACTTTCTGTGAGTTTGATTCCTTTATATCCTCCATTATGAAGACAGAACATTCTTTGCTAGCTTGATGCTAATGGCAGTACTCAGCGGGTTGATAAAGTGCCTCTGCTGTTTCCTTTTTACTCTGTGTGCTAACGTCCCTACAGGAAATATCTAAAAGGCTGGGCTGTTGTTGTCCTACAGTTTCCATGGCAACAGATCGCTCTGTGTTCCTATTGGTCAAAGTGACGGCTGTGACGGGAGAAGTCGTGGAAGACAAAAAGAAAATCAAACATGCTAGACTTTCTGTTAGGACGTCGTGAGGCGCCCCAGACATGGCGTCACTTGTTGTCTGCTATGACACACTACACCAGATGAAACCATGGATTATTGTTCATGATCCAGCCGACACTGTACGACACTGCGTCAGGCTGTAATTGTGCAGTCTGAACCCGAAATTACAGTCTCCATCCATGTCAGTGAAAACATGGATGCTTCACACACAGAAGATCTATACAATCAGCACAGTTTCAAGATTAGAGTCACCAATTCAGTATCTGACCAAATGTCTCCCCTTCTGTTCCTGAGATATGACGTTAAAACATGATGATGTCACAGTCAAGCTGACCTTTGACCACAAAATTCTCATCAGTTTATTCTTCAGTCTGAGTGGATGTTTGTGCCAAATCTGAAAAAAAAAAAAAAAATTAAAAAAATACCTCAAGTTATTCTTGAGATATCCCGTTCACAAGGACGGGACGTATGGACGGACAGACTACCTGAATATAATTCCTCTGCTCTTAGACTTCAGCGGCGGAGATGGATAAAAACACGCCACACATGTCAGAGCTGCGTTACGTCATCAGCTACAAAAAAATTAATCTGCTGTGTTGTTACATCACATGGACGATTCTCCACCAAAAGATTTCACTACAACTAAAGTCCAAAACTTTCAGGGATTTTTACTAATTCGATGACTTTCCAGGTTTTCCCTGACTGTGGGAACTCTGTGTCAAGTGTGTCTCTCTGCAGCCTCCGAAAAACATCACGCTTGATTGGAATTAACATTTGTTCTCACTCAAGGATGTTTCCTCAGGCGCCGCCATCAGACTGACAGGAAGTAACCTTTACCATGCTGATCTTTAGTTTCACTCTGTGTTCAGGACACTGAAACCTTGGTGACATGACAGGAAATGAGGGTCTGATGACATCAGCATCAGGACAGAGTTTTAATACTGCCACACGGATCAGCACAGTTTCCATCAGCTGCGTCTCATCTTATTATGGTCTGTCAGAGACGTGGACATTCAGCAGGACAAAGACATAAGCCTCCACGGCGGCGCGCCGCAGAACTTCTTCTCTCTGATGTACGTCCATAACGAAACAAGAATCCAGTGACAGTGTGATTGTTGATCTGATCGTCAGTCAGCTCACTGAGACAACACGTCATCAATCTGACATCACACCTGGCGCCCTTTGTCTACTGTCATCACTGTTAGCATGTTAACATCTATCAGAGCACCAACCACATTTATCACTTCCTCCATTGTCATAATAAAGGCCTTTACACAGCCGGGGGCGTGGCCAATAAACAACGCCGAAATGCAAAATACTCGCCTGCGAATGTTTTGTCTCTAAACTCTTCAGCTCGCTGCTCCAGGCAGACGATGCCAACATTACAGCGCAGAGTTTGTTGGTTGATTTGGGGACAGTCACGTGTCTGATAGCTCACTCGTCCTGTTGTTAAACATCCCGCCAAATGATACTTCCTGTTTGTTATGAATTTTGACTCTTGCTAACATGACTTTAGCTCTGCGGCTAACAGCTGGGCCAAATGGTTCTACGAGCTGACGATCTACAGATAACTTCCGTTCTTACGTTGTATCTGAGGTTTGTCCTATTCACTGGACCGTTGAACAATGTTTCCATTGCATAAGAACCTCACAGGGTGTAATGACTGTTCCAGGTATTAGTCAGACCCTCAGGTGTTAGTGGGGAAACCGAGTTATGGCTTAATTACAAAAAGCATGAAAATATAACTGAATATAACTTTTATTTCTTTGGAAAGTGGGCATGGTTTAAGACGGACAACTCTGAGGTGTCCATCATCAGAACTGAACGGACTCTGTGAGCATGTCTTATATAATAGTGTAAATGGAAACGACAGAGGATCCAGACCTAAGCCCTGAGGAACCCCCACAAGTGATAACTGACAGTGTTAACGGGATGATCATGTGTCAGCAGCTGTGCGCTAACATAACAGTGTGTTTAAACACCCTTCCTCTGTTGGAGAGTTTTCCGCCTCCACGTCGGACATTAACCCCTGACAACAGACACCTCAGAGGACATTAACTTCTGACTACAGACACCTCGGAGGACATTAACCCCTGACTACAGACACCTCGGAGGACATTATAACCGTGACTACAGACACCTCGGAGGACATTAACCCCTGACAACAGACACCTCCGTGGACATTAACCCCTGACAACAGACACCTCCGTGGACATTAACCCCTGACAACAGACACCTCCGTGGACATTACCCCTGACACAGACACCTCCGAGATTAACCCAACAGACACCTCGGAGGACATTAACCCTTCCAGACTACAGACACACATTAACTACAGACATCGGAGGACTTAACCCCTTGACAGGAGGAGGACATTAACCCCTGACGACACTCGGAGGACATTTTGACACCTTTGACTCCATGACTTAAGACAAGGACATTTGACTGACAACAGGGACATTAACTTACAGACAAGGACATTAACACTATCACAGACACCTCTTAGATCACTTTAACCCCCCTCCGACTACAGACATGGGGGCATTAACCCCTGGACATGAGGGAGGGAGGACATTAACTTCAGACCAGGACAACGGGACATGACTCGGAGGACATTGGGAGGACATGTTCACAGACACCCATGTACATTCTGATTTGTTGGAGACTTTTGACTTTGCATTGTTTTCTGACACTGATTCAGAGGCGACTTTGATTTTGAGGTGACTTGACTTCGGAGGACAGGACAACAGGGTGACTAGATTTTTTTTGGGAGGTTGACGACATTACCTAACTCATGAATTACCAGACAAATCGGAGGACATAACCCCTGACTACAGACTATCAGAGGACATTAACTCCTGATCACAGGAAACCTCCAAGGACATTAACTCCTGACTACAGACACCTTGGAGGCATTAACCCTGACTACGACACTTGGAGACATTAACTCTGACTAAAGACACCTCGGAGGACATTAACTCTGATCACAGGGACACCTCGGAGGACATTAATCCTGATCACGACACTCGGAGAACATTAACCCCTGACTACAGAACCTCTGAGACATTAACTTCGATCACAGACACCGGAGGTGACATTAACCCCTGATACAGGACACCTCGGAGACATTAACACCGACTACAGACACCTCGGAGGACATTAACTTGTGAACCGGTGATGTGTGAGCATCAGTGTGAACAAGTGTCAGTTGTGAAACGAGCGTCCCCGCTGTGTGAAGGCCTGATGAACACTGCTCACACTGAACTGATGAAACGCAGCAGAAGGAAACACTCAGACGTACCCTTCAAAATAAAAACTGACAGGAGGAGCGATGGAGGGGGGTCTCTGATCAATAAGCCCTCATCCTGTTTTCAAGTCAGCAGCTTTGTTCTGAGAGGAAATGACTTCCTGTTTTGGTCCTTTCAGTATAAAATCAATATTCAACATTAATCAGTCAACACGCTCGCTAATTGCACAACGCTAGCAGCCGCAGGCTAGCTCTACTTTTTTCCCATAATCCCACAGGCCCAGCATCAGTGTGCAGGTCTGAGCCCGGCCGTCGTACCGATAAAGCTCAGTGAGCGCCAGTGGAGGGCGCCGGCTCGCCGCTTGCAGTTGTCAGTAACATGTCAATCCTCTGCCTCTGATTGGAGGGTTTAGGCGGGCTGCAGGGGGATGCAGCCGACCCCGACCCCCCCCTCATGGCAGACCATGGGCGCCATGAAGGTCCAGCGGTTGGTGTCGGGGTTGTACATCTCCACGGAGCTGAGGTTGGACTGTCCGTCATATCCACCCACCGCGTACAGACGTCCAGATGTAGAGACCAGCGACACTCTGCTGCGCCGTGTGTTCATGGCCACCAGAAGGCTCCACTGCCCCGATGCTGCACTGAACACCTCCGCCCCACTCAGGAAACCCGAGCCATCGTAACCTCCTGCCACGTACATGTGACTGCCCAGAGCCGCCGCCCCATGTCGGCAACGCTTGTTCATCATCGGCTCCGCCTGGTGCCAACGGTTAGTGTGGTGGTTGTAGTACTCCATCTGCAGGACGGGAGGGGAAGTGCAACAAATACTACAGTTATATATTTTTAATTTAAATACATTTAGTCATTTATATTAAGATATCTTTATATACTACAGTAAACGTGTGTGTCAGTGGCGGCTGCTGGTTTTTCAAACAGGGGAGGCTCACTTTAAGTTTACATCATAACGTGTCATATTTTAGCGAGGCAGTAACTTATAAAAGGAACATTTAATTCAAGCTGTTTTTCAACCACACTCATGACATAGAACCACAGCAACACACACCTCAACGATTTTCAGATGGTTTAAACTCCTGAACTGTACAGTGAAAATGAGCTATATGTTTTATGGAAACATTCTGTCAGAAGACAGGGGTCGCCGATGCCGGTGTGTATTTCCAAAGCACTGTCAATCGCAAAGGGATTCAGCCTTTTAGACAATTCCTCCAATCATTATGCAGACACCAAGCGTCCTCTCCTGCCTACCGCTCCATTAGGTCCCAGGGAGGCTGAGCCTTTATCCAATGAGCATCTCTCTTTGCTGCATGAAAAAAACCTGCTCAGCGCTGTCTCATAGGAATGCTTGGAGGCTCCGCGTCCACTGTGCTGACACAAGCATGTATGACAGGGAGGTCGCGTTTGAAAACTGGTGACAAACAGCTGACGTTTGAACATCATAGCCATGATGTGAAATGCATCCTAGCGCACGTTTAATGCAATGTAAATTCTTATTTTAATGTAAATTCAATAGTGCATATTTTACCATTTCTTCTATTAAATTTTAGGGGAAGATCAGCCTCCCTTGTTGTGTCAGAGCAATCAGCCCTGATGTGTTTGTGTGTGCTGTCCATACATGCAGTGTGTTTATGGAGCAGGCTGACGTCGTCATGACGATATTATAGGAAATATATATTGTGAAGCTGTGATGTTCAAACTTTAATGTTTAGATGTCAGGTGAAAGATCCGCAGTCTGATCCCTGACTCCTCCAGTCCACATGTCCAAGTGTCCTGAGGTGAGATACTGACTTGAGGAGCAGGATGTCACTAACTCGGCTTCTTCTCCGGAGCCTTTGTGCTCCACTGTCTCTCAGATTAACTCATATCACAGCGGTGCCTGGACAGTGTGACGTGTGTGGTTGTGCTGCTGCTGTGGTCCTGCCAGATGCCTCCTGCTGCTGCTGCCGTCATTAGTCATACTTCTACTGTTATTATACACATATGACTATTGTCACACATGTATACTGTCAGATATTAATACATACTTTCAACATATTGTACCACAGTAGCCAGAACTATAACTATAATATTATTACTTTCATTAATGTTGTTGTAAGCTACTGTCATTACCTGCATCTCTCTCTCTCTCTCTCTCTCTCTCTGTCTCATTGTGTCATATGGATTACTGTTAATTTATTATGCTGATCTGTTCTGTACGACATCTATTGCACGTCTGTCCGTCCTGGAAGAGGGATCCCTCCTCAGTTGCTCTTCCTGAGGTTTTCTACCGTTTTTTTTTCCCCGTTAAAGGGTTTTTTTTGGGGAGTTTTTCCTGATCAGCTGTGAGGGTCATAAGGACAGAGGGATGTCGTATGCTGTAAAGCCCTGTGAGGCAAATTGTGATTTGTGATATTGGGCTTTATAAATAAAATTGATTGATTGATTGATGTGTGTGAACGAGTGTGTGAACGAGTGTGAATGCGTGTGAATGAGTGTGTGAATGTGTGTGAACGAGTGTGTGAATCCGTGTGAACGAGTGTGTGAATGCGTGTGAATGAGTGTGTGAATGCGTGTGAATGAGTGTATGAATGAGTGTGAATGAGTGTGTGAACATGTGTGTGAATGTGTGTGAATGAGTGTGTGAATGCATCTGAATGAGTGTGTGAATGAGTGTGTGAACATGTGTGAAAGAGTTTGTGAATGTGTGTGAACGTGTGTGAATGAGTGTGAGAACAAGCGTGAAAGTGTGTGAATGAGTGTGTGAATGAGTGTGTGAAAGAGTTTGTGAATGTGTGTGAACGTGTGCGAATGAGTGTGAGAACAAGTGTGAAAGTGTGTGAATGAGTGTGCGAACGTGTTTATGAATGAGTGTGTGAATGCGTGTGAAAGAGTTTGTGAATGTGTGTGAACATGTGTGTGAAAGTGTGTGTGAATGCGTGTGAACGAGTGTGTGAATGAGTGTGTGAACGTGTTTATGAATGAGTGTGTGAATGCGTGTGAAAGAGTTTGTGAATGTGTGTGAACGTGTGTGAAAGAGTTTGTGAATGTGTGTGAACGTGTGTGAATGAGTGTGAATGAGTGTGAGAACAAGCGTGAAAGTGTGTGAATGCGTGTGTGAACATGTGTGTGAAAGTGTGTGTGAATGCGTGTGAACGAGTCTGTGAATGAGTGTGTGAACGTGTTTATGAATGAGTGTGTGAATGAGTGTGTGAACGTGTTTATGAATGAGTGTGTGAATGCGTGTGAATGTGTGTGAATGTGAGTGTGAACTTGTGTGTGAAAGAGTGTGAATGAGTGTGTGAACGTGAGTGTGAATGCGTGTGAGTGTGTGAATGAGTGTGAATGAGTGTGTGAATGTGTGTGAATGCATGTGTGAATGTGTGTGTGAACGTGTGTGAACGTGAGTGTGAATGCGTGTGAATGTGTGTGAACGTGTGTGAATGAGTGTGTGAACGTGTGTGAATGAGTGTGAATGAGTGTGTGAACGTGTGTGAATGCGTGTGAATGTGTGCGTGAACATGTGTGAATGAGTATGTGAACGTGAGTGTGAATGCGTGTGAATGAGTGTGTGAATGCGTGAACGAGTGTGTGAATGAGTGTGTGAATGAGTGTGAACGAGTGTGAATGAGTGTGTGAACGTGTGTGAATGAGTGTGTGAATGCATGTGAATGTGTGTGTGAATGAGTGTGTGAACGAGTGTGTGAATGAGTATGAATGAGTGTGTGAACGTGTGTTTGTGAATACCTGTGAGTAAGTGTGTGAACGTGTGTGTGAATGTGTGTGTGAATGCGTGAATGAGCGTGTGAACGTGTGTGAAAGAGTGAACGTGTGTGTGAACGTGTATCAACAAGTGTGTGAACGTGAGTGTGAATGCGTGTGAACGAGTGTGAATGAGTATGTGAATGAGTGTGAATGAGTGTGTGAACATGTGTGAATGAGTGTGTGAATGCATGTGAATGTGTGTGTGAATGAGTGTGTGAACGAGTGTGTGAATGAGTTTGAATGAGTGTGTGAACGTGTGTTTGTGAATACCTGTGAGTAAGTGTGTGAACGTGTGTGTGAATGTGTGTGTGAATGTGTGTGTGAATGTGTGTGTGAATGCGTGAATGAGCGTGTGAACGTGTGTGAAAGAGTGAACGTGTGTGTGAACGTGTATCAACAAGTGTGTGAACATGTGTGTGAACGAGTGTGTGAATGTGTATGTGAATGCGTGTGAACGTGTGTGTTAACATGTATCAACAAGTGTGTGAAAGTTTGTGTGAATGAATGAGTGTGTGAACGTGTGGTGTTAAAGCACTGATTGGTAAGTAAACTCTGAAGGTGCAGCTTCATTGATCACCCTGACTGCAGGAGTTTATCATGTCCACGTGTTTCTGTGATCGACACTCACAAGAACTGATCAGCTGTATTGATCTGTGACAACAATCACAACTCACCGTGTTGAAAATCTGTAAACCATCATGGCCGCCAGAGACAAAGATACGTCCGTCAAACACCGTCACACCCGCAGCACTGCGACTCGCACTCATCTCTGTCATCAGCGTCCACCTGCATAACAGCGAGGTCGTATTATGTTCATATACACACCTACAGGTTTTAACGACATGTACGGAGGGTGGGGCCCCTGGGTGACACTAATGTGGGGCCCCTGGATGACACTGGGTCAGGGCCCCTGGATGGCACTAATGTGGGGCTACTGGTTGACATTGGGCCCGGGCCCATGGGTGACACTGGGTCGGGGCCCACGGGTGACACTGGGTCGGGGCCCCTGCTGTCAGGTGACTCACCTGTCGGTCTCTGGAGAGTAACACTCTACAGAGTTGAGAGATGATTTTCCGTCGTAGCCACCACAGACGTAGATGTGTCCATCAATCACAACCGTTCCCATGGCGCTGAAGAAGACAACTTGTTATTCACACTGTGCTGTTTCAGTGCATTGATTAGAGTTGTGATAAATATTGATCAGAGTATTGATCTGCGCATCAGTCGGGGTGCTGACCTGCGCTGGCTGTTCATGCTCGACACGCGTGTCCAGCTGTCTGTCTCGGGATTGTAAACCTCCACTGTGCTGAGTCGTGATTGGCCGTCGTATCCACCGATGGCGTACAGCAACCCATTAACGACAGCCACACCCACTCTGCTGCGAGCCGTCCTCATTGGCTGACATCGCTCCCAGAAGTTCCCGATTGGGTCAAACACTTCCACCACGTTTAACGAGTCACCTAAAGAAAGACACTGTCAGCTGAGGACCAATCAAATATCTGCAGTGACATCACACTAGCTGTGATTGGTCAGTCTGAACTGAACCTCGGAGTACATCACCACCCACTTCTGTCACCAACTAATCAGCAGCCTCCTCAGCTGTAGGAAGACTTTCAAAATGAGAGTCCTGTTATCATGACTGAGCTTCTGGTGTCAGTCTGAATTGGATTTTCACAATAAAAGCTCAGTTATTCCAAGTTCAACAGGAGGATGTTTGTCTTCATTACTGGGATTCTAAGGCCAATCACGACTCAGCTCTTGAGACAGATCGACAGGTGAGTGGTGTACCTGAGCTGTTAAGTCCTCCCACAGCGTAGATAAGTCCTGTGATGGACGTGCAGCACCTCTGTCTGGTCTTAAAGGCGGGCAGGTGAGGGCGACGCTCTGGCATCAGGTGGAAATCTTTGGCTTCATCCACTAGATCTCTGACAGGAAACGGGAAACACCGCATTTTTAGTTTCTGAAACATTCTCACTCTTTTCTTTCAACACTTTCAGTCAATAACAAGGAGCGAGCATGAGTGACGACATCATCATCACCATCACCATCACCATCATCATCACCATCACCATCATCGTCGTCTCACCTGCATTTATGGCAGCAGCGTACAAGTTCGTCCTGCTGGACTCGGTCTGACAGGAACTGAGGTCGACAGAGAGGAAGTCTGATCTTTGACAGCAGCTCCGGCAGGAGAGACTCCCTCAGGTCCCGGTCATGATGAACCCAGGCCAGCACCGCCTCAAACACCTGAACACACATTCAACACGCCTCAGACACCTGCACAGGTACCACACATTCAACACGCCTCAGACACCTGCACAGGTACCACACATTCAACACGCCTCAGACACCTGCACAGGTACCACACATTTGCACACCACACATTCATCAGGGTACACAGACACCTGCACAGGTACCACACCAACAGCACACCTAGACACACTTCATTTACCACACATTGCACAGGTGACACCCAGACCACCGACACACCTTCAACACGCCTCAGACACCTGCAACCAGGCCTCAGACACCACGCCTCAGACACCTTACCAGGACAACAGGTGCCTCACACACAGGACACCACAGGTACCACGGAACAGGTACCAGCCTCAGACACCTTGATTACCACGCCTCAACACCGGACACCTGCACAGGTACCACACGACACCTGAACAGGTACCAGCCTCAGACAGCACAGGTACGGGGAACAGGGACACCTGTTACCTGACACACCACAAACACGCCTCAGACACAGGGACACCTCAGGCACGGTACCAGACACCTTGCCTCAGACACTGGGGCACAGGTACGCACGCCTCAGCACAGGTACCACACATTCAACACGCCTCAGACACCTGGGCCTCAGACACCTGCACAGGTACCACGGACACGGACACCTGCACAGACATGCCTCAGCACCAGGAGGACGTCACACCTGCACAGGTACCACGGAACAACCACGCCTCAGACACCGGGGTTCAACACGCCTCAGACACAACAGGTACCACAGGGGGACAGGCCTTTTTCAACACGCCTTCAGGCCTTTTCAACACGCCTCAGACAGGCCTCAGACACCTTGACACCTGCACAGGTACCACACATTCAACACGGGCCTTTTCAACACGCCTCAGACACACACCACACATTCAACACGCCTCAGACACTACCACACATTCATTTGACACCTGAACAGATACGACACATTCACAGTGTTTCCCATACATTCATTTATCTGTGGCGGTGCGCCACGAATAAATTATCTCAGCCACATATAGATTTTTCTGCTTTTGGCGCTACCTGTTCGACCTCGCTCATAAACACATTATAATGGGACCCACTGCCTGTGAATGTAGCTTGTCGTTACAATTCTGGTGCAATAGGTGGCGGTATGCAACATAAAGACGCACTTAACGCACCTGGTTCGCCAGAAGAAGAAGAACAAGAAGAAGAAGCAGACATAGTAGCAGAACGGATCCAAAGACCTCTCGATACAAATATGTGGGCAAACAAGTCCAAAAGTGGTCTGAACAACTCTAACTCATCATGTTATATTAGCCTGTGTCTGTATTAACATAGCTGGAAGCTCAACATGTGCAGAGACACTAACTCACGCTGTTAGTAGTGTTAACTGCAGCGCGAGTCCCGTAGCAGCTCGCCCCCGTTAATCAGTTACAGCGGCTGCACCGGCAACGGGAGCGGTGCGTCAACCACCGCCTGTTGTGCGACAACTCTCTATTTTACGCGGCTCTTCTTCAGCAGATAAAAACTACATGAAATAGTGTGCTAAACGAGCACAATGTGTTTTTAAATGAATGAACCATTATCAGAGGTGATATGTGATGATTTTCTTTTCATGCATTTACCCATGTTTATCCGTGACATTGTGTAAATGTCCGTGGCGGACATTTGAAAGCGAGTAGATGACAAACAGTACAGTAAACTTGTAGATAACTCAAATATATGTAATAACTTAGGTGGAAAATGCTTTAACATTCCATGCAGCCTCTCAGCTCAGCAAACGGTAAACAACCCCGCTGGCTTCTCTACGTTTCGCTTCCGTACGCAGTCAGTGGAGCCCAAATGAATACGCTGCGACGCTACACTGACGTGGCGCTTACGTTTGCAGCCGGTGGAACCCGGCCATAAGGTTCTGCTCGTTAGTAATTAACCCCCCCCCCCGGACCACACCACCACAAATAGATTCCTGTCCTGTGGGAAACACTGCATTCAACAGGTGTGTTTGTCTCTTGTGGTCTCAGGTGTCTCACCTGTTCCTCTGCTTTGATGTTGAGCTCGTCACAGCCCACCAGCTCCAGCACCTCCTCCGTCCTCAGACCCAGAAACTCGTCGGACACAGAAACTTCCACAAAGTGCTGATGGAGGAAGGTGTTGGCTGAGTCGTACAGAGTCGTGCACATCATGGTCTCTGCAAACTGACGCACGCCAAGACAGTTCTTTGGATGTAACCTGGACACCACACAACAGACAGACAGACAGACAGACAGACACTTCCATCAGTTTTCAGATCTTGTTTCTGAGTGTGAGGGTTTGATGTGTCGGCCATATTTTACAGAATCTCATGAATTAAACTAAACTGACACTTTAAGGATTCAGAAGGTACTGAGCGTGTGCAGTGGCGTGTAACTAACCTCTCCTGCAGGAAGGAGCAGCAGGCATCTTTCACATTCTGCAGCTGCAGGAAGCTGGAGCCAATCAGAAGAGCCTGAACGTTCTGTTGGTCGATGGCAACATGGCCGCTGTACGCAAAGTTGATCAGAGCCTCCAGGGCGCTGCAGGGAGACAGGGACTGGTTACACTGATTTCAGGCTGGTCTCTGGTTAAACTGGTCTCAAACTGGTCTATGGTTACCTGGGGTCCATGCCCTGCATCAGGATCTCGTCCTGTTTACACTCGACCATGTCGTTGGTGAACATGGCGTGGAAGTATGGGATGGAGGCCGCCAGCACGATCCGGTGAGCACTGAACTTATGATCCCCGACCTGCAGAGAGGACGACACAACGTTATCATAGTGTTCTCACCTGTTACCTGGGCGTGGGTGGGGTCTGCATCTTCATACCTTCCTGACAGGTTACTGGAGTGTGTGACAGGATTTATGGTAAAAATAAAAACATCAGAGCTGTGACAGGAGTCGCTGCATCATGTGACGTGTGATGCCGTCTCATCTGCACAGCGGTGTTTACACAGGTGGTTCACTACGTTTGTTCCCAGAGCTGAATGAACTCCCCGTCAGGAGCAGAGGCGTGTTTCTATTTCACCTTCGCTCCTTTAACATTATCTTCACCACTCACAGCCGCCATCATTCTCAGCTCAGCTGCCTGTTCGACCAGTGCACACTGACCTCTGGTGGTTCAGCTGTAAACTACAACATGTTCATCTTCATACAGCGTCTGTGTATCAGTTTCACAGCGAGAGGACAAGACGAGCGCCTGTGTTTATACAGGACAGAAAATGATAACTTCTAAATACCTTCAGTGCACCCTGATACTGAACAAGGCCACTGCTCACCTGACTGTGTTTTATGTACTGAACACACCTGCTCACCTGACTGTGTTTTATGTACTGAACACACCTGCTCACCTGACTGTGTTTTATGTACTGAACACACCTGCTCACCTGACTGTGTTGTGTGTTGTTGGTTTTACATCATCAGCTGCAGACTCAGCAGGTTGAATTCAGGGTCATAAGAGGATTAACCTGCAGGGTGATGTTGCTGCAGCTGCTGTGTACAGGTCAGTTTACTGACAGTGAAGGCATCATCTCAAGTCATGTGATCAGAGTGTCATACATGTTAGAAATAACCCCTGGCTGTGATGGTTCATGTTCTCACACTGAGCTGTTTCAATCAGTATGGTGACGCTTGGAGCACCAGTCCCACCTGGAAACTTTGAGCCATGCACAGTTAGCAACATGTGCTGAGGTTAGCACAACATCTGATTGACAGTCAGTCCCACTACGGAGAGAGCCAATGAAATGACAGGTCTGGAGGACCCGCCTCTGGGCTCAGGACTACCTGCAACATGATCTGATCACTCCTTTTTTTCATCATAATAATCATACATATAGTTTATATTTTCTATAAATATTCAATGACCGTCCTGTGGTCGTATGACTCCGCCCACCAGTCCACGCTGTGGTTGTATGACTCCGCCCACCAGTCCAGTGTCTCTGACAGTCTCCATCCATGTCAGTGAAAACATGGATGCTTCACACACAGCAGTCTGAGTGGATGTTTGTGCCAAATTTAAAAAAATTCCCCCGAGGCGTTCATAAGATATTGTGTTCAAAAGGATGGGACAGACAGACAACCTGAGGACGGATCTGTCCTCTATGTCTCTTCCTGAGGTTAAAGGGTTTTTTCCTGATCAGCTGTGAGGGTCCAAAGGACAGAGGGTTGAGGTCTGCTGTAAAACCTCTGACACACACACACACACACACATATATATATATATATATATATATATATATTCATATATATATACAGTACAGGCCAAAAGTTTGGACACACCTTCTCATTCAATGCGTTTCTTTATTTTCATGACTATTTACATTGTAGATTCTCACTGAAGGCATCAAAACTATGAATGAACACATGTGGAGTTATGTACTTAACAAAAAAAGGTGAAATAACTGAAAACATGTTTTATATTCTAGTTTCTTCAAAATAGCCACCCTTTGCTCTGATTACTGCTTTGCACACTCTTGGCATTCTCTCCATGAGCTTCAAGAGGTAGTCACCTGAAATCGTTTTCCAAGGCACAGGCACACCTGTGCAATATTCATGCTATCTAATCAGCATCTTGATATGCCACACCTGTGAGGTGGGATGGATTATCTCAGCAAAGGAGAAGTGCTCACTAACACAGATTTAGACAGATTTGTGAACAATATTTGAGGGAAACGGTCTTTTGTGTTTACAGAAAATGTTTTAGATCTTTGAGTTCAGCTCATGAAAAACGGGAGCAAAAACAAAAGTGTTGCGTTTATATTTTTGTTCAGTGTATGTATACATGTATATATTAGGCCTGAGATCAAATCATATATTGGCGATTGGAGGGTTGCCAGGCAATTTGCTGGATATCAAGTCGATTGTGAAAAAAACAACAAAAAACAGCGCTCTACCGTGCATTAAGAGATGTTTTTTGGGGAAATACATGACTGTCAGAGAAGCCCCGTTTACAAACAGACCTACAATCCATCTCCTCTCTCTCTTCTCAGCAGAGGGTGACCTGTCAGCCCTGCACTGACAGTGACAGGGCGCATCTCTGTGATCCGCAGTGACACAGCCATTTGCTCATGCTTTGGGGTCGTTCAATAGAGTAATTGCAAATAAATATTGTTTTAATGTGTAACTGTTGAAATGTTCATAAGGGCTTTCATAAATTCCTACAATGTTGCAGCACTGCCGCCTTTGCAGGTTAAAAGTTAATGACAGCAACTTGAAGTGGGGAGGAGCAACGCGTCTCCGGCTTGTCGACACCGCTGTGCTGACAAGCTGGAGATGCTCACTTGTGCATGTGATGTAAAATATTAAAATAATGTCATTATAACACAAAAAATATAAAAATGCGGTGGCGTTTTTCTTTGCAACCAAAGCCACAGCAGTGTCAGTGTTGGCTGCTATGCTGACTGGTAGTGATCAATGCAAGACATGTGCCGAGGCCGTAATCCCCCCGCCCCCCTTGGCGATTTAATTGTGTATTGGCAATTTAGAGCAATGACAATCCACAATATTAAATTTCGAGGCAATCGCACAGCCCTAATATATAGATATATAATGACTTCATTGATACACCACATTCAGGATAGATTAATGTCATGTGGCTTTACAACAGCTCGTATGGGGATTCTGACATAATACTTGCATCATCATGTGTACAGATCCACTGGCATATAGCCCACATGTAATGTCACTGTAGGACTGCTGTACATCAAATGACCAGCAGATGCCAGTACTCCTAAATGAGCTGTTAGAAGGGGCTTCATCACACCATCACTACAGCTGTCCTGTCACACACATATTGTCAGCACTGTTCCTACCTGTCCTGTCACACACAGTGTCAGCACAGTTCCTACCTGTGCTGTCACACACACAGTGTCAGCACTGTTCCTACCTGTCCTGTCACACACACATTGTCAGCACTGTTCCTACCTGTCCTGTCACACACAGTGTCAGCACAGTTCCTACCTGTGCTGTCACACACAGTCTCAGCACTGTTCCTACCTGTGCTGTCACACACACATTGTCAGCACTGTTCCTACCTGTCCTGTCACAGACAGTGTCAGCACAGTTCCTACCTGTCCTGTCACAGACAGTGTCAGCACAGTTCCTACCTGTCCTGTCACACACAGTGTCAGCACAGTTCCTACCTGTCCTGTCACACACAGTCTCAGCACTGTTCCTACCTGTGCTGTCACACACACATTGTCAGCACTGTTCCTACCTGTCCTGTCACACACACATTGTCAGCACTGTTCCTACCTGTCCTGTCACAGACAGTGTCAGCACAGTTCCTACCTGTCCTGTCACAGACAGTGTCAGCACAGTTCCTACCTGTCCTGTCACACACAGTGTCAGCACAGTTCCTACCTGTCCTGTCACACACAGTGTCAGCACAGTTCCTACCTGTGCTGTCACACACACAGTCTCAGCACTGTTCCTACCTGTCCTGTCACACACACATTGTCAGCACAGTTCCTACCTGTCCTGTCACACACAGTGTCAGCACAGTTCCTACCTGTGCTGTCACACACACAGTCTCAGCACTGTTCCTACCTGTCCTGTCACAGACAGTGTCAGCACAGTTCCTACCTGTGCTGTCACACACACAGTCTCAGCACTGTTCCTACCTGTGCTGTCACCTCACAGGTGTGATGTCTCTGCTCCTCGCCCCTTTAATACAGGGCGGGTGAGGCAGAATGATGGCGTAACATTGCCACCTTGACAGGGCGCAGTAAAAACGTGTGATGTTTGCAGGTGTTTGATGACTCGTCTTCACGGGTCACAACATGAATCTCATCTCAGGAAATCACTCACAGCTGAGTCACATGACATCACCTTCAATGCCAATCAAACTTTACTTCCTGGTCTGCTGAAAGACTGTGACGATGCATTCAATCGATGACCTCATCACACCCACAGCTGGAAGGAGTACATTTACTCAAGTACTGTGCCTCACTACACATGTAGAGTACCTGTACCACCCAACAGTCAATGTCACTGTCACACACACACACACACACACACACACACACACACACACACAGTATAACAGTTCAACATGTACAGCTGGAAACGTAGCTACACCTCAGTGCAGCTTCATCCAACACACACTTTACTTCAGTCTGCTGAGAGTACTTGTGTACTTTTACTTCAGTCTGCTGAGTGTACTTGTGTACTTTTACTTCAGTCTGCTGAGTGTACTTGTGTACTTTTACTTCAGTCTGCTGAGAGTACTTGTGTACTTTTACTTCAGTCTGCTGAGTGTACTTGTGTAGTTTTACTTCAGGCTGCTGAGAGTACTTGTGTACTTTTACTTTTCCCAAATTCAGATACTTTTACTGCAGTAGAGGTTGGAAGGCAGTACTTTTGCGTGCAGTCAAGTATTTTCACAGTGTGGTGTTGGTACTTTTACTGCTGCTGGTAATACACACTTTTACTTGCAGCAGAGTACTTGTACACGGTGGTACTTTTACTACAGTATCGTATCTGAGTATTTGTCTCTTCACTGTCAACTGAAGCAGAGTTCCCATCACCTGTCACCTGTAACCCTCCGCGGCAGCTCAGAGGTGCAAAGTAGGACCCACTCTGGGTTTAAAACACCGGAAACACCTGCTGTCTGATCACCATGACAACGTGACAGGGTCTCAGGTGTTTCCCGTGTGCGGCGGGTCAAAGGTCAGCTGACTTAGCTTCAATGAACCTGTATGACGTTTTAATAATCCGCTGTTAGCTTGTGTTAGCATGTTGTTAGCTCGGCTAGCTGCTAGCTGCTAGCCTGCAGGCTAACTGGAGCCTCGAGCGCCGTCAGTTTTACCTTGAGCGTGACATCACAGAGTTTCCCCTGACGTCGGATCTCCTCCATGACGACATAGCCTCGTGCCGGCAGGTCGTGCACTGAGAAGTGAACTAAATCCTCGAGCTCTTCGCACAGAACGTCTCCCATCGTCGGCACGAGCGGCGGAGCGGCGCGGACTGAGCCCAGCGAGCCGCCGTACAACACCGACACATCCGGTCGCCACCTTCAAAATAAAACTCACCGTCTTGTCAATTTTATTCCTACAGCACATTTCATACGTCAAACATGAACTCAATGTTTTCAAAATACATCATACATGATCAACATAAAACATCATAGAAGATAATAAATCATTACATGTATTAATCAAAATAAGAAAATAAATATCATGATTCTTTACTAACACTAATAGTAATAACACTAATGAGTAAAACAAATAAAAACCGAACTACAAGCTCGTGACAAAAGATCCGTTTTAAGTTTTTAAAAAGAGAGCAGTGTTGGAGCAGACCGGAAGTCACGCGGAGGACTCAGAGAGCAGCACCATGATGAGCTGATGACAGGTATCACTTCAGACCTCCTCAGGTCATTTCTTACATTCAGACAATTATTTTAAATATTAAAACTTTATTAAATTGTTTGTTTAAATATGTAAATGAGACACGATCTCATTAAATATATAGTTTTTGTATACATTTCCAGAACACAAATCTGAACTGAAATAAACCTCCGATCTGTATTTTGGACTTTTTTCCTCCTCTGGGGCCTGTATCATGAAGCGAGATCAACCTTTCCTGGGTTACCCAGACCTATCCTGGGTTGACTAACCCTAACAATGGCAATCAGGATAATCGGTATCACGACGCTGGATATCAACTCGGTAACTCAACCCAGGGTTGCTTTATCAAGAGCTGTGAACGTGCACGCAGCGGACCAATCATAATCATGAGAGAAGCGCAGCGTCACTGAGCGTCACTGAGCGTCCTCACAGAGCGCCGTATGTGAGGGGAAAAAGTATTTCTCATGTGAGGATCAGAGATTAATTCTACTAAAATATGAGGAGGAGAAGAAAAGCAACATTAGAGAAAAGGCCAACACCGTGGCAGCTGCAGGAGGAGGAAACATGCGTGGCACGCATAACGGGATGAATAATGTTTAGTTTTAGTTTAGATTAGTTTATTTGCACATAATGTTAAAAACAGACAGTATAACATTTACAAGATTAAAAAAAGAAAAGTGCCGGAGAGGTTAGAAGCCGCTAAAAGCTTATCAAAAGAAATTCCCCTGTCAAAACATCAATGAAATCACATAATAGAGAAGAAAAAGAAACAGGTGAGGAAAGAAGAAATAGAGGAGGAGAGAGGGAAAAATCAAGACAACACAAGGCAGCAAATAAAATGATGTGTAGGTTAAATGACTCATCACTGGTTCAAGTAGCTACAGTACCTGTACCTGTACATCTGACACTGATCACACCCTTGAATCCCATGAAATCAATGCTGCGCAGATGAATTGCAGTGTATTACAATTATCGTCTAACATCATTGCGTCTGATAAATTGGTCTTCTTTGTCATAACGTTATATATGCTACAATAAAGCTTAAAGCTGACGCCACAATTAAATCATATCAACACCAAATTGATAGTCTGAATAAAATCATCCTGATATTGAGCTGTGTTAGAAATTAACAGCTGCACAAAAATATACCTAGTGTCCCTCTTTAAAAAACAAAAAGGAAAATCCCTCAAACACCATGAAGTGTAGACATGATAGGCTACTTTCCACATTTCCAGCAGCAAAGCTGTCAGTTAGGCCCATTATCTTTAACAGGGATCATTTCCTCCAACAAAACAAAATGTTGGCACTAATTAATGGTGCTATTAAGTGTCTGCAAATGATCAGTTTCTTTCTTATGAAGGGGTGGGATGAAAGTTCCACTTCTTTCCACTCCTTTTTGAACAATCTTTTCATTGTCTGTTGTTGCTTTCTTTTCTTTTTTAATGTTCAAAATAAACTTTCAAATCAAAATCAATCAAATGAATTAAACTTCCCGTCATGACTGGGCTGCATTTCTGTCAGCCATCAACAGCTGATTGGCCAGTGGGTGGTGCTTTTTATAGGATCAGAGTCAACCCTGAACTTACCCTGCTCCGGAGCAGGATAGCCGTTCAGAGTAAGTTACCATGGTGATCTACCCCGATAAGAACCCAGGGTTAACCCTGAAGTTACCTCGCTAAGACATTAATCCTGCTTCGTGATACAGGCCCCAGGTCTGAAAGAAGATACCAACACCTGTTCACAGGTTGGATTATTGAAAGCTGCCACAGCCAGGGGCCGATGAGGAGAGAATGGGCCCCTGGGCACAGATAATACAGAAGGGCCCCCACCTCTCCTTCACAGGAGACTCACACACTCTGATGTTGTTGTTGTTGTTTTGCATCTCTGTAGTTGTTTGTGTCTCTGTGACATCATCCTGTGACTCTTTATATCTGATGTTTTTAACATGTGAACAGGTCTATAGAAGCGTTCATAAGGTTGGAGGTTCCGAGGTCCCGAACATTAATTCAGGGGGGGGGGGGGAGCGCTTTGAACACGTGGTCGGAGCAGAATTTGTCGCTCGGAACGTCGTGCGGAAAGTGTAGCAACCCAAGGACCCTGACTTGATGTGTCATGACGTTACAGCGATGGCGGCCCCCTTCGCTACTGGTGAGTCAAATAATTTTTCTTAGGTAAAAAAATGCATATCAAAGACGCCTTTAAGCAAATTCTCCACTGCTACATTTCATTTGAACATTCCGTCTATAGTTATACGTAGAATTAGTAACATTGCCAACATACGTTAGCAAAACGTCTTTGACATCTTCATTTAGCCAACAAGACGAACAACAAGCGAACATCTTCTTGCGGGTATGCATGTCTGTCTACATCCAAGGTACGATGTGGGGCCCCGCCCCTTTGATGATGTTAACAGTCAGTCTGGGAGGAAGTTGTGGCTCACACAGTCAAGTGTCTGGGTACCTAAATCACCGCGGTTATGCCCTATGGAGGACTGATATCAAAACGTGACCTAGTCATGATGACTGTCGGGGTCGTCACAGCTGCTCCAGTGATCCTCAGATTCTGAGTACATCACCTCCAGATTTTAAAATAATGGAAGGAATCTAGAAATTGTGTCATACGAGCACGTGTCATCTGGGTCAGAGGTCAGCTCAGGTCAGAGGTCGTGGGCGGGATGTAAACATGTTGATTTCTGCATGTGAACATGGAGGTCTGTGGGGACGCACTCTAGTGGACATCAGAAGAACTGCAGGTTTCATGTTTCAGTCTCAGAGGGAGAAACTTGGTTCAACAGATGGACTTTATAAAATACGGATATAATATTAATAATAAAACTGATCACTGCTGCTTTGGTGATTAGCCTTCAAAATAAAAGCCTATAAGTGGGTGAATGTTGTAACAATAAAAACTTGAGGGGAGTAAAGATCAGTGATTAACGTTCCATCATAAAGATGAAATCATCGAGTGAGCTGAAACTTTTTTGAGGTGGGTGATTATTTGTTCAAAGATGAATAATGACATCATTGTGATGACGTAATCTTCATAAGCTTGTCACTGAACATGTGGCTAATAAAGTTAATCGAGAGAGATGACATCAGAGAGCAGCCGCAGACTGTCAGCCAATCATACAGCAGCTCAACACCAAGAAAAACACAGTTAAAAAAAAAAAGGTTTTATTCACATATTTTGGTGTTTGACACCTGAACGCACCGTCGCCCGGTGAGGCTTCATCCACCAGGCTCAAACATTTCCACAGCATTCAGAGAACGTCCACACAACATTGAGAGGCCCGAGTCGGTTCAGAAGTTTCTGGACCTGAACAGGTGAAGTGACACGTGGACGGGTCGGCTTCACGTTTCACCTCAGACCTCCTTCACTCCTGCTGAGCATTTCACATGATGTCACACTGTCCCTGAACGCAGCAGAGACCAAATCATTGTTTATCAAGTCCAGCAAATCTCATGTCATTTCCCATATCAAGACCAACGAGTCCCTAACCTTGAGTTTCGAGTCCTGAACAAGTCGTTATGCGCTCCTCAGCTTAAGTATCGCAGATTTACATTTACAGAAATCATCAACGCTTTTTAAGACCTGCTTTTATTGAGTTAAAACCACTTTGTTAAAAAGTGACTTAGCTGTTAAGCTAATGTTAGCTTAGCACGAGCTCACGAACTGTGCTCACATCAGCGTCAGGTCACTGATCTCACGTCTCACACGCTGCTGTTCATTCTTTGTTGACCATTTTCATTCTTGGGCTTGGCAGGAAGTATCAAGTATTTTCAAGTCAAAAGGCTCCAGTCCGAGTCAAGTTACAAGTCATCGGTATTAAAGTCCAAGTTGCAAGTCTTTTTTGATTTTTAAAAATTGAGTCTAAAGTAATAAAATCATGTGACTACAGGTCTGACTTGGATCAGGTCATGTGACTAGAGTCTGACTTGGATCAGGTCGTGACTAGAGTCTGACTTGGATTGACTTGGATCAGGTCATGTGACTAGAGTCTGACTAGGATCAGGTCTTGTGACTAGAGCGTCACTGACGTTAGCATGTTAGCGACTACAGTCACTCTGTTACGTATAAAATCTGTGATATATAAAAACATTCAGCAGGAACTGAAACATGACAAACAGCGGAGTGGTCCTTTAAATCTCAGACAAACATTAATAGAAAGAGGCGCCTGCACTATGCTGTGTGTGTGTGTGTGTGTGTGTGTGTGTGTGTGTGTGTGTTCTACGCCGACAGGTCACTGTTGTCAAAGTGTTCCTGGTTGTACACCTCCGCCACCACCTTGCGTCCTCCAAACCAGCGCTGGTTGAGCGCCTGGATGGCGCGGTTCATTTCCGCCGCCTCTGAAAACTCCACAAAGATCTTCACAATGACCTCAGCGTCATCCTCCTCACCCTGGCGCTCCTGGTAGATGACCACACGCCTCACCCGCCCAAACTTCCCACACTCCTCGGTGACCTCACCCTCCTAGGTCGTCGTCGATGTCGTCGGGTCCGACCATGTTCCTGAGGACCATCACGGTGGACTGACAGACACAGAGGGGGCGGTGGTTACACACAAGGATCAGTTTTAATATCTAACACATATACATGTACGTATATACACACATATTTTTCACATGTATACACACAAACACACAGAACCACTCCGTCATTTCACAGTGATCCATATTGTCTGCGTGTGTCACCGCACACTGCGCTACAATAACATGAACACATCTGATCTGATGAGCTGTGCTGCTCTCAAACAGCTGACCGCACTTAGCGCTCCATCTCTGCTGTGAATGATTTAAACACTAACCCTCATCATGTGGCAGTGGACACACTGCAAAGTGTCAATGAGGTTTTTGTCTGATAAACTGAGGTGGAGACATGAACCCTAATAAATGACATATAAATCTAAATCCTGACGAGGTTTCATTGAAGAAGCCCCGCCCACACTTCCTGCAAATGTTCAGAGCATTGTGGGGATTTTATATCCATGGAGGATCCACACATGAATCCTTGGAATTTCTCTGAAAGGAGGACTCAGTCCTTCATGAAACTCAGAAGGATCCTTGACATTGGAACAGCCCTTTGGCGGGTCGATAACGTAGCGTCCTTCAAATTCGGGTGGTTGAGGATCCTTCCTTGACTCTGAGAAACACCCACTGTGTCCTTCCAGCTGGGGGGGGGGGGGGGCGCTTACCTCCTGCTTGCGGAGCAGTTTCCTCATCACCATGTGTCGGGCGCTGCTGCCGCTGATGCTGATGTACTCCTGCTCGCTGAGTGCCTCCACGGCGCCATCCCTCTGTGTCTCCTGCTGACCCTCCTCTTCCGTCCTCTTCCCCTCAGAGACAAAGGAGGCCACCAGGGTCGGGGGCGTGGCCAGCACCGGGTTCACCAAACCCACCTGAGGCACGCCGGGTCGAGCCGGGGTCACACCTGAAACAGACAGGAAGCAGGAAGGACAGGACGGTCAGATGTGTGGCGGCGGTCTGGCTGCAGGAAATCTCATCCTGGATGGCAGCTTCTCCACCTCACTGGGGTATGCCTGTAAACATGCCTGTAAACGTCCATGATGGAGGAGAAGCTCCTGGACCAACTGGTGGTACTCCCCATGATCCAGCCTCTTTTTTAGGGTCTCATGTACCCACACAGATCTCTGTTTATCTACTGACAGCCTCTCACCCTCAACCAGAGCTACAGACAGCACCCTCTGCCTCAACATGGCAGCAGCTACACACTGATTACTGCAGAGTGATGACACAGGAAGGTGAGGGTGAGAGGGGACTGTGTAGTTCCTCTTAGGTCCAGCTCCTTTGGTCCATTATGTTTCTCTGTGAGAGCCTCTAAATTATGGAACCAATTGCCAGTGGAGATTAGAAATTGCACCTGCCACCACACATTCACCCACCGTCTTAAGGACTGGCTTTTAAGCAATCGAAAATGTGAACACCTTTGATAGTGTTTAATCTGAGTGCATGTTTGTCTGTTGCTATGTAATGTTGCTGTCCTGTCTAACCCATGGTGGTTTGTATAAATGGTTGTATGGTTACATGTTTTAATGGAGCCAGTCTATTGGCATCATTTTATACTGTTGTTATCTGCTGCTGTGTGTATTCTT
Source organism: Epinephelus coioides (assembly GCA_900536245.1). Taxonomy (NCBI): domain Eukaryota; kingdom Metazoa; phylum Chordata; class Actinopteri; order Perciformes; family Serranidae; genus Epinephelus; species Epinephelus coioides. Next base: position 73,306 of record UNPE01000205.1, read on the forward strand.
TAATATGTTTTCATTTGTTAGCCACCCTGTGCCGAGCTTAACATCTTGTCAAAGGACTACAGTTGAACATTAGCCTGCTGGCTAACACTGCCACATTTACAGAAATGTTGATTAATGTGCACTGTCCTTTAAATAAAGAAATGAAATGAAAATGAGGAGGTGATGGGGTGGTTGCCTGGCAACAATAAAAAGGTGCAACTTTTATTAGTGGCATTCAATTTTAAAAAAATCTGTGCGGTGCGGCTTTTATAACCTGTAAAAGACTTGCTGTGTGATCGGGCCCAAGGTGAGCTCTTCTCCTTTCTCAGATTATCCGTCCACCTGACAGGTGTGTGTGATTAAACAGCATCATCACGACAAAGGTGTGTGTTAGTACGTTTGATCACATGACAGATGGAGCATGTTGTGAACATACTGACTGTCAGCTCAGTGTTCTGTTAACACCAGGAGACGTCACCAGTGTTTCAGCGGCACACAGGCTGAAGCTGTTCCTACCTGTGATGACACCTGGAGCCTGAGCAGCCATGACGGCCTGAGGAAGTCCTCCCAGCTGCTGAGAGAGGAGCGCTGGTGCAGCCAGAGCTCCGAGCACCGACGCTCCCACTGACTCCTGAACACACCATGGAACAAAACATATTTCATACTGTGGAAAATATAATCAGATACTGCAAAGGTTTACACTGCTGAGCATAATATATCAAATACTGTCCAACATACAGCACATTACACACAATACTGTGTCATACTGTGAGTTATACTGTGAGTCATACTGCATTAATACACCACAGTGTAGTGCTAAGTGTCTTTCTGACCATGTGTGATCAGTAGGAGGAGCCTCATGCGTTACCTGAGCAGTGATCTTGGCAGAGGCGGCAGCAGCAGCCACTGCGGCAGCTGCAGGGAGCCCTCCAGGAGCTGTGGGCGTGAGGAGGGGTACGGGGGGAGTCACGGCCTTCCCCACCCGCAGGTACTGACCCCCCAGGTCAAACAGGTTCATGGAGGCGACAGCATCCTGAGCAGACTGAGCCCTTTCATATTCTAAAGACAAACCAGATGACTGTCAGCTTGTTAGCTCAATCAGAGGACAGGCTGCTGCCATCAGACTCAGCAGCGTAGCATCTCATTCACACAGTTGCCATCTCGTTCACACAGTCGGCATCTCGTTCACACAGTCAGCATCTCATTCACACAGTCGGCATCTCGTTCACACAGTCGGCATCTCATTCACACAGTTAGCATCTCATTCACAGTTAGCATTTCGTTCACAAAGTCGGCATCTCATTCACAGTCGGCATCTTGTTTACACAGTTAGCATCTCATTCACAGTTAGCATTTCGTTCACAAAGTCGGCATCTCGTTCACACAGTCGGCATGTCATTCACACAGTCAGCATCTCATTCACAGTTAGCATTTCGTTCACAAAGTCAGCATCTCATTCACACAGTCAGCATCTCATTCACAAAGTCGGCATCTCGTTCACACAGTTAGCATCTCATTCACACAGTTAACATCTCATTCACACAGTTAGCATCTCATTCACACAGTTAACATCTCATTCACACAGTTAGCATCTCATTCACACAGTTAACATCTCATTCACAGTTAGCATCTCATTCACACAGTCAGCATCTCATTCACACAGTCGGCATCTCGTTCACACAGTCGGCATCTCATTCACACAGTTAGCATCTCATTCACAGTTAGCATTTCGTTCACAAAGTCGGCATCTCATTCACAGTCGGCATCTCGTTTACACAGTTAGCATCTCATTCACAGTTAGCATTTCGTTCACAAAGTCGGCATCTCGTTCACACAGTCGGCATGTCATTCACACAGTCAGCATCTCATTCACAGTTAGCATTTCGTTCACAAAGTCAGCATCTCATTCACACAGTCAGCATCTCATTCACAAAGTCGGCATCTCGTTCACACAGTCGACATCTCATTCACAGTTAGCATCTCATTCACACAGTTAACATCTCATTCACACAGTTAGCATCTCATTCACACAGTTAGCAGCTCATTCACACAGTTAGCATCTCATTCACAGTTAGCATCTCGTTCACAAAGTCGGCATCTCATTCACACAGTCGGCATCTCATTCACACAGTTAGCAGCTCATTCACACAGTTAGTATCTCATTCACAGTCAGCATCTCATTCACAGTCAGCATCGCATTCACAGTTAGCATCTCATTCACACAGTTAGCATCTCATTCACACAGTTAGTATCTCATTCACACAGTTAGCATCTCATTCACACAGTTAGTATCTCATTCACACAGTTAGCATCTCATTCACACAGTTAGCATCTCATTCACAGTCAGCATCGCATTCACAGTTGGCAACTCGTTCACACAGTCAGCATCTCATTCACAGTTAGCATTTCGTTCACAAAGTCGGCATCTCATTCACACAGTCAGCATCTCATTCACAGTTAGCATTTCATTCACAAAGTCGGCATCTCGTTCACACAGTCGGCATCTCGTTTACACAGTCGACATCTCATTCACAGTTAGCATCTCATTCACACAGTAACATCTCATTCACACAGTTAGCATCTCATTCACACAGTTAACATCTCATTCACACAGTTAGCAAGCTCATTCACACAGTTAACATCTCATTCACACAGTTAGCAGCTCATTCACACAGTTAGCAGCTCATTCACAGTTAGCATTTCATTCACAAAGTCGGCATCTCATTCACACAGTCGGCATCTCGTTTACACAGTGGACATCTCATTCACACAGTCGGCATCTCATTCACACAGTTAGCATCTCATTCACACAGTTAGCATCTCATTCACAGTCAGCATCTCATTCACAGTTAGCATTTCGTTCACAAAGTCGGCATCTCATTCACACAGTCAGCATCTCATTCACAGTTAGCATTTCATTCACAAAGTCGGCATCTCGTTCACACAGTCGGCATGTCATTCACACAGTCAGCATCTCATTCACAGTTAGCATTTCGTTCACAAAGTCAGCATCTCATTCACACAGTCAGCATCTCATTCACAGTTGGCAACTCGTTCACACAGTCAGCATCTCATTCACAGTTAGCATCTCATTCACACAGTCAGCATCTCATTCACACAGTCGGCATCTCGTTCACACAGTCGGCATCTCATTCACACAGTTAGCATCTCATTCACACAGTTAGTCTCATCAAGTATCCTCATTCACACAGTTAGCATCTCATTCACAGTCAGCATCGCATTCACAGTTGGCAACTCGTTCACACAGTCAGCATCTCATTCACAGTTAGCATCTCATTCACACAGTCAGCATCTCATTCACACAGTCGGCATCTCGTTCACACAGTCGGCATCTCATTCACACAGTTAGCATCTCATTCACAGTTAGCATTTCGTTCACAAAGTCGGCATCTCATTCACAGTCGGCATCTCGTTTACACAGTTAGCATCTCATTCACAGTTAGCATTTCGTTCACAAAGTCGGCATCTCGTTCACACAGTCGGCATGTCATTCACACAGTCAGCATCTCATTCACAGTTAGCATTTCGTTCACAAAGTCAGCATCTCATTCACACAGTCAGCATCTCATTCACAAAGTCGGCATCTCGTTCACACAGTCGACATCTCATTCACAGTTAGCATCTCATTCACACAGTTAACATCTCATTCACACAGTTAGCATCTCATTCACACAGTTAGCAGCTCATTCACACAGTTAGCATCTCATTCACAGTTAGCATCTCGTTCACAAGTCGGCATCTCATTCACACAGTCGGCATCTCATTCACACAGTTAGCAGCTCATTCACACAGTTAGTATCTCATTCACAGTCAGCATCTCATTCACAGTCAGCATCGCATTCACAGTTAGCATCTCATTCACACAGTTAGCATCTCATTCACACAGTTAGTATCTCATTCACACAGTTAGCATCTCATTCACACAGTTAGTATCTCATTCACACAGTTAGCATCTCATTCACACAGTTAGCATCTCATTCACAGTCAGCATCGCATTCACAGTTGGCAACTCGTTCACACAGTCAGCATCTCATTCACAGTTAGCATTTCGTTCACAAAGTCGGCATCTCATTCACACAGTCAGCATCTCATTCACAGTTAGCATTTCATTCACAAAGTCGGCATCTCGTTCACACAGTCGGCATCTCGTTTACACAGTCGACATCTCATTCACAGTTAGCATCTCATTCACACAGTTAACATCTCATTCACACAGTTAGCATCTCATTCACACAGTTAACATCTCATTCACACAGTTAGCAGCTCATTCACACAGTTAACATCTCATTCACACAGTTAGCAGCTCATTCACACAGTTAGCAGCTCATTCACAGTTAGCATTTCATTCACAAAGTCGGCATCTCATTCACACAGTCGGCATCTCGTTTACCACAGTGGACATCTCATTCACACAGTCGGCATCTCATTCACACAGTTAGCATCTCATTCACACAGTTAGCATCTCATTCACAGTCAGCATCTCATTCACAGTTAGCATTTCGTTCACAAAGTCGGCATCTCATTCACACAGTCAGCATCTCATTCACAGTTAGCATTTCATTCACAAAGTCGGCATCTCGTTCACACAGTCGGCATGTCATTCACACAGTCAGCATCTCATTCACAGTTAGCATTTCGTTCACAAAGTCAGCATCTCATTCACACAGTCAGCATCTCATTCACAAAGTCGGCATCTCGTTCACACAGTCAGCATCTCGTTTACACAGTCAACATCTCATTCACACAGTCGACATCTCATTCACAGTTAGCATCTCATTCACACAGTTAACATCTCATTCACACAGTTAGCATCTCATTCACACAGTTAGCATCTCATTCACACAGTTAGCATCTCATTCACAGTTAGCATTCGTTCACAAAGTCGGCATCTCATTCACACAGTCGGCATCTCGTTTACAGTCGACATCTCATTCACACAGTCGGCATCTCATTCACACAGTTAGTATCTCATTCACACAGTTAGCATCTCATTCACACAGTTAGCATCTCATTCACAGTCAGCATCGCATTCACAGTCGGCAACTCGTTCACACAGTCAGCATCTCATTCACAGTTAGCATCTCATTCACACAGTTAACATCTCATTCACACAGTTAGCATCTCATTCACACAGTTAGCAGCTCATTCACACAGTTAGCATCTCATTCACAGTTAGCATCTCGTTCACAAAGTCGGCATCTCATTCACACAGTCGACATCTCATTCACACAGTCGGCATCTCATTCACACAGTTAGCAGCTCATTCACACAGTTAGCATCTCATTCACAGTCAGCATCTCATTCACAGTCAGCATCGCATTCACAGTTAGCATCTCATTCACACAGTTAGCATCTCATTCACACAGTATCTCATTCACACAGTTAGCATCTCATTCACACAGTTAGTATCTCATTCACACAGTTAGCATCTCATTCACACGTTAGTCAGTCAGCATCGCATTCACAGTTGGCAACTCGTTCACACAGTCAGCATCTCATCACAGTTAGCATTTCGTTCACAAAGTCGGCATCTCATTCACACAGTCAGCATCTCATTCACAGTTAGCATTTCATTCACAAAGTCGGCATCTCGTTCACACAGTCGGCATCTCGTTTACACAGTCGACATCTCATTCACAGTTAGCATCTCATTCACACAGTTAACATCTCATTCACACAGTTAGCATCTCATTCACACAGTTAACATCTCATTCACACAGTTAGCATCTCATTCACACAGTTAACATCTCATTCACACAGTTAGCAGCTCATTCACACAGTTAGCATCTCATTCACAGTTAGCATTTCATTCACAAAGTCGGCATCTCATTCACACAGTCGGCATCTCGTTTACACAGTGGACATCTCATTCACACAGTCGGCATCTCATTCACACAGTTAGCATCTCATTCACACAGTTAGCATCTCATTCACAGTCAGCATCTCATTCACAGTTAGCATTTCATTCACAAAGTCGCATCTCGTTCACACAGTCGGCATGTCATTCACACAGTCAGCATCTCATTCACAGTTAGCATTTCGTTCACAAAGTCAGCATCTCATTCACACAGTCAGCATCTCATTCACAAAGTCGGCATCTCGTTCACACAGTCAGCATCTCGTTTACACAGTCAACATCTCATTCACACAGTCGGCATCTCATTCACAAAGTCGGCATCTCGTTCACACAGTCAGCATCTCGTTTACACAGTCAACATCTCATTCACACAGTCGGCATCTCATTCACAGTTAGCATCTCATTCACACAGTTAACATCTCATTCACACAGTTAGCATCTCATTCACACAGTTAGCATCTCATTCACACAGTTAGCATCTCATTCACAGTTAGCATCTCGTTCACAAAGTCGGCATCTCATTCACACAGTCGGCATCTCGTTTACACAGTCGACATCTCATTCACACAGTCGGCATCTCATTCACACAGTTAGTATCTCATTCACACAGTTAGCATCTCATTCACACAGTTAGCATCTCATTCACAGTCAGCATCGCATTCACAGTCGGCAACTCGTTCACACAGTCAGCATCTCATTCACAGTTAGCATCTCGTTTACACCAGTCAACATCTCATTCACACAGTCGGCATCTCATTCACAGTTAGCATCTCATTCACACAGTTAACATCTCATTCACACAGTTAGCATCTCATTCACACAGTTAGCATCTCATTCACACAGTTAGCATCTCGTTCACAAAGTCGGCATCTCATTCACACAGTCAGCATCTCGTTACACAGTCGACATCTCATTCACACAGTCGGCATCTCATTCACACAGTTAGTATCTCATTCACACAGTCAACATCTCATTCACAGAGTTAGCATCTCATTCACACAGTTAGTATCTCATTCACACAGTTAGCATTTCATTCACAAAGTCGGCATCTCGTTCACACAGTCGGCATCTCGTTTACACAGTCGACATCTCATTCACAGTTAGCATCTCATTCACACAGTTAACATCTCATTCACAGTTAGCATCTCATTCACAGTCAGCATCGCATTCACACAGTTAGCATCTCATTCACACAGTTAGTATCTCATTCACACAGTTAGCATCTCATTCACACAGTTAGTATCTCATTCACAGTTAGCATCTCATTCACACAGTTAGCATCTCATTCACACAGTTAGTATCTCATTCACACAGTTAGCATCTCATTCACACAGTTAGTATCTCATTCACAGTTAGCATCTCATTCACACAGTATCTCATTCACAGTTTGTATCTCATTCACAGTTAGCATCTAATTCACACAGTTAGCATCTCATTCACACAGTTTGTATCTCATTCACACAGTTAGCATCTATTCACACAGTTAGTATACAGTAGCTAGCATCTCATTCACCACAGTTAGTATCTCATTCACAGTCAGCATCGCATTCACAGTTAGCATCTCATTCACACAGTTAGCATCTCATTCACACAGTATCTCATTCACAGTTAGCATCTCATTCACACAGTTAGTATCTCATTCACAGTTAGCAATCTCATTCACACAGTTAGCATCTCGTCTGTTTGAAAACCTGAATGTGTCTGAGGACATGTAACGTGTTGTGTCTTCTGGCACTTGTCTCCACCGTCAGTCTTGTGGTTATAAATGCTCACCAATGAAGCCGTAGCCTTTGTGGCGTCCGGTGGTCGGCTCTCGGGCCAGGCATGCAGGCCTTTATTTTTCCAAAGGCCCGAAGACCGCTCTGATTGTCATCGTCAGAGAGGTCGGGGGTTGAACTGACGCCACATAGATCCTGTTAAAGGCACGTGCTTCCTCTGCCAGCTGGTCAATGATTGGCTGAGCCTGGCCGATGTTACTGGGCCTCCCGACCTGCAAGACGAGATGGAGGGAACAATGTACTGCAAACTGGGAGTGTCTCTACTGGTTAGTCATGGTTAACCTGGGAGTGTCTGTACTTGTCAGTAATGGTTAACCTGGGAGTGTCTGTACTGGTCAGTGATGGTTAACCTGGGAGTGTCTGTACTGGTCAGTGATGGTTAACCTGGGAGTGTCTGTATTTGTCAGTGATGGTTAACCTGGGAGTGTCGTTACTGGTCAGTGATGGTTAAACTGGGTGTGTCTGTACTGGTCAGTGATGGTTACCCTGGGAGTGTCTGTACTGGTCAGTGATGGTTAAACTGGGAGTGTCTGTACTGGTCAGTGATGGTTAACCTGGGAGTGTCTGTACTGGTCAGTGATGGTTTAAACTGGGAGTGTCATTACTGGTCAGTGATGGTTAAACTGGGAGTGTCTGTACTGGTCAGTCATGGTTAACCTGGGAGTGTCTGTACTGGTCAGTGATGGTTAACCTTGGGAGTGTCATTACTGGTCAGTGATGGTTAAACTGGGAGTGTCTGTACTGGTCAGTGATGGTTAACCTGGGACTGTCTGTACTGGTCAGTGATGGTTAACCTGGGAGTGTCTGTACTGGTCAGTGATGGTTAAACTGGGAGTGTCTGTACTGGTCAGTGATGGTTAACCTTGGAGTGTCTGTACTGGTCAGTGATGGTTAACCTGGACTCACCTTTATGTTTCGTCCTCCGAGAACGACGGAGTTCATCTGTTCCAGAGCCAGCTGAGCCGCTTCAGGCATCTCGTACTCTACGAAGGCGAAACCCTGCAGTGACACAGATGGACTGAAGATGACCTCAAAGACGTCCTGGTCTGAGGTCTGTATTGCTGGTCTGAGGTCTGTACTGCTGGTCTGAGGTCTGTTCTGCTAGTCTGAGGTCTGTTCTGCTGGTCTGAGGTCTGTACTGTTGGTCTGAGGTCTGAACTGCTGGTCTGAGGTCTGTTCTGCTGGTCTGGGGTCTGTATTGCTGGTCTGAGGTCTGTACTGCTGGTCTGAGGTCTGTTCTGCTGGTCTGGGGTCTGTACTGCTGGTCTGGGGTCTGTGCTGCTGATCTGAGGCCTGTTCTGCTGGTCTAGGGTCTGTTCTGCTGGTCTGGGGTCTGTTCTGCTGGTCTGAGGTCTGTTCTGCTGGTCTGATGTCTGTTCTGCTGGTCTGGGGTCTGTACTGCTGGTCTAGGGTCTGTACTGCTGATCTAGGGTCTGTACTGCTTGACCTTATGTTTCATGGTGACAGAGTCCCAGGACATGTCGATGCTTTTGATTGGTCCAAATGGAGCGAAGGCCTGTCTGATGGTGTCCTCTCCCAGCTCGTAGTAGATGGAGCCGACGTAGACTCGGCACATGATCGCCAGAGCTCTCTGACGCTGGGCCGCCACCTGAACGCAGACAGGAAGTCACAGTTCAGAACGTCACCTGTGACCTGTAACGTGCTACCAGTGACCTGTAACCTGTAACATTTCACCTGTGACATGAGACCTAAACCTGTGACCTGTAACCTGTAACATTTCACCTGTGACATGTGACATGAACCTGTGACCTGTGACCTGTAACCTGGGACCTGTAACCGGGGACCTGTAACCTGAGACCTGTGACCTGGGACCTGTAATCTGAGACCTGTGACGTGTAACCTGAGACCTGGGACCTGTAATCTGGGACCTGTAACATTTCATCTGTGACATGTGACCTGTACCCCGAGACCTGTAACCTGGGCCCTGTAACCTGAGACGTGTGACCTGGGACCTGTGACCTGTAACCTGGGACCTGTAACCTGAGACCTGTGACCTGTAACCCGGGACCTGTAACCCGGGACCTGTAACCTGTGACCTGTAACCTGGGACCTGTAACCTGTGACCTGTGACCTGTAACCTGTGACCTGTGACCTGTAACCTGTGACCTGTAACCTGTGACCTGTAACCTGTGACCTGTAACCTGGGACCTGTAACCTGAGACCTGTAACCCGGGACCTGTAACCCGGGACCTGTAACCCGTGACCTGTAACCCGTGACCTGGGACCTGTAACCTGTGACCTGTAACCTGTGACCTGTAACCTGGGACCTGTAACCCGGACCTGTAACCCGGGACCTGTAACCTGGGACCTGTAACCTGTGACCTGTAACCTGTACCTGGGACCTGTAACCCGGGACCTGTAACCCGGGACCTGTAACCTGGACCTGTAACCTGGGACCTGTAACCTGGGACCTGTAACCCGGGACCTGTAACCTGGGACCTGTAACCTGAGACCTGTGACCTGTAACCCGGGACCTGTAACCTGGGACCTGTAACCTGTGACCTGTAACCTGGGACCTGTAACCTGTGACCTGTAACCTGTGACCTGGGACCTGTAACCTGTGACCTGTAACCTGTGACCTGTGACCTGGGACCTGTAACCTGTGGACCTGTAACCACCTGTAACCTGTGAACCTGTGAAACCTGTAACCTGTAACCACCTGTAACCTGTAACCTGGGACCTGTAACCTGTGGGACCTGTAACCTGGGACCTGTAAACTGTGGGACCTGTAACCTGTACCTGTGACCTTGTAACCTGGGACCTGTAACCTGACCTGTGACCTGTAACCTGTAACCCTGGGACCCTGTTGTAACCTGACCTGTGACCTGTAACCTGTGACCTGGGACCTGTAACCTGTGACCTGTAACCCTGTGACCTGGGACCTGTAACCTGTGACCTATGTAAACCTGTGAACTACCTGGGACCTGTAACCTGTGACCTGTAACCTGTGAACCTGAACACCTGTGGGACCTGTAACCTGTGACTGTAACCTGTAAACCTGTAACGGGACCTGTAACCTGGACCTGTAACCTGGGACCTGTAACCCCTGGACCTGTTGGACCTGTAACCTGTGTAACCTGTAACCTGTAAACCTGTACCTGACCTGACCTGTAACCTGTGGGACCTGTAACCTGTGACCTGGGGACCTGTAACCTGGGACCTGTAACCTGTGACCTGTAACTGACCTGTAACCTGGGACCTGTAACCTGTGACCTGTGACCTGTAACCTGACCTGTGTACCTGTAACCTGGGACCTGTAACCTGTGACCTGTAACCTGTGACCTGGGACCTGTAACCTGTGGGACCTGTAACCTGTGACCTGTAACCCGGGTAACCTGTTGTGACCCTGTGTAACCTGTGACCTGTAACCTGTAACCACCTGGGACCTGTAACCTGTGACCTGTTGTACCTGTACCTGTGACCTGTACCTGTACCAACCTGTAACCTGTGACCTGGGACCTGGGGTGAACCTGTACCCTGGGGACCTGTAACCTGTGACCTGTGACCTGTAACCTGGGACCTGGGACCTGTAACCTGTGAACCTGTGACCTGTATGGGACCTGTAACCTGTGACCTGTAACCTGTGACCTGCCCCTGTAACCTGTGACCTGCGACGGACAGATGTGCAATAGATGTCGTACAGAGCAGATCAACATAATAAATTGGTGTGATGTGATTGGTTGTCAGAGACACGCCCCTCTGTGAGCCTGTAAGGTGTGATGTGATTGGTTGTCAGAGACACGCCCCTCTGTGAGCCTGTAAGGTGTGAGGACACCCAGTGACATGAGATGAACTGCAGACTGTGACAGCGTCAGTGTTCGTGTGATCACTGCTGATGAAGGTTGAGACAGACTCAACTCATCACTGATGGGCTTTACAGTTTGTCTCAGCGATGTCATCACTTTGTTTCTGATGTTATGGCGTCTGGTGATAAATGTGTGCGTCTCCCTGATGACATCATCCACACATATTCTCCCTGATGACATCATCTGATCTGCAGCATTTTATTTCCTCTGTCATCCAGCGTTTGGAGGATATTTTTTCTGACCTCTCTGTGTTTGCTCCATTTTCTCCTCTGATTCACAAACTATTTAAGTCCTCCTCCCTGCACGCACACACACACACACACACACACACACACACACAGATGAATGAAGAGCAGAGCTGTGACGTCCTCACACTGACCTCTGACCTCTGACCCTGATGTTTATCAGACTGAACTAAAGGAGCTGCAGACGCCATGTGACGTGCTCCTGGTGACCACGTTACTCTACAGTGACGCTGGGAGTCAAACACACGATGATGATGATGATGATGACGATGATGAAGGCTACATCACTGACAAACTGAAACTTCATTAACCACCCTCAGTGTCATCATGATGACGCCGTGATGTCACACAGATGCATTGTGGAAATGGTAGATGGCTCCACTTACCGATTGAAGAGGAGACAGAGCGTCGCCCAGACCCATGGACAGAGACGCCATCTGAGAGACACACACACAGAGAGAGAGCGTCCATCGCTGGGGTGCTGTTGTCATGGTGTGATGGCGGTGTGATGGCGGTGTGATGGCGTTACCTGCAGGCTGCTGAGCTGCTGCGTCTGTCTGAGGAGAACACTGTTGATGCTCTGCTCCATGCAGTACTTCTTCGCCTGCAGACAGGAAGCAGCCAATCACAGCTCGCCGTATACACACACACACCACATGTATACAGTGTGTGTGTATGTTACCTTCTGCAGCGCCTCCTGCTGGTTGGGGGTGAGAGGTGGCAGGCCCAGCTTGGTGGTGGTGCTCTGTCCGTTCTCCATGATGAGAGCCGGCCCTCCCTGTTCACACACCGACAGGTGAACAAACGCACCCTCAGGTACCTGAGTCCAGGCCCTGCGTTCCATTACCCATACTACCATACTATTTAGTATGCCAGAAAAAGAATTAGTGTGTCCCAATACATAGTATGTCAGATGCAGTATGCCAAAAGTACCAGGATGTTCTACTACATCCGGTCACATTTCGCAGTATGCATGTCAGCATGCTTCTTTGGCCATTCTGACCCACAATCCTTTGCGCAGCGGAAGTTACGTCACACTGACTGAGCTGCGTGTACAACCAACGCCCACACTTCCTTTCATACATGGTTTATTTCATTTGAGATACTAAGACACTACATATTAGGACTGCAATGATCTGATTATATACTGTCACATATCATACAGTTACAACATTCAACTTTACTGTGATTACAGTATAATCAATGTTAGGGTTCAACTATGACTACAATATAGAAGATTCTACCAGTACAGGCAGTGGTGTAAGTGTGGTATAAATAATGAATGAATATGACTAAATATGAATACACTATGGGCCAGGTATGAGCAGTATAGACTAGTAAATATATAAATAGTAAAAGTCAAACACATATTAAGTAATGTAGTAAGAATGTGCAGGTATGTTACACTACAAATAAAAGTAATGTGAATGTAAGGCTGCTTCACGTGCAGACAGAATATAGTGCCAGCAGCTGCATAGCTGTAAATATATTTAACATCAAACATCTGCCAGCAACAGAGAGCTGTGTGTGAAGGGGTTAATATGCCTACTGGTGACTGGTTCAATAGACAGCTCACTAATAATAGGCTTGGGACTGTTTATTAGAAACAACAACATACATGACGACATAACAGCAACAGAGCTCTCCGGCACCTCCGACAGTATGCACGACTCTGGCGAGCTCGAAGAGAGGAGATTTGCTGCATCTCCGAAGTACAACAACACAAAATATTCAAATGTGGCGCTACGGACGGCGGCGGAAGTGAGCAAGAGGGTCGGAGTTCAGGGAGCGATGTGATGGCGGATGTAGTGTGTCCCAATAGTATGCATACTGCATGCATACTGCATACTACACTACATACTTTTTAAGGGCAGCTGCAGTACATACTGAAAGTATATAGTAGAAGTATGCGATTTGGAACGCAGGGCAGGTGAACCTCCTCTACTGTGTCTCCTCTCAGCTTCTACTAGCTTCTATTAGCTTCTACTAGCTTCTATTAGCTTCAACTAGCTTCTATTAACCTCTACTAGCGTCTACTAGCATCTATTAGCTTCTACTAGCTTCTATTAGCTTCTGTTAGCTTCTACTAGCTTCTATTAATTTCAACTAGCTTCTATTAACCTCTACTGTGTCTCCTCTCAGCTTCTACTAGCTTCTATTAGCTTCAACTAGCTTCTGTTAGCTTCAACTAGCTTCTAGCTTCTAGCTTCTACTAGCTTCTAGCTTCTATTAACTTCTACTAGCTTCTATTAGCTTCAACTAACTATTAACTCTACTGTGTCTCCTCTCAGCTTCTACTAGCTTCTATTAGCTTCAACTAGCTTCTAGCTTCTACTCTTCTAGCTGCTGCTTCTAGCTTCTAGCTTCTATTAGCTGGCTTCAGCTTGCTTCTATTAGCTTCGCTTCTATTAGAGCTTCTACTAGCTTCTATTAGCTTCGCTGCTTCTATTAGCTTCTACTAGAGCTTCTATTAACTTCTACTAGCTTCTATAGCTAGCTGCTTCTATAGCTGCTGCTTCTACAATGATTATTTTCATTGTCGACTAATCTGTCGATTATTTCTTCGATTAGTCGACTAATCATTCATCAAAAAATGTGTTAAAATGTTGAAAAATGTCGGCCTGTCTCTCCTAAACCCCAAAATTATGTCATCTAATGTCTTGTTTCACACTCACGCCAAAGGGTTTTAGTTCACTGTCACGGAAGAGTGTGTAAAGCTGCCAATATCTGAATGTAAGAAGCTGCAGTAAGAGTATTTGGGTACTTTTATAGTACTTTTCTATGAAAAATAACTCAAACCGATTAGTCGACTACTAAAATAGTCACTGATTATTTTAATAATCGATTAGTCGACTAATTGTGGCAGCCCTAGCTTCTATTAGCTTCTACTGGCTTCTGTTAGCTTGTACTAGCTTCTATTAGCGTCAACTGGTTTGTACTAGCTTATATTAGCTTGTACTAGCTTATATTAGCTTGTACTAGCTTCTGTTAACTTCTACTAGCTTGTAGTAGTTTCTATTAGATTCCACTAGCTTCTATTAACTTCTACTAGCTTCTGTTAGCTTCTACTAGCTTCTAATAACTTCTACTAGCTTCCTATTAGCTTCAACTAGCTTCTATTAACTTCTACTAGTTTCTGTTAGCTTCTACTAGCTTCTATTAACTTCTACTAGTTTCTGTTAGCTTCAACTAGCTTCTATTAACTTCTACTAGTTTCTGTTAGCTTCTACTAGCTTCTAATAACTTCTACTAGCTTCTGTTAGCTTCTACTAGCTTCTAATAACTTTTACTAGCTTCTATTAGTGTCAACTAGCTTCTTATAACTTCTTCTAGCTTCTGTTAGCTTTCTACTAGCTTCTAATAACTTCTACTAGCTTCTGTTAGCTCAACTAGCTTATATTAGCTTGTACTAGCTTCTGTAACTTCTACTAGCTTGTACTAGCTTCTATTAGCTTTTACTAGGTTCTACTAACTCGTACTAGCTTCTGTTAACCTCTACTAGCTTCTATTAGCTTGTACTAGCTCCTATTAACATCTACTAGCTTCTATTAGCGTGTACTCGCTTTGTACTAGCTTCTGTTAACTTCTAATAGCTTGTACTAGCTTCTATTAGCTTCTACTAGCTTCTAGTCGCTTGTACTAGCTTCTATTAACCTCTACTAGCTTCTATAGCTGTACTAGCTTCTATTAACATCTACTAGCTTCTATTACTTGTACTAGCTTCTATTAGCTTGTACTAGCTTCTATTAACATCTACTAGCTTCTATAGCTGTATAGCTTATTAACCTCTACTAGTTCTATTAGCTTGTACTAGCTTCTATTAACACTACTACATAACCTCTATCAGTTCTATTAGCTTGTACTAGCTTCTATTAACATCTACTAGCTTCTATTAGCTTGTACTAGCTTCTATTAACCTCTACTAGCTTCTATTAGCTTACTAGTTGATAACACTACTAGCTTCTATTAGCTTGTACAGCTTCTATACTAGTTCTATTAGCTGTACTAGCTTCTATAACATCTATAGCTTCTATTAGCGTTACTCGCTTTATTAGTGTACTAGCTTCGTAACTCTAAGCTTCTACTAGCTTCTATTAGCTTAACTACTTATTACCTCTTACTATAGCTTACTCACCTCACTAGCTTGTACTAGCTTCTATGAGCTTTTACCGAGCTTCTATTAACTTCTACTAGCTTGTACTAGCTTCTATTAGCTTCTGTAACTTCTAGCTTCTATTAGCTGACTTCTGTTTACTTTCACTTAATCTTAATTATTTTATTAGTTTCTGTTGTTTTTACTTTACGGACACATATAAATGTATGAATCAGTCTTCTCGTGTCATTTATCTGATGATTGTGTCTGACTGGTTTAATTCATTTAGCCTGTGTTTTGGTGATTTATGAAACAAGCTGCTTCACGTCAGTTAGCATTAGCATTAGCATTAGCTTAGCATGTCTCCATCATCAACAGAAAGAAACGTTTGAATTTTTCTCACCGCGGAAACGGTCACCGCCATGCAGCTGTCTCTCTGAGCTCCACTCTGTCTCTGCTCCGGGATCAAAAACACAGCTCATACATTTTATATTTTATTTTCATATTTAGATTTTTGTTGTTAGTCTCAGCTCTCCGACTTGCAGCGGCACTTCCGCCTAAGTCACATCCTCCTGGAGGGGCTTCAAAATAAAGGAGCGGCTAACGTTTCAGTCTGCAGACTTAAGGACAAAAACTAATTGTTTTATTCATAAAATATAGTATTTAATTCATTCATACATCGGCGAATTGTCAGAGCAACAAAGACGTGATGAAGCAATAAACAAAAACATTAACCATCTCAATTAATTAAACTGATGTTAATTAAATGTTTTGTCTTCATCACTAACTGAGGAACAGATGGGTCAGAGTCCGTCTGACCCATCTGTTCCTCAGTTAGAATAAAATAAATGTCACTTTTTATCAATGTTTAAAATTTCAATTTCATGTTTCAAACTATGTGATTTAAAAATATATTTGACAGACAGATAAAGTCAGTGAGTCACACAGGAGTGTGTTTGTTTGTTCGTGATAGAGATGTGATAATTTTATATTTTACACATTAAATGAACCCTTCAGCAGGTGGAACTCAAAAGCAATCTCATCATTTATTTATTCTGATGAAACAATATCTTTTGTTGTGTTGAAAACTGTTAAGTTTTCATTGAGTTTTTAATGATTGATCGATTATAAATGCATTGATGAGTTTTTCTGACTTTATTAAAACATTTCAATCATGAAGCAGAACACACATATACACATTTTTATTTAATTATTACAGATGATATGAGTGTGTCCGGCCAACACTCAACTGCACACCTTTGTTTTTACAGCATGCTGACAATAACTGATTGGTAATTAATCAATACCTGATCAGCAGACTGCAGCTGCTTCCATTCACCACATGCTAATATTAGCTTTACATTAGCATCCCTCTTCATTCAGTCTACCAACAGCAGTTACCATGCCGACAGTGACGATGATGAAGATGAAGACTGAGCTAGTCTCCAGAACATTCAGATCAGTGCTGATGATCAATAACTGAGTCAGACTGTGATCAGATCTGCAGTGTTCATCCTTCAGCAGCTGAGGGTTCTAACGAGAACTTGGTGCTCACTGAGTTGACGCCTGATGACCTCAGAGTTTCTTTTTCTCCATCTGAAGGTCACCTGTAACGCTCCGTCATCGCTTCGTTCGTCATCTGCTGGAACCAGAAAACAGAGAAGAGGAACCGGCTGCTGCAGAGACGGATCCAGAACCTACACATACAGAAAGGTTCTTAAACGGTTCTACTGCTCAGAGTTTAAGTAAAAGTTTTTCAAGTTTATTTGTTAAGATCTCCATCAAAGCACAGCTCGTGTTCCTGCTGATGTAGAACCCTTCAATGGAGTACGGATTCCAGAGCAAAGAAAGGTTCTGTGGTTTTGTGCAGAGAAATGCTGATCTCAGTGACAGGGTTCTGAAATGATTAAGAACTTGATGTCAGGATTCTGTGAGTGTGGAACATAGGGGTCGGGTGGTTTAAATCTTTCTTCCTAATGACGGTTTTAGAAGTCTGCTGTTCTAGAACCTGATAATGGAGTGAATGCTTTTAGGGGTTCTACAACAGTTTAATTCTAGAACATTTCTGTGTAGAGCTCCTCTGTGCAACAGTTCATAAGGTCAGAGCTGAGTGAAGGTTCAAGAACTATGAACAAGGTTTGATGTTATTAGCAGAATGGTGAGTGCAGAACTCCAGAGAACTCTCAATAAGCAAAGTTCTAGACGTATGCGAAAGGGTCGGGTGGGGTACAGAATAGTGAGAGAACCCAGACATCCGACAGAATGCTTGAGAACATTACAGGGTGAAGGTTTGGTGTTTATTCTGGGAGTCAGTGAGGAGGTTCTAGACCTTCAGACAGACGGTTCTTCAGAGAATGTGACATCGACGGGTCTGTATTTGGGTGTTCAACCATCCACCTGAAGGTTCTAGAAGGGCATTCCTCCAGAGATCTGGCGGGCCACCTGCTCGTCCTGGCTCTCCTCCTTGTCCTTCCTCTCCTGGTTCCAGTCCTTCAGACCCTCCGGCAGCGTTGTGTCCTCGTCCACGCTTCCGGTTCCCTCCACAAACTCCTCATAGGTCGACTTCTCAGCAAACGGACGTTTACCCAGCAGCTCCACCATGTCGCTCTTATCCAGAACCTCCTTCTCCAGCAGCCTCAGCGCCACCTGCAGGAACACAAAGAACATTGTGAGAACTCTGTATGAAGCATAACGTTTTAAAGTTCTACACTGGAACGATTGTAGAGTTCTCCACACAGGAATGTTCAAGAACTCAAAGACAGGGTCCTATAGGGAAGGACTTCATGAGAAAAGGGATTTGTTGCTCAGGTAGAGGAAAATCAGAAGGGGAACACTGTAGAAACATGAGTGAGCGGGGAACTAAGTAAAGGTTTTCTGCAGAACTCAACAGTAACATCTCTTTCCAGAAATGTTCTGAAACTCAGTGTGAAAGCTCAAGCAGGTTCTACAGGCTCTTTCCCACTGTAGAGTTCTCTAAGTAAGAACTGGTTCTATTAATTATGTAGGTATGATGTAGACTGTAGAACACCAGATGGAGAACATCCCAGAAATGTGTGTGTTCTGTGAATGACCCAGAACCCTGCATTGGAATATTTGTTGAGTCTCGGCACAGAAATGTTGTAGAACTCAGTTTCAGGGTTCTGCGAGTCAGTGTCAGGTTAAGCTGTTGTAACAGTGGAACACAAAAGAGTAGATACAGAAGGTCCTATAAGTGTGTGCGTGCTAAGAAACTGAACCCTGCTTGTCTCGGATCCACCACTATTGTCTTCTCTCACATGTATCTAGAACCTGGTCTGGAACAAAGAACACTGTGAGAACCCGTCAGAGGTTCTTACAGGGGATCTAAATCAGTGGTACCTTCTCCACCTCAGCCTTCTTGTCGCTCAGCAGGTGGTGGGTTCTCTGGTGCGCCTCAGTGATGAGGGTTCTGACCTCGGTGTCGATGAGACGAGCCTGTGGCTTCGCTGTACGGTTTCTCCAGAACCATCTCACCCTGCCGCGGCAGGTCGAAGGACACCTGACCCACCTTCGCGTTCATCCCGAACTGAACAATCTGCCGCAGAACACACACACACATAAAAACACAACAAGACGTTTCATCGGTGTCAGAACCCTCAGCTCTCAGGTGTCCGACCGCTGATGAACCTGCTTCCTGTTTCCTTTTTGCTCTGTGTTTAATCACACCGAGCTGAATGATGTGTGAGCAGCTGCTGCTCTGTGTGACCTGTGTGACCTCTGACCTGTGCGTAACTGACCTCTGACCTGTGCGTAGGCGCTGTGTGTGACCTGTGTAACCTCTGATCTGTGCGCGGGCGCTGTGTGTGACCTGTGTGACCTTTGACCTTTGACCTGTGTACAGGTGCTGTGTGTGACCTGTGTGACCTGTGTGCCTGTGTGTGACCTACCTGTGTGACCTTTGACCTGTGTACAGGTGCTGTGTGTGACCTGTGTGACCTCTGACCTGTGAAAGTGTGACCTCCTGACCTGTGCGCGGGCGCTGTGTGTGTGTGTCTGACCTGTGTGTGTGTGTGACCTGTGTGGACCTGTGCGGTGTGACACCTCTGACCTGTGTGCTGTGTGTGACCTGTGTGACTGACACCTGTGTGACCTCTGACCTGGTGTGTGTGTGACCTGTGTGACCTCTGACCTGTGTGCGGGCGCTGTGTGTGACCTCTGACCTGTGTGCAGGCACTGTGTGTGACCTGTGTGACCTCTGACCTGTGTGCTGTGTGACCTGTGTGACTCTGACCTGTGTGCAGGCACTGTGTGTGACCTGTGACCTGACTGTGCGTGACCTCTGACCTGTGCGCGCTGTGTGTGACCTGTGTGACCTCTGACCTGTGTGCAGGCACTGTGTGTGACCTGTGTGACCTCTGACCTGTGTACCTCTGACCTGTGCGCAGGCGCTGTGTGTGAGTGTGACCTGACCTGTGTGTGTGACCTGTGTGACCTCTGACCTGTGCGTGGTGCTGTGTGTGACATGTGTGACCTGTGTGACCTCTGACCTGGGTGCTGTGTGTGACCTGTGTGACCTGTGTGTGTGTGACCTGTGTGACCTCTGACCTGTGCGGCGCTGTGTGTGTGACCTGTGTGACCTGTGCTGTGTGTGACCTGTGTGACCTCTGACCTGTGTCTGTGTGACCTCTGACCTGTGGTGTGACTGGGACCTCTGACCTGTGCACAGGCGTTGTGTGTGACCTGTGTGACCTCTGACCTGTGCACAGGCGCTGTGTGTGACCTGTGTGACCTCTGACCTGTGCGTAGGCGCTCTGTGTGACCTTGCGGAGGTCGTCCTGAGCTCCAGTGGTGATGCGTCCGAAGAAGATCTCCTCGGACACTCGGCCTCCGAGGGTCATGCACATGCGGTCCATCAGCTGCTCTCTGGTGTACAGGTACTGCTCTTTGGGCAGGTACTGTGCGTAACCCAGGCCCTTCCCTCTGGGGATGATGGACACCTGCACAGGTAACAACAACAACGACAACATGAAAGCATCATGGGAGCTGGCGCTCCTGAAGCTAACTCCACTTCCTGTCTGTCACAGTGTGGAGGATATAAACAGAGTCGGAGGTCCTGATGAGTTTTTATTTAACTTCATGTTGACTTTTAAAATCAAGGATCAACTACGACTCCCAGGGTGCATTTCACTGACAAACATCTGCTTTACATTTGTCTCCCCCTCCTCTGCAGCAACAGCAACAGCAGCAGCAGCAGCAGCAGCTGAGGCTCATGGGTACTGTAGTGTTTGTAAACATGAGCCTGAATGATGCTGACATCATCAGGAGGTCTGTTAAAGAAAGGTGTGAACTCAGAGTCAGTCTGACAGTAAGGTGACCTTTAGCAGAGGGTCGGCGTGCTCCAGGAACCACCCGGCAACAGCGTGACCAGCCTCGTGATACGCCACCGTCTTCTTCTCTTCCGGCTGCAGGACCTGAGTCTTCTTCTCCAGACCTGCAACACAGACACGTTCAAATAGCGACAGCTGCCGGCAGCCAATAAGATCTCTTCATCTCAGTGACATCACTCGTGTCTGACCTCCGATCACTCTCTCGATGGCCTGCTCAAAGTGTTTCTGGTTGATGGCGTCTGAAAGGTGGCGAGCGGCGATCAGAGCTGCCTCATTACAGACGTTAGCGATGTCTGCACCTGACAGACAGAGAGCAGGGAGAAGTGAGGAAGACTGAACTTCCTACTGTCTGACGGAAAGAAGGTCACACAGGTGTATTTACCTGAGAATCCAGGTGTGAGCGCCGCCATCTTCTTGGCCAGAGCGTCTTTGTCCAGCTCGCTGTCCAGCTTCAGAGGACGCAGGTGGACTTTAAAGATGGACGCTCGACCTTTGATGTCAGGAGGACCTGAGACAGTGGCGGCAGGTTCACTGATTATTATCAAAATAACAACAAAACATCATCATAACAAGATTATTGATCATTGATTCTGTGTTTACGGATCAGAAAATCAGCTGCTGTCAATCATCAGCTGTCCAACTGATTGATTAAATGTCTGAAGGTTTTATCATGTGATGATGTCATAATATTAATGAGTTTGAAGGTTTAAAAACTCAATCATCATTTTCTTTTTGAAATCAACAGCTTCATGATCTCGTCCCTGATTGTCAGTGATTGCCCCTGATCGTCAGTGATCGTCCCTGATCGTCAGTGATTGCCCCTGATCGTCAGTGATCGTCAGTGATTGTCCCTGATCGTCAGCGATCGTCCCTGATCATCAGTGATCGTCAGTGATTGTCCCTGATCATCAGTGATCGTCAGTGATCGTCCGTGATCGTCAGTGATCGTCCCTGATCGTCAGCGATCGTCAGTGATCGTCCCTGATCATCAGTGATCGTCAGTGATCATCCCTGATCGTCAGTGATCGTCAGTGATCATCCCTGATCGTCAGTGATCGTCCCTGATCGTCAGTGATCGTCCCTGATCGTCAGTGATCGTCCCTGATCATCAGTGATCGTCAGTGATCATCCCTGATCGTCAGTGATCGTCCCTGATCATCACTGACAGGATCAAAATTAGTGATTCAGACCAATCTTCATTTCAGTGACCTGATATCGATTCATAAAGTCGAGATCGACCTTTTAATAAGCACTTTTTATCCTCCTCTCTTTATCTACTCTCCTGGAAACAGGAAGTAGTTTCTCACCGATGTAAATCTGTCTGTCGAAGCGTCCAGGTCTCATCAGAGCCGGGTCCAGGATGTCCGGCCGGTTGGTTCCTGCAAGAACCACAACGTTGGTCGCCGTGTTGAACCCTGAGAGCACAGAAACAAATGCTTTAGATTTTCCCTTAAAATCACGTGACTAGACCAGTCTAACGATGTCATCATTAACGATGTCATCATTAACGATGACATTATTCGGGGGTTTAACAAGTGAATTAAAGAGCTGTTAAGTGTTGGGGTATGTGTGTATATAATCTGCAGGACACAGAAAGAATCCCTTAATTTAAACCCGACACAAGGACTCCATTGTTTTCAATTAAGGTAAAAGTTAAGGGATATCTTCGGGTGTTTGCCTCTTAAAACCTCTTAACAATCCGTGAATTTATCCCTTATTTGGGCTGAAGCCCTGAACTTGGTCTAAATTATAGCCCATTGTTTGAGGATGTTGGACACTGCAGATCAGAGTGCTCTGAGATTTGTCACAAACTAGACAGTACTGACTCGTCACTGACTTGTCTCTGACTTGTCACTGTACTCTGTATTCCAGGATTGGCTGGCCCTCACTGATTATGTGAAGGCTCAGTCACTGGTACCTGTTTAAAGCCATGCTCGGCGTGCCCCCTTCTTATGTCTGCTCTTTGATCGTTCAGAGAGCTGGTGGCTATTGGCTAGTAGTGGCAGCTATAGCTTGAGATCACAAGATGTTGTCCTATTGTCTGTACCAAGTGTAAGGACTGAACTGGGAAAAAGGCCTTCAAGTGCTCAGCTCCTCTTACCTGGAACGGCCTTCAAAAGGACTTGAATCTTGGGAGCCTTATCCCGCTGCCTGATTTTAAAGTTCTGATCCCCTCAATGATAAATACATCGGTTGGTTCTTGTCATTGTCTGTAGATATTTTAATGTTGTCACTGGTACTGGATTATTTGTTGTGTTGTGTCTCATCTGTAACTTTTCATGCTGCTGCTGTTTGGGCCAGGTCTCCCTTGAAAATGAGATCATTGATCTCAATGGACTGACCTGGTAAAATAAAATAAAATAAAAAGAAGGTGACCTGTGACCTTCATAGAGCCCTTCAAATATTCTTCACATGTACATTTTCAAGTTTAAAGACAAACTGATCTTCATTAAAGTCATGTTCAGGGTCTGATGACGATGACGATGATGATGTGTTCACAGGTGTGTGTGTGTGTGTGTGTGTGTGTGTGTGTGTGTAAAGGGACAGTTCAGCCCAAAAATCAAACACATATATTTGGCCCTCAGCTGTGGAGCAGTTTATGACAGACGCAGCAGTTCCTCTCTGATACAACAAAACGACGTGACCCCACACTAACGTTTCGTTCACTGAAGGTGACCCACAGAGCTCGCTGTGAGCACTTTGATGTCTACTGAACCGACTGTATGTAACTCTACAGCTCAGCTGAGGAGGACGCCCTTAATGAACATGTTCTAACCGACGCTCTCTTTATTTGATGGACTTTAATCTTTTTTATTAGTTTGTTCCGTTTTATTTGGTTTGATTTTTTAATAATTTATTGTCTCATTGTTGTGAGTGTCTCATAAACTTTATGTATGTAAATTGTGTCGTTCATATTCTGCCACATTGCCGGCCACCCTCAGTGATGACCAGTCTCAGTCGGGGGGCAACCCTAGTTTTGGTCAATTATATCGTGAGTAAATACTTTTGAAACACACATGTTGTCTGTTTATTGTTGGACAGAAGTGACATGGTGCCAACGTGTCACACACACCAACACTGGTCACAGCTGTTATTTGACTGATTAATCAGAGCTGCTAATGGATAGCTTGGTGTCATTTATGACACTGAATGAATGACTTCATTATGATTTTCCTTTGTCACAGGATGACGCCCCGAGAGATGGTTTGATGTCAAATAAATCACATCATTAATAATTATATTTAATGATCAGCTATTTCTAACAGTCACTTAAACACCACGTTCCTGACACATGATACCAGAGAGGAAGTGAACACCTGACCCCTCGACAGCTCACACTAAAACGATTTGTTGGGGTGAACTGTCCCTTTAAGAAGGCGCCCGGCCGTGTTTCCCACCGTCCATCTCCACCAGCAGCTGGTTCAGTGTGTTCTCCTGTTCGCTCTGTCCCCCAAAGTTTCCTCGTCCTCGTTTCCGTCCCACAGCGTCGATCTCGTCGATGAAGAGGATGCAGGGAGCATTCTTCCTCGCCATGACAAACAGATCTCTGACCTGCACAGGAAGTGACATCACTCTGAGTTTAGAGGTGCTTATTGTGTTCCCTGAGGTCAAAGGTCACAGTGTATTTCAGGAACAAGTTTACGACCAAACAAACTGATCAATCAAAATGTCTCATTAATTTAACGAACTGTTTGACTTCCTGTAGACGCAGCGTGACGATCAGTCCGCCCACAGTCACACATAGTCTGAACATATCCTGTACGCTCACCATCGCAGGAGGGTTTGTTCATTTCTGTGTTTGTGAAATCAAATATTTTCTTGTGTTCTTTTTTAATGAAGGAATTTTTGGGGAAAATGTGTCGCTGTCAGCTTATTTTGTTTCAGTAAATGTCCGACAGACGCCGCCGAGGAATAAAGAATCTGACTCTGAATTGTTCAAGTTGAACGTCAAACTAAATCTGGATGGTTTTTTTTCGTTTTGTCATCAATGACTGAAAGATATTTTTAACAACAGTTCAAAGAATCGACACTAAAATGATCTTCAGATCTACTTCAGTTCATCAGTGACGCTTCTGAACAGACATTCAAACATTTTAAATTCAGGAGCTGCCCCTGCACAGCTTCCTTAGACAGGAAGTCAGCAGAAACAGCTTCCTCTGTGTGTGTGTGTGTGTGTGTGTGCGTGTGTGCGAGTGTGTGTGTCTTCCTAACCCTGGCGGGGCCGACGCCCACAAACATCTCCAGGAACTCTGAGCCGTTGACGGTGATGAACGGTACGTTGGCCTCACCAGCCGTCGCTTTGGCCAGAAGAGTCTTTCCTGTTCCTGGAGGACCCGTCAAGATGGCTCCCTGCACACATCAACATCAACCATTAACTGCTGAATGCAACCCTCACCTCAGAGGTCCAGGTCCCCCCCTCATCTCAGAGGTCCAGGCCCCCCCCTCACCTCAGAGGTCCAGGTCCCACCCTCACCTCAGAGGTCCAGGTCGCCCCCTCACCTCAGAGGTCCAGGCCCCCCCCCCCCTCACCTCAGAAGTCCAGGTCCCACCCTCACCTCAGAGGTCCAGGTCGCCCCCTCACCTCAGAGGTCCAGGTCCCCCCCTCACCTCAGAGGTCCAGGTTCCCCCTCACCTCAGAGGTCCAGGTCCCCACCCTCACCTCAGAGGTCCAGGTCGCCCCCTCACCTTGGGGATCTTGGCGCCCAGGTCTTGGTACTGTTTGGGGTTCTTGAGGAAGTTGACGAACTCCATGATCTCCAGCTTCGCCTCCTCGCAGCCCGCCACATCTTTGAACTTCACATCAATCTCATCTTTTAGGATCTTAGCCGTTGTCTCGCTGACGCTGAACAGTCCGCCCATTCCCCGGCCGGGACGCCCCGCCCCCGCTGGTCCCCGCCGCAGCATGAACAGCAGGAAGCCAATGATGAGCACAGTGGGGAGCATGCTCAGTAGGAAGGTGCTGAGGAGGGAAGAGGAACAATAGAGTAGAGACCTTCGGCTGTATAAACTGTAGCCGTGTGGACGTGACGTTGTTCCTCACCCGTCGCTCTCGGTGGAATAAACCACCGGCAGTCTGTTCTCCCCCTCGATGCCGAGCTCGTACTGAGCTGTCTCCAGATTCCTCTCAAACGTGTCCACGCTGCCGATGTTGAACCACACGTACTGCTGAAAGAGACAGAGACAGACTGAACCTCCTCCTTCACGCTCCACCTTCACCCAGCAGCCAGAACACATGAAGCATGCGTCACTTCTCTGAGCAATCAGCTGGTGCGTTCTGATCTCTGACCCTATCGACACATCTGAATGTGCTCTACACAGTTTCTACACAACTTACGATGTCACCGCTCGGGCCGAGAAACACCAGAGCAGCTACTTCCTGCTGAGTGACGAGCAGCTGACTCCTCCAGACTGACTGGAGTGAAACACTCAGACTGAGACGTATTAACATAGATCCTGTCTGTGGAAACAGACTCTGATGTTACAGTCTGAGGTTGAACAGATCCATGTTTTTAACGTGGTTCGAGTAGATGTGACTCTAACTGTCAGACTGTGACAGGAGGATCTTGATGACCAGACAGATTATAGATTTTTTTTT
The DNA here is from genome assembly GCA_900536245.1 of Epinephelus coioides. Taxonomy (NCBI): domain Eukaryota; kingdom Metazoa; phylum Chordata; class Actinopteri; order Perciformes; family Serranidae; genus Epinephelus; species Epinephelus coioides. The sequence goes on from UNPE01000205.1 coordinate 100,047, forward strand.
TTTTGAAGATATTTTTTGGGGCATTTTTGCCTTTAATTGAGAGGACGGTTAAGTGTGAGGGGGGAGAGAGAGAGGGAGTGACATGCAGCAAAGGCCCACAGGCTGGAGTCGAACCCGGGCTGCTGCAGCAACAGCCTTGTACATGGGGCACCTGCTCTACCACTGAGCCACTGACGCCCCACAGATTATAGATTTAGGCTGCGTTCACACCTGCCCTGTTTGGTTTGGTTCAGTCTGACTCAGATTAGTTTGCCCCCTCAGTGTGGTTCATTTGTGCAGGTGTGAACACACCAAAACAACCGGACTGAGACCTTCTTGAAGAGGTGGTCTCAGTCCGGTTCCAAAGGAACTCTGGTGCGGTTGGTTTGTGGTGAGAAGGTGTTGCGACCTGGATGTGAAGCAACTGCAGTCACATGACACATTGTTTGGGTTAAACATGAGCATGTTACAGTCCTGGAGGATTATTAATGTGCACCTCCTCCTGTACTGCCTTAATATGCACATTCAGCACATCCAATGCATCAAAACATTGTTTTCTAGTTGGAGCCGTGCCTCGTTTTCAAACTGTATGGTTTGACTAAAATGAACAATGACAGCAATATAGTCCACGATGAGCAGCGCTAAAATCAACCTGCGTAGTTGTCCCTCCATTGTGACATTAGAAAGTGTCACATTTATCTTGCAAGTGTACTCTTCTTCAACATTTGCTTTACTTCCTGGATTTGATCTGGTCCTCTTGTAAATGCTGCTGTGAGAACACCAACCAACTCTAGGCAATTATACAACTTTGGAACAACATGAGTCCCTGATTCAGACCAGAGGAGACCACTCTAGGGCTGACAGCAGCCTGAGGCCGGTGGTTTTAAACCTTTCTGTGCCCGAGGCTCACCTGTATTTATACCTGTGAGACTCTATAACGTGTAACGCTCTTATCATCACGTAAATGCAGATTTTATTACTCATGAAATATTCATGAACAAAATGATTCAAGAATTCATTTTTAACTTTTTAAAGTTACATCAAAGCGCCAATAACACGTCTATTTTTAACAGTAAATCATGTCCGATCATGTGACACGTCATGTAATTCGCAGCAACAGAGACAAACAGAATCCTGTGATGGTTTTTTGAATTAAATGGAAACAGCTGCACAACACACTGATACGGTCAATTAAAATCACTCTGAACTTTCCGTACAGGCCCAAATATTCTAACACTGCAGTAACAATGTGCGGTCATCAGAATCTCACAGCACACCATCGCCATCAGACAAAAATGGATTTTGTTGCTCTTTGTAACCTTTAAAAAACTGTGGTAAGTCTGTTTTTATCAGCGGTCCCCTGCCAACACTGTCCCGCAGGGCAGAACGCTTCAGCTGGCTACTCTCCCTCAATTCATGGGTCCAGGCTGCCTGTAGCACCTATGGTTTCACTTTTATCGAAAATTTTAACTTATTTTGGAACCGGTCCTCTTTTTTCAGGGCTGACGGGCTTCACCCGAGCAGGCTGGGCAGCCGCATGTTAGCGGCTAACATTCAGCATGCTGTTCAGTGTGCCCCATGTGACTGACGTTCATTGGAAGCAGCAGCACCCCCCCCCGCCCCCCCCGCTTTCCTCTTTGGTTCATCCCCAACCCACTCCCACTTCCATCCCACTCAGAATCTCAAACAGATTTAACAGACCAGCTTCACCATGGATCAATAGCAACCCCAAAAACTTAGTTCCCCTCACACCTGCTCCACACTCACCACATTGTGATGATGAGCACATGTTCGGCACGAACATTAACTTGGCCGTGCTGAACGTGCGCCCTCTTTTAAATAAAACTTTTATTATAAATGACCTGATTTTAGATAACATGTTGGACAGTATTCTTTTAACAGAGACATGGCTTGGCACTGACGCACCTGTTGTTCTCACCGAGGCCTGCCCAGCACATTTTATTTTTTTATTCTCTACTCGGGGGGGGGGGGGGGGGGGGGGGGGGGGGGTAAAAGAGGAGGTGGAACTGCATCTATAACCAGAAGCGCACTGCACTCTACTGAAGTTTCTTTTAACAGCTACTCATCATTTGAGTATCATGCCTTTGTTTTTAGCAGTCCTCCTATTCTTTGTATCACAGTTTACAGACCACCCCACCATTCCACCTCTTTTATCACTGAATTCTCAGAACTATTAACAATCATACACACCACCTATAACAGAATTTTAATAACTGGTGATTTTAATTTACATGTTGATAATACCTCTGACACAATGTCCAGAGAATTTTTAAACCTTTTAACCTGCATGGATTTTAAACAGCACGTCACACAGCCGACTCACAACAGAGGACACACCCTGGACCTGGTCATAACCTATGGCCTGTCCACTGGTGTGTCCTCTGTTGTTGACCTGGCTGTGTCTGACCACTACTGTGTGTATTTTAACATCACCAGTTTTAACCATCAGGAGGCCCCGGTGAGAACGGTGAGGAAACGCTACCTAACTTCTGAAGTGGCTGCACATTTTATCCAGATTTTACAGAGCACTCCTGCAGAGATTTTACCTGCACCCTGTGATTTTATTGTGGACAATTTTAACAGTAAATTAAAATCAACACTTGACTCAGTGGCTCCACTTTGAACCAAAACAATAAAAACAAAACCTACACCCCCATGGAGAAATGATAATATCAAAAGACTGAAAGAAAATGCAGGAGTGCAGAGAGGAGGTGGAGAAAAACAAAACTGACAGTTCATTTTGAAATATTACATGAACAACTCAAAACCTACAATAAAACAAACAGGCAAGAATATCCCACTTTTCAAAACTCATTTCCGATCATAAAAACAACCCCAAATTCCTGTTCTCCACCTTCGATCATTTAACCAGCACCAATTTTAAAAATACAGTAAAGATTTCAACAGATGCCCTCTGTGAGGACTTTGCAGACCACTTCAGAAGTAAAATGGATGATATCAGATCCAGTCTTTGATCCCAACAGAATGTAATTTTTAACACACCTGGATCATTGCTTTTACCTGAGGAAACACTGGAGAGTTTTGTCCTGGTTGATGCAAGGGTCGAGTTTTCTCCCAGGTAAACCCAACAACCTGCCTTTTAGATCCGATTCCCACATCACTTTTAAAAACATTTTATGGATTCTGTGAGGAACAGATTTTAAATATAGTGAATTACTCTTTTCAGACGGGTGTCTTCCCCACTGCCTTCAAAACGGCAGTGGTGAGGCCCCTTCTGAAGAAGAGTAATTTAGATCCCAACACTTTTAATAATTACTGACCTGTATCCAACTTACTGTGTTTTACCGTTAAGTAAGATTTTAGAAAAAATGTTTTTTAACCAAGTAAATGATTTTTTAAAAAGAAACAATATTTTAGAGAAATATCAATCTGGTTTTAGGATGAACCACAGTACAGAGATTACAGATACAGATTTTAAATGACATCAGGTTGAATGCAGATTCACAAAAACTCACAGTGTTGGTACTACTGGATCTAAGCGCCACCTTTGATACAGTAAACCATCACATTTTATTAAACAGACTCAGAAACCTGGTGGGCCTCTCTGGTACTGTTTTTAACTGGTTCAGCTCTTATCTCACAGATTGTTGTTTCTTTGTAAGTATGGATACATGTTCCTCCAGAACGCATGAAATTAGGTGTGGGTGCCCCAAGGGTCAATTTTAGGTCCAGTTCTTTTTAATCTATACATGCTTCCCCTTGGGGACGTCATCAGGAGGCACGGCATCAGCTTCCACAGTTACACAGATGACACACAGCTGTACATCGCCGTGTCTCCTGATGACACAGGGCCAACTGATGCCCTTTTTAACTGTATTTTAGATATCAAGTCATGGATGGCAGTGAATTTCCTGCAGCTCAACCAGGACAAAACAGAGGTTTTAGTTTTTGGTCCTGAAGACAAGAGAGAGAAACTTTTAGCAAAACTACACGACATCATTTTTGACTCTGAGCTTAGTTTTATTCCACACATCAAAAATGTAACAAAGACAGGTTTTTATCATCTTAAGAATATAGCCAGAGGCCGCCCGTTTCTCTCTCAGGCTAACACGGAGGTGCTGATGCATGCTTTTATCTCTTGTCATTTAGATTACTGTAATGCCCTGCTGTCTGGTCTTCCCAAAAAGACCATCTCTAACCTGCAGCTACTCCAAAACTCAGCCGCACGAGTGCTGACGAGGACCAGAGGGCGGGCGCACATTACACCAGTGTTAAAATCACTGCATTGGCTCCCCGTGTGTTTCAGGATGCAATTTTAAGGTTCTTTTATTAGTTTTTAAATGTCTCAATGGTCTTGGGCCATCTTATTTATCTGACCTGCTTTTATCATATCAACCCTTGGGGACCCTGAGGTCCTCCGGCACCAGCCTTTTAATCATTCCAAGAGTTAGAACTCAAACCCACGGGGAGGCTGCATTCAGCCATGATGGCCCTCACTTATGGAACAGCCTGCCAGAGAGCATCAGGACTGCAGAGACTGTTGATGTTTTTAAAAGGAGGCTCAAGACTCACCTTTTTAGTTTGGCTTTTAACTGATTTCTTTTACTCTTTTAATTCTTATATTATATGTTCTTTTTACTTTCTAATGCTTTTGAATGATTTATTTTTAAATCTTTATGCATTTTAGTTTATAAATCTTCATTTATTTAGTTATTATTATTATTAATATTATTTTATCTCATACCTGTTTTATCTTATCATATTGCCTTTTAGTCTTTTAGTTTTTAGCTCCAGTGTTTCCTCATGGAGGGCCTCCACACTGCGAGGTGTGTGCGGTCTGCCCGCAGGGACGTCGTGTGTGTGTGTGTGTGTGTATGTTTGTCTGTGTGTGTCTGTATGTTTGTGTGTGTGTTTGTGTGTGTGTGTTTGTTTGTGATTTAATCAATAACAACAATTAAGTAAAATCAATCTGAAAATGAATTCATAGATTATGAACTCTACTTTTATACTAAACAAAAATGTAAACACAACACTTAGTTTTGTCTCACAGGTTTAAAGATCTCATCGTGAGCATCCACACAGTCACCTGTGCAGTAATGACACTGTTTAATCAGACTCCAGAGTGCTCATCCACCAAACCCCCACCCACATTCTCAGGTCTTCCTCCTACATCCACCTCACGGTCCCTCCATCCCACCTGACCACCATGATGTCTACAGCCTTCAGCCTCCCACATCCTGTATGCAGAGTGTGATCTGCTCCCGCCAGCGACCCGTTACAGGGTCCCCATGAAAACCAAAAACAGGTAACTCAATCGATATAAGACTTCATTTATCAGAGTCAGATGTAGGGTCGGGGTATGAACTGCTCACACACACACACACACACACACACACTACATGTTTGCACTGTTTTTTGCTGTGTTGTATTGTTGGTGTATTATGATGTGTCTAATGCAGTGTCCTTCAGGACCAATAAAGTAATCAATCAATCAATCAACCAAACCATCCATCCATCCATCATCCATCCGTCCATCTGTCCGTCCACACATCCACCACTAACAATGAATTTTATTGATGTAAACTTGTTTTGCTGAATATTTATTTGTTTTATTATTTGACTTTATCATTTATTTGTTTATGTTAATTTATTTCTTATGTCGCTGACTCTTTTATCTGCTGATATTTTCTCTGTCTTTCCCTGTAAGGTGATCCTGGGTGACAAATAAAATGTCTTGTCAATAATAAACTGAGAGGAGCTCAGTGTTTGCAACCAGACTTTGAGACAAAATTAGTCTGGAGATCAGAAAAACTCTCAGATCTTAACCTAAGAGTCTTTGGAGCAAAAACAAAAGTATTGCAGTTCAATTTGTGTTCAGTGTATAAAATAAGACTAGTGCTGATTCTGAGACTCACCCCCGTCCACCGGCATCTTCCCAGGAGAGAAGACCACCTTGACGTAGCGCTTGTTGACCACCTCTAACCGGTCCACCTGATGGACACAAAGACAGGTTTTAACTCTGATTAACTGTGCCGATTAACCCAGATTATCTGTTTTAATGTGATTCAGACTTTAACAGTTAGATAAACAAAATTTAAAAAAGGTGTGGTTTAATGTGGCAGATTAGCCAGTGTTACACAGAATCAGATTAAGATGTCAAATAAACTCAATTTAAAAAGAAATCTGATTATAAGAGTCAGATTACAAAAAAAATAACTCAAATTAATGTAATCAGATTTATGGATTAGGGATATAGTCAGATTAATGTAATCAGATTAACACATTGGGGATATAGTCAGATTAACACATTGGGGATATAGTCAGATTAATGTAATCAGGGGATATAGTCAGATTAATATAATCAGATTAACATCAGATTAATGGATCAGTAATCAGCACCAGATTAATGATCAAACACATCACAGATTAACACAGGATATAGTCAGATTAATGTAATCAGATTAACATTTGGGGATATAGTCATTAATATGATCAGATTAACACATTGAGGATATAGTCAGATTAATGTAATCAGATTAACACATTGGGGATATAGATCAGATTAATATATAGTCAGATTAACAGATTAACACATTGGGGATATATCACAGATTAACACATTGGGGATATAGTCAGATCAATTAACACATTGAGATATAGTCAGATTAATGTAATCAGATTAACACATATAACAGATTAACACATTAGGATATAGTCAGATTAATGTAATTAACACATTGGGATTAGTCAGATTAACAGATTAACACATTGTATAGTCAGATTAAGATTATTGGGGATACAATTAGATTAACACATCAGATCAGATTAACACATTGCACAGATTAACAGATTGGGGATATAGTCAGATTAATATAATCAGATTAACACATTGGGGATATAGTCAGATTAAATCAGATTAACACATTGAGGATATAGTCAGATCAGATTAACACATTATAGTCAGATCAGATTAACACATTGAGGATATAGTCAGATTATAATCAGATTATTGGGGATTAGTCAGATTAATGTAATCAGATTCACAGATTAACACATTGGGATATAGTCAGATTAATGTAATCATTAACAGATTGGGGATATAGTCAGATTAATGTAATCAGATTAACAACAGATTAACAGATTAACACACATTGGGGATACAGATCAGATTCAGGCAGATTAACAATTGGGATATTCACAGATTAACATTGGGGATATAGTCAGATTGTATCAGATTAATTGGGGATATAGTCAGATTAATCACATTGGGGATATGTCAGATTAATGTAATCAGATTAACACAGATCAGATTATATAGTCACATTGAGGATAATCATCAGATTAACATCAGTAATCAGATTTGGGGATATAGTCAGATTAATATAATCAGATTAACACATTGGGGATATAGTCAGATTAATGTAATCAGATTAACACATTGGGATATAGTCAGATTAATGTAGTCAGATTAACATGGAGATATAGTCCAGATTAATGTAATCAGATGAACACATTGGGGATATAGTCAGATTAAATCAGTTGGGATATCAGATTAACACATTATGTAATCAATTAACAGATTATAGTCAGATTAATGTAATCAGATTGGGGATATAGTCAGATTAATGTAATCAGATTACACATTGGGGATATAGTCAGATAATGTAATCAGATTAACACATTGAGGATATAGTCAGATTAATGTATCAGATTAACATGGGGATATAGTCAGATTAATGTATTCAGATTAACACATTGAGGATATAGTCAGATTAAGTAATCAGATTAACAGATTGGGGATATAGTCAGATTAATATAATCAGATTAACACATTGGGGATATAGTCAGATTAATGATCAGATGAGTTAAGTAATCAGATTAACAGACAGATTAATATAATCAGATTACACATTGGAGATATAGTCAGATTAATGTAATCAGATTAACACATTGGGGATATAGTCAGATTAATGTATTCAGATTAACAGATGGATATAGGGAGATTAATGTAATCAGATTTCAGATTAACAGGGATAATTAACAGATTAACAGATTGGGGATATAGTCAGATTAATGTAATCAGATTCACACATTGGGGATATAGTCAGATTAATGTATTCAGATTAACAGATGGGGATATATAGATTAATGTAATCAGATTAACAGATTGGGATATAGATTAATGTAATCAGATTAAAGATTGGGAATATAGTCAGATTAACGTAATCAGATTAACAGATTGGGGATATAGTCAGATTAATGTAATCAGATTAACGGATGGGGATATAGTCAGATTAATGTAATCAGATTTACACATTGGGGATATAGTCAGATTAATGTAATCAGATTAACACATTGAGGATATGTAGTCAGATTAAAGTAATCAGATTAACAGATTGGGATATAGTCAGATTAATGTATCAGATTAACACATTGAGGATATAGTCAGATTACAGTAATCAGATTAACAGATTGGGGATTATAGTCAGATTAATATAATCAGATTAAACACATTGGGATATAGTCAGATTAATATAATCAGATTAACACATTGGGATATAGTCAGATTAAGTATTCAGATTAACGGATGGGGGGATTATAGTCAGATTAATGTATTTCAGATTTAACAGACCTGGCGATATAGGGAAGAGATTAAATGTAATCAGATTACACAGATTGGAGATATTAGGGAGATTAATGTAATCAGATATTACACCATCGGAGATATATTTTCAGATTAATATAATCAGATTTAACAGCTTGAGATATAGTCAGATATAATAGTCAGATTAACAGATTGGATATAGTCAGATAATGTATTCAGATAACAGATTGGGATATAGTCAGATTAATGTATTCAGTACACATTGGGATATATCAGATTACAGATTAACAGGGGGATATAGGGAGATTACTGTGTTCAGATTAACAGATTGGGGATATAGTCAGATTAATGTAATCAGATTAACACATTGACGATATAGTCAGATTAATGTATTCAGATTAACAGATTGGAGATATAGGGAGATTAATGTAATCAGATTAACAGATTGGGATATAGGGAGATTAATGTAATCAGATATACACATTGGGGATATAGTCAGATAATGTATTCAGATTAACAGATGGAGATATAGGGAGATTAATGTAATCAGATTAACAGACTGGAGATATAGGGAGATTAATGTAATCAGATTACAGATTGGAGATATAGGGAGATAAGTAATCAGGGGATTATCAGATTACAGATGGGATATAGTCAGATTAATGTATTCAGATTAACAATGGGGTATATCAGATTAATGTATTCAGATTCTTGGGGAGATATAAGGAGATTAATGTAATCAGATTAACAGATTGGAGATATAGGGAGATTAATGTAATCAGATTAACATGGGATCAGGAGATTAGTAATCAGATAAGGTCAGGTAGCAGGTGAGGAAAGTGTTACAGGTGTTCTCCTCACCACTCCTTTGGACAGGTAGTTGTTGACAAAGTCCTTCCAGGTGACCTCTCGTCATCCGTCCCTGAAGAAGAAGTAATAAGGTGACGGTGGTCCAGAACGCAGCTCCGATCAGGAAGTACATCCGAAACTCTTTATCATCCCAGGGAATGTCCCCCTGAAAAAAAAAAACACACCTGAGGTCAGAGCCACAAAACACACACCTGTGTGACCAGGGCCCTGTTTCAGAGATCAGGCCTCAACAAACTCTGAATCCTGCCCTCTGAAATAGGGCCCAGGTGAGGCCTGAGCAGCAACCAACACATGAACACTGACCTTCTGTAGACGGCTGTACCAGTGGGGACTCCTCCCTACGACCTCCTCGCTTTCCACCCCCTCCTCCTGCTGATCCTCCTCCACCTCCTCCTCCCTGCCCTCCTCCACCTGCTGACCTCCCAGAGGCTCTCTGAGCATTGGCAGGTTTGACATCTGACAACAAACAATAATCTAACAATCAGGTAACAGACAGTAGATGTTACAGTAGATGACAGTAGATGTGACAGTAGATGACAGTAGTGACGTAGATGACAGTACAGTAGACAGTAGATGACAGTAGACAGTACAGTAGACAACAGTGACAGTAGATGCAGATGACAGTAGATGACAGTAATGACAGAGTGACAGCAGATGACAGATAACAGCAGATGACAGCATGACAGTAGATGACAGTAGATGACAGTAGTGAGGACAGCACAGGACGTATAGCAGCAGATGACAGGCAGATGACAGTAGACAGTAGAGTGACAGTATGACAGATGACAGAGACTATATAGTAGATGACCAGCAGATGACAGCAGATGACAGTAGATGACAGTAGATGTCAGCAGCAGCAGATGACAGTAGATGACAGTAGATGACAGATTACATTAATCTGACTATATCCCCCAGTAGATGACAGTAGATGACAGTAGATGACAGCAGATGACAGTAGATGACAGTAGATGACAACTACTGTCTGATTACGACTATATCCCCCAGTAGATGACAGCAGATGACAGCAGATGACAGTAGATGTCAGTAGATGACAGTAGAGGACAACTACTGTCTGATTACATTAATCTGACTATATCCCCCAGCAGATGACAGCAGCAGCACAGCAGATGACAGTAGATGTCAGTAGATGACAGTAGAGGACAGTAGATGACAGTGCATGACAGTAGATGTGACAGCAGATGACAGCAGATGACAGTAGATGTCAGTAGAGGACAGTAGAGGACAGTAGATGACAGTACATGACAGTACATGACAGTAGATGACAGCAGATGCAGATGTCAGTAGATGACAGCAGATGACAGTAGATGACAGATGTAGCAGCAGTAGATGACAGACAGATGACAGCACAGCAGATGACAGTAGATGACAGCAGCAGCAGCAGCAGATGACAGCAGATGACAGCAGATGACAGTAGTGACAGACAGAGATGTTAGACAGCAGATGACAGATGACAGTAGATGACAGCAGACAGCAGATGACAGCAGTAGATGACAGCAGTGTAGAGACAGTAGATGATGACAGATGACAGCAGATGACAGCAGATGACAGCAGACAGCAGAGATGACAGTAGATGACAGTAGATGACAGCAGATGACAGCAGTGACAGTAGATGACAGCAGATACAGCAGACAGGCAGCAGATGACAGCAGATGACAGTAGATGACAGTAGATGACAGCAGCAGATGACAGCAGATGACAGGACAGTAGATGACAGTAGATGACAGCAGATGACAGCAGATGACAGTAGATGTCAGCAGAGATGACAGTAGAGGACAGACAGTAGATGTCAGTAGATGACAGTAGACAGTAGATGCAGATGATAGTAGATGACAGCAGATACAGAGATGACAGTAGATGACAGTAGAGACAGCAGACAGTAGATGACAGTAGACAGTAGACAGTAGATGACATAGATTGACAGTAGAGTACAGTCCAGTAGATGACAGTAGATGACAGTACATGACAGTAGATGACAGCAGATGTAACAGTAGATGACAGTAGATGACAGCAGATGGGACAGCAGCAGCAGCAGATGACAGCAGATGACAGTAGAGACAGCAGATGATGACAGCAGACAGTAGATGACAGTCAGTAGATGACAGTAGACAGTACATGACAGTAGACAGAGATGTCAGTAGATGACAGCAGTATGACAGTAGAGGACAGCAGATGACAGCAGATGACAGCAGATGACAGTAGATGACAGCAGATGACAGCAGATGACAGCAGATGACAGCAGATGACAGCAGATGACAGCAGAGATGACAGTAGAGACAGTAGATGACAGTACATGACAGTGACAGTACGCAGATGACAGTAGATGACAGTAGATGACAGCAGATGACAGCAGTACAGCAGATGTCAGCAGTGACAGTAGGTAGATGACACAGATGACAGTAGATGACAGCAATGACTGAGATGACAGTAGATGGATGACAGTAGACAGTAGTAGATGACAGTTGACAGCAGCAGATGACAGCACAGTAGATGACAGCAGATGACAGTAGAGATGACAGATGACAGATGACAGTAGATGACAGTGACAGATGACAGCAGGACAGATGACAGTAGATAGATGACAGGACAGTACATGACAGCAGATGACAGTAGATGTGACAGTAGATGTGACAGTAGATGACAGTGACAGTAGATGACAGTAGATGACAGCAGTAGATGACAGTACAGTAGATGACAGTAGAGGACAGTAGATGTGACAGTAGCAGATGACAGTACAGTCAGTAGAGACAGCAGATGACAGCAGATGACAGTGTAGATGACAGTAGATGACAGTAGAGGACAGTACATGACAGATGACAGTAGATGACAGTAGAGATGACAGTAGATGACAGCATAGATGACAGCAGATGACATAGCGGATGACAGTACATGACAGCAGATGACAGTAGATGTGACAGTAGATGACAGCGGATGACAGTAGATGACAGTAGAGGACAGTAGATGACAGTAGATTTGTACCTTTGGTTTTTCCTCAGCTTCAGTGTTTTTTGGATTTTTCTGATTTTCAGGAAAATATTTCTCAAAACCTGAAGAAGAAAAAAAACAGGTCACTGAACTGGACAGGGACATGTCAGGACTTCTGTACTAATGAGGACCTTTTGAGCATTAAAGGAACAGTTCCACCACAGAATGAGCGTCTGTACATCAGTTACTGTCCAGCTGTGAAAATGTCATTCATGAAGAACCCTTGTTTTCATCTGGTGTCTCCACGGTGAACAGGGACGCCATGACACAGCTGCTGCAGGATCATTCATCCAGTCACATGGTCACATGATCACAGCCTCACGAACACAGGACCTCAAACATCATGATCTAGAACACTTCTTCCTGTGAGTCGTGCGCCCTGAGCGTGCACACACAGCTCACACGTGCGCAGTGTTCATATAGACGGCAGCGCTGCTGCTGTGACGACTGTATTAAAGCTGGCACTCTGCTCAGTTACAAAGCTGAGCAGAGCGCTGCATCATCATCATCATCATCATCATCATCAACACCCACCTGATAATATTTCACAATAAAAGCCTTGTGTTGACAAATGAGATTTTTGTTCATAGAAATTATGTAAGGCTCCTCCGAGAACCGTCACCTTATCGTGGTGGAGGAGTTTGAGTGCCCTCATGACCCTAGGAGCTGTGCTGTCGGGGGCATTTCGCCCCTGGTAGGGTTTCCCATGGCAGATTGGTTCTGGGCGAAGGGTCAGACGAAGAACGGTTCAGAAGACTCCTTCATGATGGAAGTTAACAAGAGTTGGTGTACCCGGCCCGGAGGGTTACCGGGGCCCCGCCCTGGAGCCAGGCCTGGGGTTGGGGCCCGTGGGCGAGCGCCTGGTGGCCGGGCCTTCGCCCATGGGGTCCGGCCGGGCCCACCCCGAACCGGCTACATGGGCTCGTCCCCCTGCAGGCCCACCACCCGCAGAGGGATCCAGAAGGGTTCGGTGCAATGTAGATTGGGCAGCAGACCAAGGCGGGGGCCTTGGCGGTCCGATCCTCGGCTACGGAAGTTGGCTCTTGGGACATGGAATGTCATCTCTCTGGCGGGGAAGGAGCCGGAGCTTGTGGAAGAGGTTGAGCGCTACCGGCTAGATATAGTCGGCCTCACCTCGACACATAGTTCCGGCTCTGGAACCCAAGTCCTTGAGAGGGGTTGGACTCTCTCCTTTGCTGGAGTTGCTCCGGGTGAGAGGCGGAGGGCCGGGGTGGGATTTCTGATAGCCCCCAGACTCTCTGCCTGTACGTTGGGGTTTACCCCAGTGGACGAAAGGGTTGCGTCCCTGCGCCTTCGGGTGGGGGAACGGGTCCTGACTGTTGTCTGCGCGTATGCGCCGAACAGCAGTTCAGAGTACCCGCCCTTTTTGGAGTCCCTGGGACGGGTGCTGGACAGTGCCTCAACTGGGGACTCCATTGTTCTGCTGGGGGACTTCAACGCTCATGTGGGCAATGACAGCAGGACCTGGAGGGGCGTGATTGGGAGGAACGGCCTGCCCGATCTGAACCCGAATGGTGTGCAGTTATTGGACTTCTGTGCGGGTCGCAGTTTGGCCATAACTAACACCATGTTCGAGCATAAGGATGTCCATCGTTGCACGTGGCACCAGGACAGCCTAGGTCGCAGGTCAATGATTGACTTTGTAGTCGTGTCATTTGACCTGCGACCATATGTTCTGGACACTCGGGTGAAGTGAGGAGCAGAGCTGTCAACTGATCACCACCTGGTGGTGAGTTGGATCAGGTGGCAGGGGAGGACGCCGCGCAGACCTGGCAGGCCCAAACGAGCAGTGAGGGTCTGCTGGGAACGCCTGGCGGAAGAGCCTGTCAAGATGATCTTCAACTCCCACCTCCGGGAGAGCTTCGACCGCATCCCGAGGGCGGAGGGGGACATTGAGTCCGAATGGGCCTTGTTCCGCTCTGCCATTGTTGAGGCGGCTGCTGCGAGCTGTGGCTGCAAGGCCGCAGGGGCCAGTCGCGGCGGTAACCCCCGAACCCGCTGGTGGACACCAGAGGTGAGGGGAGCCGTCAGGCTGAAGAAGGAGGCCTACAGGGCATGGTTGGTCTGTGGATCTCCAGAAGCAGCGGACAGGTACCGGCGGGCCAAGCGGAGCGCAGCAGCGGCGGTCGCGGAGGCAAAAACTCGGGCGTGGGAGGAGTTTGGTGAGGCCATGGAGAAAGACTATCGATCGGCTCCAAAGAGGTTCTGGCAAACCGTCCGGCGCCTCAGGGGGGGAAGGCGGCAACTTGCTCACACTGTTTACAGTTGGGGGCGGGGAGCTGCTGACGTCAACTGGGGACATTGTCGGGCGGTGGAAGGAATACTTTGAGGAGCTCCTCAATCCCACCAGCACGTATTCCAGTGAGGAAACAGAGCCGGGGGTCTTGGGGGCAGGTCGTCCAATTTCGGGGGCAGAAGTCGCCGAGGTAGTGAAGGAGCTGCGCGGCGGCGGGGCCCCGGGGGTGGACGAGATTCGCCCTGGATATCTCAAGGCTCTGGATGTTGTAGGGCTGTCCTGGCTGACACGCCTCTGCAACATTGCGTGGACATCGGGGGCAGTGCCTCTGGAGTGGCAGACCGGGGTGGTGGTCCCCATCTTCAAGAAAGGGGACCAGAGGGTGTGTTCCAACTACAGGGGGATCACACTCCTCAGCCTACCCGGTAAGGTCTACGCCAGGGTGCTGGAGAAGAGGGTCCGGTCGATAGTTGAACCTCGGATTGAGGAGGAGCAATGTGGTTTTCGTCCTGGACGCGGAACCAGTGGACCAGCTCTTTACCCTCACCAGGGTGCTGGAGGGGGCATGGGAGTTCGCCCAACCAGTCCACATGTGCTTTGTGGATTTGGAGAAGGCTTACAACCGTGTCCCCAGGGGCATCCTGTGGGGGGTGCTCCAGGAGTATGGGGTTGGTGGCCCATTACTAAGGGCCATGCAGTCCCTGTACCGAAGGAGCACGAGTCTGGTTCGCGTGGCTGGCAGTAAGTCGGACCTGTTCCCGGTGAGGGTTGGGCTCCGCCAGGGCTGCCCTTTGTCACCGGTTCTGTTCATAACTTTTATGGACAGAATTTCTAGGCACAGCCGAGAGGTGGAGGGTGTCAGGTTTGGTGACAGGAGGATCTCGTCCCTGCTATTTGCGGATGACGTGGTCCTCCTAGCTCCATCGAACAGTGACCTCCAGCTCTCGCTGGGACGGTTCGCAGCCGAGTGTGAAGCGGCTGGGATGAGAATCAGCACCTCCAAGTCTGAGGCCATGGTCCTCAGCCGGAAAAGGGTGGATTGCCCACTCCAGGTCGGGGGGGAGGTCCTGCCTCAGGTGGAGGAGTTTAAGTACCTCGGGATCTTGTTCACGAGTGAGGGTAGGATGGAGCAGGAGATTGACAGGCGGATTGGGGCGGCGTCAGCAGTGATGCAGACGCTTAACCGGTCCGTTGTGGTGAAAAGGGAGCTTAGCCAGAAAGCGAAGCTCCGATTTACCGGTTGATCTACGTTCCAACCCTCACCTATGGTCATGAGCTTTGGGTAGTGACCGAAAGAACGAGATCGCGAGTACAAGCAGCTGAAATGAGTTTCCTCCGCAGGGTGGCTGGGCTCAGCCTTAGAGATAGGGTGAGGAGCTCGGACATCCGGGAGGGACTCGGAGTAGAGCCGCTGCTCCTCCACATCGAGAGGAGCCAGTTGAGGTGGTTCGGGCATCTGGTAAGGATGCCTTCCGGACGCCTCCCTTGGGAGGTATTCCGGGCATGTCCAACCGGGAGGAGACCTCGGGGCCGACCCAGGACACGCTGGAGGGATTACATCGCCCGGCTGGCCTGGGAGCGCCTCGGAGTTCCCTCGGAAGAGCTGACGGAGGTGGCTGGGGAGAGGACTGTCTGGGCTTCTTTGGTGAGGCTGCTGCCCACGCGACCCGGACCCGGATAAGCGGAGGACGATGATGAGACGAAATTATGTAAGAGGGCTTTTATTCTGAAGCACAAACAGGAAGTGTTGAGTTAAAAATGAATACTTATATGTCTTTCATGTCTGTGATGCAGACATTAAGATGGTCATGAAAGATGGTATGATGTCATCACGATTATCAAAGGAGCATTTTCAGTGTCGACTTCAGATAAAACTGAGTTGACTCCACATGCTCTTCCTTTTATATGACTCTGAATAAAAACACAACCAGACACAGAATTTAAGGCGCAAACTGCCATTACAAAAATGGTCTCATGTTTTAATTAAACAATTAAAATATTTTACAAAAAAATAGTAAATCCCTGTGCACAGCGGAGCAGTGCTTCTTCTAGGTGCCAGCTGGTGCAGGATAAATCACAGTCAAGAGTTCAAAAAATTTCCAGCGCACACTAGAATATCAGGATAGACACAAAGTTTATTCAAAAATGTTTAACAACAAAAGGAGCGAACAACGCGTTTTGCTTGTTGCGTCATCAAAAAAAACAAAAAAACCAAAGTGAGCGTCCTGTTCTCAGACCTGTGAGCCTCATCCAACACAACCTCAGACGACACTGCGAGCATCAGGTGGACAAAACTGGCCAGACACCTGAGCAGCACCAGAGCGTCTGTCCACACAGGAAGACGCCCTCACACACACACACACACACACACACACACACACACACACACACACTCAGAGTCCTGTACCTTTAGGTGGTCTGGAACTGAGACTCCTGTACACTCCCAGCAGCTCATTCAGCAGGCTCCGCCCCCTTTCTACCTGTCCTGCCGTGGTCGAACACGTCACCTGACACAAAGGGGATGAAACATTGTTTACTGCATTTGTATAATGTTTTTGTTTCATCATTATCATCATTATTATTATTTTATCATTTCATTTTTACTTTCACTGAGTCACTGGGCTCAGTGTCGGTCTTGTTTTGGTCGGTGTTCAGGTGTTACGGGGTCGGTGTCGGTCTTTTCAGGTATTACAGGGGGGTCAGGTGTTACGGGGGTCGGTGTCGGTCTTGTTTTGGTCAGGTATTACGGGGGTCGGTTCGGTCTTGTTTTGGTCGGTGTTCAGGTGTTACGGGGGTCGGTGTCGGTCTTGGTCGGTGTTCAGGTGTTACGGGTGTCGAGCAGGTGTTACGTCGGTAGGTGTTACGGGGGTCGGTGTTTTGGTCCAGGTCGGGGTAGGTGTTACAGGTGTTACGCAAACATCAGCAGTTAGCATGTTAGCATGATATCCACCTACCTGTCTGGCTGGAGCGCTGCTGGAGGGCAGCAGCAGCCGGAAGGTGTTCCTGCAGCCGGCTGACAGCCGCAGGTAGCGGTGGGCCATCCTCACACCGGACTCACACCGACACTAAGCGGCAGGAAAAGACGGTACCGGGCCCTAAACACGAGTCAAGTTCAAGATTTCTGTTCCGTAATCACACTGCGCCGCCATATTTACTGCAACCTCCTCCTCCTCCTTCTTCTTCTTCTGTTGTTTGATGACGCATTCCGCCCCCTGCAGGACGGAGGTGTCACGTGCCACTCCCTGCTGTATTTAAATTAATCAGTAATCAACAGAAGGTGCCTTGTTGTAAGGATTTTACTTTGTCACAGTGATCAGGAGGAGCGCTCTGAGTACCACAAACAGAGGAGCAATGATCGCATTTCATCTCGTGCAAGAAGTAAATCACTTATAGTGCAATCATTTCTCTCATTACTGAACCAGTGTTGTCTCTGTTCATCACACTCATCCTCATTTCACTGGATACTGACGGCTTTCTGTTCTGTGTTGGAGGATTGGACACGGTAAACATCGTTTGAGCAGCAGACACGTGACACATGTAATAAACATGTATATAACATATACACATATGTATATTAATTATAATAAAGGTGTTGTTAAGGCAGCAGCCGCCGGGGGGCGCTGTCGAACTCCCCCGGCTCTCCGACAGTTTCATGCCGGGCTGTGTGGAGGAATGAAGCTGCTGACCGCTGACTGTTTCCCCGGTGAACCCGCACTGTCAGCGGCCTCAGGTGTTTGAGCGGAGCTGCCGGTGTCACTGAGCTATGAGGTAAACACACTCCTCGCCGGGTTATAACCCGGGTCATTAGCGGGTTAATAAGCGGGTTATATGCGGCTGAGAGAAGGACACACTGATGCTAACAGGCTAACAGATCAGCTGGTGGAGGATCGGAGCTAACGGCTGTAGCTTAGCCGACAGTTAGCTTGTTTTAACTCAGTTTATAGCTTGTAGCCTCCGTTAGCATGGTGTCCCGATTAGCTTCACGGCTTCTGTCCGGTGTGAATCCCCTGACGTGCTGCTGTTAGTCGGGCTGCTAACTGAGCTGCTAACTGACAGCTAGCTGCTCGGCTAACAGCTGTCAGCTGCCCGGTGGTAAGCTGGACAGACGGCCGAAAAAAAAACCACACACACAGGTACGTCACATGTGATATGACGTCATCATATTTATGTGATTCAGGCAGTGACGTCTCTGTGATACCGTGGAAAGGGGGTTAATCGGCCAACAGGATGCTAACGTTAGCATGTGGGCCTGGGCTGACTGAAGTTACGAGGAGGACAGAGGTGGAGGAGTAAGACAGGAGAGAAGGAAGACAGAGGAGGAGGACAAAGGTGGAGGAGAAAGACAGGAGAGGACAGAGGATGAGGAGGAAGACAGGAGAGGAGCAGAAAAATGGGAGATGGAAGAAAGGAGAAGAGGAGGAGGAGGACTGAGTGAGCAGCTGATTAATTGATCATCTTATCTGATGTAGTCTAACTGCTGAGTCTGCAGCTTCTGCTCACTTCTGCTCTCTGCTCCCCCCTGGTCTCTGCTCCCCTCCTGTGTCTGCTCTCCTCTTGTCTCTGCTCCCCTCTGGTCTCTGCTCCCCTCTTGTGTCTGCTCTCCTCTCCCCTCTTCTCTGCTCCCCTCTTGTCTCTGTTCCCCTCTGGTCTCTGCTCCCCTCTGGTCTCTGCTCCCATCTTGTGTCTGCTCTCCTCTTGTCTCTGCTCCCCTCTTGTCTCTGCTCCCCTCTGGTCTCTGCTCCCCTCTTGTCTCTGCTCCCCTCTTGTCTCTGCTCCCCTCTTGTGTCTGCTCTCCTCTTGTCTCTGCTCTCCTCTTGTGTCAGCTCTCCTCTTGTCTCTGCTCTCCTCTTATGTCAGCTCCCCTCTTGTCTCTGTTCTCCTCTTGTCGCTACTCCCCTCTTGTCTTCTCTCCTCTACTCTGCTTTCTGCTCTCCTCTAGTCTCTGCTCTCCTCTAGTCTCTGCTTTCTGCTCTCCTCTTGTCTCTGCTCTCCTCTGCTCTAGTCTCTGCTCTCCTCCCCTCTTGTCTCTGTTCTCCTCGGCTCTCCTCTTGTCTCTGCTCTCCTCTTGTCTCAGCTCCCCTCTTGTCTCTGCTCTCCTCTTGTCTCAGCTCCCCTCTTGTTTCTGCTCTCCTCTGGTCTTTGCTCCCCTCTTGTCCTCTGCTCTGCTTTCTGCTCTCCTCTGCTCTGCTTTCTGCTCTCCTCTAGTCTCTGCTCTCCTCTCCTAGTCTCTGTTCTCCTCTAGTCTCTGCTTTCTGCTCTCCTCTGCTCTAGTCTCTCCTCTAGTCTCTGCTCTCCTCTCTCTAGTCTCCTCTGCTCTAGTCTTTCTGTTCTGTTCTCCTTTGGTGATGAGTTCAGGTCACTGTGGTCAGGTGGTTCGTCACCTTACACTTTGGTTCCTCCTTGTTTCCACTGTGTTTGATAAACCAGAATGTTTCAGATGTTCCTGTTTGGAGACGAGGCGGTGACGACAGATGAGCTCACACCTGTTAAATCAGGACGCCGTCTGGATACTGAAACACAACACGTCCTGCACTGTCATGTGACGTGTTTGATCAGCTCTGTTGTCTCTGTTAGGAGGTGGATGTCTGTTGAGCTGCTCCTTTAATTCCTCCTCCTCCTCCTCCTCCCCCTCCTCCTCCTCCTTTTCATCCCTCCCTCTCCTCCTCCCCCTCCTCCTTCTCCCCTGCAGGAGTTGTGCGCTGTTGCTTCCTGGCGGCCTGGCTGTTGGACTATGCTGTGTTTGTCCACTGCGTGGCACCTCCTGAGCCGAGCTCACCGCCTCCCTCCCGCCCCCCTCTGCCCGTCGCTCAGTCTGTTGACATGTACGCCACCCGCCTCTACAGCACCGCGGGGGGAGGAGGAGGAGGAGGAGGAGGAGGAGGAGGGGGAGGAGGTGGTGGTGGTGTTAAACAGGGGCGAAGGGCGGGGCTGTCCATGCTTGATGCGCCTCATCCCCACCTCCCCCACCACCCGGCCCCACCTCCCCCCGCTTACCCGCTATACCAGGGTCGCCCTGATGCCCACAGAGGAACGCACTTCCACCACCACTACCACCCCCATCCGCAGCCCGCGCACCTGGCCCCGCCTCCGCTGCCCCCCCACTACCAGCACCACGCCCACTTCCACACATACGGAGGGGGGGCTCCGGCTGGAGGGGTTGCCGCCACCTGCCAGCAACAAGAAGAAGACGTGGAACTTCATCCATGAAAAGATGAGCTACGACACGTTCTTTACCATGAAGCGTCTGATCGAACGCTCGCGGCGTCCTGATGAGGTGCTGCGCTGGGTCACCCAGAACCCCGCCAAGATCTCCCATAACCACTACCCCGTTGCCCTGCAGAAGATTGGACAGCTGCTACAGGCCACACCGCCGCCTCGAGGCGGAGGGGATGACCATGACACTGAGGCTTCAGGAGGAGGAGGAGGGGCAGAGGCAGGTGACAGACGTCAGATCCTGGAGCATCAGGACTTCCAGACGCTTTGTAACGCCATCGTCAATGACTGCGCCAAGTTTGACAACTTCAGCATCGTCAACTGTCTGTACGCCGTGGCGGCACTCGGTGAGTCCCAATGATAGTGGCAGAGGTTTAATAGGAGGAGCTCCTCTCAAGTGAGGCTCCACAGGTGTTTCAGTGGCCTGCTGGGAAACGTGCTAGATGACATCATGAACTAATTTGCTTACGTTTGACATCATTATGTAACAGTTAGCATATCCATGAAAGTGACAGGCAGCAGAGACACAGGAGGAGGTTCTCAGGTGAGTAGTAGTGACAAAGGTGTGCACCAACACAAACCCAGACAGGAAATGGCTGCGTAGCATCAGACCTGGAGGATTTGTGATGTCTGGATCTTTGTGTTTGTGGTCTCTTCAGGTCTTCCCAGTGACTCTCAGGTGGTCCAGGTTTTGGAGGCGGAGTCTCAGTCCAGACTGAACCAATTTAACCAGAAGGATGTGTCCATGGTGTTTAGCTCCAGTATGAAGCTCCACCCGGGCAGCCAGCACCCGCTGACTGAGGCCTGCCTGGCTGGCCTGGAGAAGAACCTGGAGAGAGAGCGCCACCCGCAGACGCTCTTCCTGCTGCTCTCATACTACAGACTCAAGTGGCGCTCGCTGCAGCCACAGGAACCCGCTGCTGCTACAGGGGGCGCCAACGCCACTACAGCTAACAACAACACCACGCCTCCAAACCCTGAACAACTGCTCGCCAACAGGTCGTACATCCTGATTTTCACGTGACAGCATCTAAAATGATTTTGATCTGAGTATTCATGACGTCTATTTGTCTTCCTCCGACTTTCAGGAAGATCTTGCGACTGGTCAAACACACTCTGGCGAGTGTCAGCGGTGTTCGTGACCAGGAGATGGCACTATTAGATGAAATGTTGGCAGCGTGTGTTCGTGAGGCAAGTAACAAAAGTCTGGAGTTAATCTTCAGCTCTCACCTGTTCTACCAGAACCGACAGGAGAGGTTCATCAGCAGCCTGGCAGGTGAGCTTCGGAAGGGGTTCACCAATGACTGCACACAGGGTACACACAGGGTACACACTGGGTACACACAGGGTACACACACACAGGGTACACACACAGGGTACACACTGGGGGTACACATCAAGTACACACAGGTACACATCACACACAGGTACACACTGGGTACACACATACTACACATACAGGGTTACACAAGTACAGGGGGTACACATCAAGTACATACACACACACAGGGACACAGGGTACACACTGGGTACACACAGGGTACACACAGGGTACACACACACACAGGGTACACACAGGGTACACACAGGGTACACACTACACAAGTACACACAGGGTACACACAACACACACACACACACAGTACACACACAGGGGGGGTACACATACACAGTACACACATTGGCACAACAGGGTACACACATACACACACACACTGGGTACACACACACACAGGGTACACACTGGCTACACTCAATACACACAGGGGCTACACACAGGGTACACAACACTACACAACACACAGGGGCTACACACACACAGGGTACACACACACACACACAGGGTACACAGGGTACACACTGGCTAGGGTACATGGCTACACACTACACACTGGCTACACACACACACTGGTACACCACAGGCTACACATACACACTGGCTACACACAGGGCACAACACAACACACAGGTACACACTTACACACACATGGGGGGGGTACACACTGGCTACACACAGGGTGGCTACACACACAGTACACACAGGGTACACACAGGCACACTGGCTACACACAGGTACACACAGTACACACAGGGTACACACTGGCTACACACAGGGTACACACAGGGTTACACACTACACACTACACACATGGCTACACAAGGGGGTACACATGGGTACACACTGGGGGTACAGGGGGTACACACACACACTACACACATGGGGCAGGAGGGTACACACTGGGTACACACAGGTACACACTGGTACACACACACACACACATGGGTACACACACAGTTACACTTACAGGGGCACAAGGGACACAACACACATGGGCTACACTACACAACACATACACACCTACACACTGGGGGTGACTTTACACTACACAATACACACTGACAACAGGGTACACAATGTTGGGTGTGGGTGTTGAGGACCATGTACACACTGGGTGTTGGTGGCACAGGGGCTTGGCATGTTGTAGGGGCTTTTGGCGGGGACTGGACACACTGGCTTATACACACTGGCTTGGGGCACAATACTGGTCACACAGGGGGGTACACACACACACAGGACAGGGGACACGGCTACACTGGTGGCAACACCACAGGTACACACTGGCTACACACAGGGTACACATCAAGACACACTGGCCACCACAGGTTACACACTGGCTACACACAGGGTACACACGGCTACACACAGGTTACACACGGCTACACACAGGGTACACCTGGCTACACACAGGTTACACACTGGTACACACAGGGTACACACTGGCTACACACAGGGTACACACTGGCTAACACACCACAGGCTCACACAGTTACACACTGGCTACACACAGGGTACACACTGGCTACACCAGGTTACACACTGGCTACACACAGGGTACACACTGGCTACACACAGGTACAACTCAGTACAACAACACTGGCTACACACAGGTTACACACTGGCTACACAGGTACACACTGTTACACACGTACACACAGGGTACACACTGGCTAACACGGGTACACTGGTACACACAGGTACTGGTACACACAGGTTACACACAGGTTAACACTGGCTACACACAGGTTACACACAGGTTACACACAGGTACACACTGGCTACACAGGGTTACACACTGGCTACACACAGGTACACACTGGCTAAACACAAGGGTACACACTGGCTACACACAGGTACACAGGTTACACATGGCTACACTACACATCACAGGGCTACACACAGGGTACATCACAGGTACACACTGGTACACACTGGCTAAACACAGGGTACCAACAAAGTACACAAACTGGGTACACACTGGGTACACACAGGGTACAAACTGTCAATACTATCACACCGACCCTCAAACCTGAACTCGAGGCCATGGAGGACTGCTCCATGGAAACGCTGTGTTGATCATGTGACATGTTGCTCTGAAACAGAGGAGTTGCCAAAGAGGTAGACAGCATCACTCCGTACACGATGGCTTTGATCGCCAAATACAATCGCTCGCCATCGGCTGAGAGAGACACGACTGCTCGACACCATCGCAGACTTCCTGGTGAAGAAGGCCGAGTATCTGGACAGTAAGGTGAGGACTGGACTAGTGGTCACATGACCTCAGTACCTGTGTGCCTTGTGTACCTGTGACTGTGCAGATGCGTTTGTCTGTGGTTTCTCAGGTGATCCAGAAGCTGGTGTTCCCGTTCAGCAGGATGAGTTACCGTCCATCCAACGAGCAGCAGTTCTTCTCTCGGCTGGAGGAGGTGGTGGAGCTGAAGGCGCTCAGCTCGCCACTCGCCACTGTCAACATCCTCATGTCTCTGTTCCAGCTGGGACATTTCCCCGGCCTGGTGCTGCACCGAGTCTTCTCCTCCGCCTTCATCAGCAACGTCACCAGTCAGTACCACAACACAACCAGTACAGCCATTATAGCTTGACACAATCAGTAAAGTTCCCAGTCTAGCTGTGGGTTGTGATTCCTGAGAGGTCTTTCAGAGTCGATCCTGTCAGCAGGACTTCAGAGTACAAGTTACTGTTACCGCAGGTGTTTGAAGTATTGGTACCTGTGTGCTGTTTGTGTGTGTACAGACAGTCCGTACGCTCTCATCGTCCGGCGGTACCTCTCTCTGCTGGACGCTGCAGTGGAGCTGGAGTACCGTGAGTACACTGGACCACGCCTGCAGGACGCCCACAAGGTCCTGATGTTTGACCATGCCCTGACTGCTGATGAGGTCAACCGCAAGTACAGGTAACATACACACCTGTACACAAGTACAGGTAACAGACACCTGATCACCTCAGACTGGTTCTAACTGGCTCCTGCTACTGGATGAACTGGTCCTGATTCCTTTGTCTCTGTCAGTTATAAAGGTCTGGTAGCTGAGGCTCTGAGACAGCTGGTCGGAGAACAGAACTACAAACAGGATGAAGTGCTCGCTCCAGGATACTACACAGGTACTGCACACTGAATACTGCACACAGTAGTACACACACAGTAGTACATACACACACACACACACAGTAGTACACACAAACACACACACACACACACACACACACACAGAGTTTCAGTTTCAATCAATCAGTTTTATTTATAAAGCCCAATATCACAAATCACAGTTTGCCTCACAGGGCTTTACAGCATACGACATCCCTCTGTCCTGATGACCCTCACAGTTTCAGATGTATACTTGGACTCTCTTTTGTCTCCAGACTTTGTTCTGTGGATGGATGGTTCTGGGCGGGTTCTACCCATCAGGACAGGAGCTGGTCTGGCTCTCAGCATCGTTTCTCCGTCCTGTGTCGCCGTGGCGTCCAAACCGGCTGATGGAGCGGTTGCTGTGGTGACTACAGAGTTCCAGAAGTTCTCTCCGTTCACAGCACTGGAGGAGGGGGCAGAGCAGGCCTGTCACGTGGGTGAGGCGATGGGCGGGGCCATGGAGTCCAGGTCCTTCCTTCCCCACCACATCCGCAGCACGCCAGGGGCCACGGCTCCCTCAGGGCCCCCACGGCCCGGGACTAATGGCGGCCCTTATGGGCCCTACTATGTCCCTGCAGCAGAGTACTACTCCAGTCTGGCCAAGGAGCACTCTCTGGAGAGCCAGGACAGCTCCACGCTCAGCAGCCCCCCCTCTGATGGCCTGGCCCCGCCCGGGGCCCAGGGCCCCACGGGGGCCACCGCCCCAGACTCACTCTTCCAGTTTTCTATCGGGAAGATCCTGGAGGACGAGGGGGGGACCCCAGGGGGCCCTGGGACAGACTGCGAGCTGCCGGGATTCTACGAGGATGTGACGTATTCTGAGGGGTCCGGGACTGACAGAGGGCCCCCGTCACTACAGCTCCACCCCCCTGACAGACCCGACGGGGACAACCCCCCCACAGAGCAGAGACAGATCAGGAGGTCAGTCCACCTCAGAGTCAGCTGATGGACGTCCTGAGGAGGTTTGACAGGTGTCCTCATGTCTCACTGTGTCTCTGCAGGGTCATCATGTCTGTCAACGATAAGTGGCACTACTGCCACAACTCAGAGGTCCTGGTCGGGTCTCGAGCCATGAGGGACCGGCACCTGAGGCTGCTGGGATACATCATCTTACAGGTTAGAGATTAGAAAGCTTTATTGTCATTATATAGCAATATAATGAGATTATAGGTGCTGCTCCTTTGATCTCAGTACGATACATGACAACATAAAGCAGATCACAAACATGACGTCAACATGTCACATACACAGCAATGAATAAAACAGTGCTAAAGGAGATTTAGAAATAAAGAAGTTAAACCAGCCGTCAGATGATTACACATTTCTTGTACTGCACATGTTATTGCCTGTTCAGAGTTGTTATTGCCCAGGGAAAGTAGCTGTTTGTCAGTCTGGTGGTTGGGGCTTTGATTGACCTGTAGCGCCTGCCTGAGGGCAGCAGGTTAAACAGATGATGTGCTGGTGATGAGAGTCCTTGAGGATGGAACTGGTCCTGCTGAGGCATCGGGAGCTGGAGATCTCCTCCAAGGAGGGCAGAGGGCAGCCAATGATTTTCTGGGCTGTGTTAATTACCCTCTGCAACGCCTTCCTATCAGCAGCTGAGCTCCCAACATACCACACATAAGCCCCTTCTACACTGCCAGATTTTCTGTGAATGTTTAGACACACAGAGCCGGATTGGCGAGTTGATCTGAGGTGCCCAATTTTCCTCCTCGTAGGGTAGACATATTGGTGGAACCCTTTTAGTTTAAACAGACCGAGGCGACCTTCCACAACAGGAGGGGCTGTTGATGACTTGTGGGAGGAAGCTGTTGATGACGCTGCACGTGCGAGCCACTGGCAGTGGATAAACAGGAAACAGCTGATAGCAGGAGTTAGCGAGCAGCTAGTAGCAAGAGGGAAACACAAACCTGACAGACACTGTAAAGATGAGCAACTGGGGAGACAAGGAATTGCGCGCCCTCCTTGTCCTCGCAAACGAAGAGGCCATTAACCGTCAGATGACGGTGGGGCCTGATCCGCTCTTTTGTTTCTGAAGTCTATGATGACTGGTGGTGTTCAGCAGCAGATTGTTGGCCGAACACCACTCTGTCAGTTTCTGGACTTCCTCCCTGGAAGCCGTCTCATCTCCTCTAATGATAAACCCGACCACAGTGGTATCATCCGTGAACTTGATGATGGAGTTGGAGGGACGAGAGGGGGTGCAGTCACGCACACACCTAACGTCCCTCAGTCTGTCTCTGTCTGACTCATAAGTGCAGGTTAATTTAACAGCAGATGTGGAGTTAATGTCTCTGTTAATGAGGGACGGACAAATAAAGGACTGTCTTAACGTCCTCAAAGACACCACTTGAAGACCAGACTGACAAGAAACATGGTTTATTAAAATGATACCTTCAGTTGTCCTCACTGAT
Organism: Epinephelus coioides; assembly: GCA_900536245.1. Lineage (NCBI taxonomy): Eukaryota > Metazoa > Chordata > Actinopteri > Perciformes > Serranidae > Epinephelus > Epinephelus coioides. Next base: position 127,851 of record UNPE01000205.1, read on the forward strand.
GATGTCTGGAGCTGCAGCTGGTTGGACGGCGGTCTGATCTGAAGGACAGGTGGAGCTGTAAACGATTCCTCTGACCAACTCTTTAAAACAAATGCTCCCCAAAATAAACAGTTCCGATCAGCTGATGTGATGATGTCATACTTCGAAGGGTGAACTGAGATTAAAGCGAACACGGTTTCTTCAGCACTCAGCTGATCCCTGCACGCCTGTCTTTAATCAGGTCAGGTGACACTGTGTCAACCACAAACCTCCACCAGGTGGTGCTCAAATGTTCAGAATCAGAATCAGCTTTATTCGCCAAGTATGTGTGTACACACAAGGAATTTGACGCTGGTAGACTTTCTTTAAATGTACCAGAATTAACAAAAGTGGGGGGAAGAGAGATAGAACTCTGATACGTCACTGGTATCGTACTGTGGGTCCCAGTTTTGGTACCGTGACAACACTTGTCGCAGGAAGCACAGCCTCTGCTGGGCCTTTTTCCAGAGCTCGTCTATGTGTGAGGTCCACTTCAGGTCCCAAGAGATTGTGGTACCCAGAAACCTGAAGGTGTCCACAGTAGACACTGTGCTGTTGACGATGGTGAGGCGGGGCAGTGTCGGGGGGCCTCTCCTAAAGTCCACTGTCATCTCCACAGTCTTGAGAGGGTTCAGCTCCTGGTGGTTCTGACCGCACCAGAGGACCAGGTGCTCCACCTCCTGTCTGTATGCAGACTCATCACAGTCCCGGATTAGACCGATGACCGTGGTGTCGTCCGCAAATGGGGTACTCTGGAAGAGCCGACACACATCCTCTTCACAGACCTTTAGTGCAGGTGAGGGGTCGGAGGAGAGGGAGGATGGTGGAGCTGGGGGTGCAGGTAATCCCTTTGTTGAGTTAATTATGAGCACGACTGAGACACTGAGGTGCTTGAATTTAAGACCCAGGAATATGAGTACTCGAATACCTTGAAAATGTTTTGACTTGGTCCTTGAAGTCCTTGCATGGAAATGATAGAACAGCCTGTGTTTAAAATCCCCTCCTCACGCTGTGCAAGCTCAGAGCAACGACAGGTCGGTGGAAACTGTTTTTATTTTTTTGGCAAAGTGCGGGCACTCAGAGCGGAGCGGCGTCAGGTGTCAGTCAATCAATCAATCAATTTTATTTATAAAGCCCAATATCACAAATCACAATTTGCCTCACAGGGCTTTACAGCATACGACATCCCTCTGTCCTTATGACCCTCACAGCTGATCAGGAAAAACTCCCCAAAAAAACCCTTTAACGGGGAAAAAAGTGGTAGAAACCTCAGGAAGAGCAACTGAGGAGGGATCCCTCTTCCAGGACGGACAGACGTGCAATAGATGTCATGTAGAATAAATCACACAGTGTAACATATAACATATGTGTCAGCAGCTCTTTATAAACAATAACAATGACTTCACGTGCCAATAAAAATCATTTAGCATCCCTGTTATATGGCAGCTGATCTCGTCTTTGAGTTAGCTGCTAACATCTGCTGTTGTTCTTCTTGGAGTTAGCTGCTTTTTAAATCTCCCGCAGTGGGTCGCACACAAGACATCCCATCCTGCAGCTGTCCTGTCATACAGACATCATTTTGGTGCTGTTACCACCTCCACTGTCAGCCTGAAGGCCACACAACTCTGTCCCTTCATTCTGTGATTGTCCCTTTTATACAGGTTGGTGAGGAGGAATAAAGGTGCGATGTCACCACGGTGTAAAAGGACCAGTAGCCTTCAGATGTCAGACGGTGTTTGACTTGTCTTTTTGTCTCCCCTCAGCTGCCGTACCATGAGCTGGAGAAGCTGAATGGCATCGAGGAGGTGAAACAGTACCTGCACAAGAAGCTGCTGGACGTCCCACTATGACGCCCTGTGTGTGTGTGTGTGTGTGTGTGTGTGTGTGTGTGTGTGCGTGTGCGTGTGCGCGTTGTGGGGGTCAGAGGTCAGCAGCCCTCTGAACGGTGACACGTTAATGTGTTCATTCAGATCACAGCTGCAACTACTGATTATTTTATCAACTAATCTGACGAGTCAGTGACAAGTTATTGACAAGTCGGAGACGAGTCAGTGACGATGGTTACAAACAGTGAATGATGACTCGATAAAATAACGTGTCGCTGCAGCTTCACTGAGGTCACATGACGACTGTGCAGGTGGACTCAGACTCCCATCAGCCTGTGCAGCTGTTTAAAGGACCGTTATGCTGTTTTCTGACCATTTTCCAAACCAGTCACATCGTAGGGATCAGATCGATCCTCCGAACAGACTCCTGCCCACACTGTGGTCAGTGTTCAGTAAAGTTCACTCAGCTCTGAGTTCCTGTCTCTTCTCGTGACGTCTGGAGCAGCTGGGTCATTCAGGTGGTGAACACGAGATCACATGACGACTCTCTGTTGTTTCCGCTGCAGTTGATGGCGGCGGTGCATTCAGGTGCACTTTGACTCTGCAACAATGAATTAACATTAGTAATGTTCAGAGTGTCCTTGAGGGCACTGTCGGGGTTGCTGTCACCTGCTCAGGTGTGACGGCGGTTTGATTTGGAACGTGGTCAGCAGAGACGGTCCTTTAACGTGACATTAACTGCAGGCTGTGTTCTGATTGGTCGCTATGTGGATGAACAAACATTATATCTTTTTTTGTGGGTGGGGGCGGGCGGGCAGGGAGGGTGGGTGGAGTCCCTTTTTATAAAGTATGGTAACCATGGTAACGGCAGCGATGCATGTACGGGACTCTGTTTTTCGGGGCATCACTGTTTTATAAAATGAGGCGATGAAGCAGGGGCTGATGGGTACTGTAGTTCTCTCTGAGTGCACACTAAGGGAGGGAGAAGGGTAACCATGGTAACGTTGTGAGTGTGCCAAAAGCCTGGAGGAGGAGCCAGCTGTGGTGTGATGATGTGTGGGTGATTTAATGTCGGGGTCAGAGGTCAGAGTATTTATTTGTGTATCAGGTGACGGACAGACGGACAGACAGCTTGTTTATATTCTATAAATCTATTCATTCAAATGTCTATAAAAGCTCAAACTGAACTCGTGTATTTGTGTGTCGTCTGTATCACTTCAACACAACATCATGTCACCAACACACATGGACAGAGTCACAGTCAAGTCTCAACTGTCAGGTCACGAGTCATGACCAATGAGTCCAGAGTCAAAATGTAATCACTCTTAAACCGACAGAACACTTCACAACATCGTTTTTAACTTTGCTACAAGCTGATGTCAGCGCCATATGATCATCTGTTCCATGCTACCGCTGCATGTAGTTACACGCTAACATTGGGGAAACATGTCATCTATATGTAGCTACATGCTAACATCAGGGAATCATGTCACCTACATGTAGCTACATGATTCCCTGATATTAGCATGTAGCTACATGATTCCCTGATGTTAGCATGTAGCTACATGTAGGTGACATGATCAGTGTCTTACCTGCTGTTGATTTCAGATCAGATTCTTTCTATATTATATTATTTATATTTATTAATATCCACATGCTATTGTAACGATTACTTCCCAGGCAGCCCACAAACACACTTGCATGGAAATGATGGCTAGTCTTTTTCACTCACTTACTTAAAAATATATATTTGGAGCCAGAAGTGACCATATTTGGGTGAGAGGGTGGAGCTGTGGAGGAGGGAGGGGTGGATCTATCTACTGTCAGCAGACAGCCTGTCACTCAAGGAGGCCTTAAACAGGTGAGTTGTATAAAAAGGTAGAAATGATCTCCAGAGACCAGACAGGCTGGTCACGCTTGTCTGTCCTATTACAATAAAGACTAAAAATGCCCCCCAAAAATATCTTTAAAAAAAAAAAGAATACACCTGTAAACTCTAACCAATCAGAGCATAATAAGCTTTTTGGCTCCAGGTGTTCATCACAGAATGAGAAATATGACGTGTGTTTGAACATGTTAATAGAAACTTTAAACACGATCAGAATGAGCTGAGGACTTCCTCTGTAATTACAGTTTCATAGTGTGATGTCATGGTGTGATGTCATGGTGCATTTCAGTACATCATGAAATCAGACAACAACAATGAGAAAAAGTGCATTTATTAATTAATTTTCTCAGGCAGGCATCTGATTGGAGGCTGAACACTGGCTCCTCCCACAGCTGTAACAAACGACAGCCAATAGGCTCCGCCCCTCCCCCTGTCTGTCAAACTCTGTACAAGCACCGCCCACTCCACTGCTCAAAAAACAACAACAAAAGAAACGGCTCTCCGCCCTACTGAAACGTTCATCAGATAAAAACCAACAAACACTCGATAAAACAAACACACGGGTAACAAAACGCTCCTTCAGGCCCCGCCCCCGCGGCATGGCGTCACCCTCTCTCATTGGCCCGCCTGGATGATTGGCATGTGAGGAGGCGTGGCCTGCACAGCCTTTCCTCTCCAATGAGGGGGAGGGGGCGGGGCTAGTCCGAGTCTGAGTCACTAGATTCCTCTGAGGAGGTCTGATCTTCATCGTCCTCGTCATCCTCGTCCTCATCGTCATTCTGACAAAAAGACAAAAAAAAATCTTCCCTTTAATAATGTGTTAATAATCACTTGATACAGTTTTAAGTGTTTCTATATCAGTTAAGGGTTTTCGTAAGCGGTGAAGACCTACACACGTGTATAAAATAAAGAACCTGAGTTTTTCCATCACGTTTTAGTTTAAGGAAAAATTCAGGGATGGAACACAAAACCCTTAAAAAACATTAAAAAACATTGTATAATAATCCATTAAGTTTTTTTACAGATCAGATTTGTAGTGAATCTCTTATGTGAAAAATTAAGGTACTTTTAAGGAATCAGTCTTTCATGCCTGATTCATTTTAAGACCTTTGCTGTCAAAACCCTTTAAAATTAAAATAAGTCCATTCAGATATTCTAGATAGATAGATAGATAGATTAATTTATCCCCTAACTAACCCTTAATGTGGGGTCGTTTTAAAGGGATTAATTAAATGCTCCCTGAAATCCTTCAGTTTTTGTTTTGTGTTCTCACCTCATCATCCTCATCGTCGCTGTCGGTGCTTCCTGAAGTCTCATCGTCTTCGTCAGAATCAGACGAGTCACTCTTCTCCTCGTCTGAGTCGGTCATGTCCTGCTGGAAGACAGACACAGACCTGACAGACCGCACTGAGGGTTCAAAATGTCCACTCCACAAAATAAAAAGAAAACTGAAACCACATAATAAAATGAGATTTATTTTACAGTGTGTAGTTGTGTAGTCATGGTTGTGTAGTGTATTACCTTGGCTCTGTAGGCCATGGCTCTCTTGTTCACACCGACTGTTTGCGTGGTGGCTCTTGAACTGGCCGCCTTCTTCGCCGTCACACGGACTTTAGCTCCAGGACTGCTGCGAACTTTTGTGGTGCTGCGACGTTTCTGATGAAGCACCAACAAACAACATGTTTAAACGCTGAAACAAACAATAACCTGCAAGGTGAGTTAGTTTCCTGCTGTTAGTCACTAACAGACCATAATGCTAAACATTAGCTTAAAGACAACACAAGTTTTCTTTATTTTATAGTTTGAGTGTTTTTATATAAAAATAATTAATAAAAAGAATTTGATGTATCGTTTGTTCCTGTTAGCTTATGCTGGATTAGTCTTATTTAACCCCGCCTAAATTTAACTTAAAAATCTAAAAAAACAAACATGAATCTAGTGAGTTAACATTAGCTTAGCCCTGCTAATGGCTAACACTACCAAAGTAATGTTAGCTTTGTTCCTGTTAGCTTATGATGCATTAGCTGTAGTTTAGCCACGCTAAATTTAACTTAAAATTTAAAAAAGAAAAAGAAAAAAAAAAACCATGTATCTAGTAAGTGAAAATTAGTTTATTCCGGCTAACGGCTAACGACTCATTGGCATACACTGGATAACTGGGTATAGCTGAGCAGAAAAGCAAAATAATCTTTAAAATCTGGAAAGAAGCACCAAAATTTGACTGAGTGTTCCTCTTGGGTCATTCTTTTGAAAAATCCCATTAGCCACGTAAATTTCAAAATGGTTGCCATTTTTAAAGATGGCTGCCATTTCAACCATCTTTTATGACAGAACTTCATTTTCTGGGCCAATTTCAATGATTCTGGTGTCAAATTATAAGTTTTTAACTATGGAAAATTCAAATTTATACATCAGACATCCTTTTTATATCTGTTTATGCCATTTACTCAAAATATGCATAAACACAACATCATTCCAACAAAATGTTTATTAGAAATGTACAAAAACGGTCAACTGATTTGCTCATGAGAAGCTGAATGTGATCCTTTGCTTACTACTGTACATGTCATTTGTACAGCATAAAACATACAAAATGTAAAATGCAATTATGTGTAACCTGAACATTTTAGAATCAATGTACATTTTTCATATCAAATTCATCTGTAATGTCAATAACCTTAACATTCTAGACTCAACAGTTGTGTTAGAGTATAACTAAACTATGCTCTAACTAACCTTTGAAACAGAGCCTAATCTTCACATCTGCAGCTACACAGTGCTGTGCAAGCAAGACCAAAGCGGTAGCATTTGCACTTTCCACGACATTCAAATTTGCAACCACACTTGGTCAGTTCTTGGCAACTTTCTGCAATCTCCACAAGAGCTGCCACAGATCACCTTTCTTGGTCCATCCCCAGTCAGCAGGACTTTATGCTTCTGGTTGACAAACTACTGACTGACCCCACGTGCATCCTGCCGGGTAGGTAGCACGCTTTACATGCTGGAGTAGAGCAGCTCGAATAGGAGGGATGGCTTAGGGTTAGGGTTATAAACTCATTTAAAAACAGTGTGTGGGTCAACTTACCCACTGGCTCATCTTAAGCCACTCTGCCCTACGCCATGTGTAGCAGCCCAGAGATCACTAAGCATAATATTTTCTTTCAATGGCTGAAATATGGTAGAAGGAAGCTTCTTGGCCTCTCCAATACAATAATCTGTCCTCTCTGTGGTCAGAAATGTATGATTAGATATCAAGATTATACTTATTGGACAATTTTACACAAAGTTGCTCCCAAAATAGCATTTCTGGGATTGAATTGGCGGCCATCTTGGAAAAAATGGTGGCCATCTTGATTTTTGCGTGGCTAATGGATTTTATCAAATGAACAGCCCCCAAGGAGTATTTGTGCCAATTTTGGTGCTTCTTTCTGCTTGTGAAAGATTTTACTGAAAAAATGCAATTAGCTGCTTAGCTATAGATAAACACTACTAACGTTAGCTTAGGTCCTGTTAGCTTATGATGGATTTGTGACATTACACTAATATAACTACCACTAAATAAACACAAGCTAACGTGGTATTGTTCATGTATATCAGTGCAGTCGTCGTGCAGCTGTACGAATTTAATAAACTGAACTCTTTATTGTGTTTTTTTTCTGTTATATATTTAGGATGTTTTTTATGTCTCAGCACTAAAACAAATTCCCTGAATGTAAAAAACCTAAACTGTTAATGAACCGACTGTGATTAGCATCAACATCATGTTAGCTCAGTGTGTCCATGTATTCTGCTGCTAGCTTCGCTAACGTTAGCTGCAGTTCATGGGACAGAGAGAAGAATAAAAACACGGACTCTAGACTGAATCATCGTGACGTCACGCTAACGACAGTCACTTCCAGCTGGACGGCTGGCTGAACAGACAGATCTGTACGATCTGTGAAGGGTTGAGCTGCAACGTTTAAAGAACGTTAGTTAAACCTCTGAGATGCTTCTGCTGGGATCATCTGCTGTTCTGTGTTGTTGAGGTTTCAGCTGTGATGAATGAAACTCAGAGACAGAAGCTGAGCAGCGTCCTGCTGTGGACACACGTCACCTACGACACCTACAGCTGTATTCAGATATCTGCTCCTCACACAGCGACTGATGGAGTCTGGCTCTCAAACACTGATACGGATTTTTCCAGGTGGCTGAAATCGGACCAACTGATGCAGCATTTGTTCAGCGTCATTTGATTTTATTTATGTGATGCAGTGTTTCTACCCAGAGTTATTGTAAACAGCGACTGTGATTGGACAAAAACTTTCCACACTCACCGAGGAGGAGAACTCTTTGTAGACGGCTCGGTCCTGAGGAGACAGAGACTGAAGACAACAACAACAACAAAATTAGACGTTCATTGTTCGTGTGTCACACAGACTGATTAATAAAGATGGACGCTATGACAAAACATCCCCTGGTGGCTGGCTCCGCCCCCAATCACTAAATGACGTCACCAGAGGACGACGGTTCAGCTCTGTGGGACGTGTTGTCCATCTTCATCCACAGACTGGCGTCAGAGCAACTTCGCTTAGCAACAGTCACATCATGAAAGCTGGCTGAGCTGTGATTGGCTCTGACCTCTCTGTGTACTTTAGGGACTGTTCGTCACTTACGGCGGGGGATGGTGAAAAAAAGTGTGTCAATTACGTTTTTGGTATTCATTATATTACTAATGTTTTTCTTTGAAGTTTTTGTCATTTTTAAAGTACTGGGTGAGTTTTAAAGAATCCATCACCTCTGAACCCGCGGCACTTGTGACGTCCTCATGAAGGTTTGGAGGTTCTTTAGAAAAATTTGGCCATCGTATTTTTTTTTTTTTTTTCTTTGCAATTTTCTTTTTCCAGTGGTCCTTGAACACATCATGTGCGATACGCGCTTCCATCAGAAAAAAGAAAAACATACATTGGGCCAAAAACAAAGCGTTTGTCCGAAGGCACCAGCATCATCCACAGGAGGGACAAACTGAGGCTTTCTTCATCTCCAACCTTTAACGTTTGTGATGGAAATTATGAATGTAATTTAAAAGGTAATCAACACTATAATAAACATTATACATTTATGTCAAATCTATGCAGCATGTAACACCTCTGTAACAGAAACTTTTTGGCCTCTGAGCCGTCGTCAGAGAGAACGTGATGTAACGCTGCATTTTATGTCTCGTCAGGACTTCAGAGGATCGAGTGGCCCACATGACGTTTACCGTCTGTCGGCGTGGAACAAGCTGCGAGTGCTTCACGTGATGTCAGAGGGCGTGACTGGATGAGAGGCTGGTTAAAGATCCCTGACAGCCTCACTCTGCGTACTCAGCTCAGTCTGGACTGTTAAACGTACAGAAAGACGAGTTTCTGACTCTGCGTGTTTCATCAGGTAGAAATCACCAGCACACTTACAATCATCAGACCCCCCCCCCCCCGATAAATATACAACAGTCCCTTTTTATTGACGTTTACACTCACTGTGCTCCTGTTTACTGACTTCATTTATTTTCCATCTCATTAATATTTTAGCTGTTTTCCGTTTAATGTCTCGGGTTCAGATTTTGCTGAGTTTTTTTAAAATAGATATTTAATGAGCAACAGGCGGAGAAGCGTCACGGCTGCCTCTCTGAAACTGTTGATGATGATGAAGACGATGATGATGATGATAAATAAGGCTGCAGCTGTGTTTAGTTCACGTTTCTCTGTCGTTGTTGCATTGGTCATAAAGTTGTTTGTTCAATTCAATTTTCCCTTCAGATGAATAAAGTTTTATGGTTCATGTTACACGTCGGGCACCATCAGGTGCTGAACGGACGCTGTTCTCCAGACATGGGCGGTTGCCGTGGCGACAGTGTGAGTTACCTTGACCCAGTCCTCCAGCTCGGCCTTGTACTCCACCTGCTGCTCCTCCACCATCTTCTTGTACTTGTCTTTCTGACTCTGGCTCAGTTTGTGCCACCTCTTCCCGATCTCCACCATACGCTCCTTCAGGCTGAAGTGATTCAGCTCGCCGTTGGTCAGCAGCTCCTGGGAGAACATCTGATACCCGCTCCTATTGGACAGAGTCAGCAGGGGGAGGGGCTTACTACAAGGCCACTCAAACTCTTTAAGGAAGACAGAAGATCACTGTTTCCTCCAAACATGTCAAGATTTCTCCAACATGCTGGATTCTACAGTGAACGTCTGCCACCAAACACGTCACTCATTCATTCATTCATTCATTCATTCATTGGCTGATTAATCCAGAACATAACAACCAGCTGACTGTTGAAGTCGTGATGGAAACAGTGAAATAAAGCTGCAGTAAAACACAGCGTGTAATGAGCTGTTCGTTAGCACAGCTTCAGTTCATCATTACATCATCAGTTCAGCTCGTTAAACACTTCCTGTCGGTGTCAGTGAACTCAACATGAGAGCGACAGTCAGACTCACACTGGAGGTTTCTTCGGTTCTCCATCAAACTTGGGTTTCCTCTGGCTCTGAGCCGGCGCCGCTGCCGCCGCTGGAGCTCTCATCTCCAACAGCTCCCTCTGCAGGACACCCACAGTCAGTGCAACGCCTTGTACAAACTCCATGAGACGCGTCCACAGAGGGACGACAGGGGGGTCGTTTAGAGTATTAATACTATATCCTGTCAGTGTGACAGCTTCCAATCAATAATCAATACACAGTTAAACAGATTAACATTTAAATTCATGAATGAAGTGAGAAAACTTTTTGTGGTGTTAAAGAAAACGTGACTTCTACGCATGTTTTCTTTAAAATAAAATCGGCACTTTTTTTTTCCTTTGAAATTTTTTGTCAATTTTCTTTTCTTTAAAATTCTAGCTATTTGTTTTTCTTCAACAAGTGTTTGGCGTTCTTTTTTTCCGAAGGTTTTTGGTCATTTTTTTCCCTCGTACAATGTATCGGGCAACTTGAAAAAGAAAACACGCCTTTTTCAACCCGAGGTGGTTCGACAGGCGTGCTTTCTTTCAAAATATTTTAGTTTCTGTAAACACTTTTGGTGACTTTTTGTTTTTCTTTAATTGAAAAAATTCAGAGGTGGGCGGGGTCAGTGTATGGGGGGGTGTGGCTCACTGACCACAGGATGGTACTGAACCTCGTAACGCTTCTGATCCTCTGCTGCCTTCTTGATCCAAGGAATCTTCTCCTTCTTCTCCATCGATTTCCAGGCCGCCTCCATCGCCACCTGAGCCTTCCTGCGGTCGCTCTGCAGAGCAAGTCACATGACCGACAGTCAAACCCTGTACGCTACATTTCCCCCAGTTCCTGTGTGGACGCTGTGGGGCGCGCTGCTGCTTCATGCCATTCACACTGATGATGTATCATCAAATGCACTGAGTGGATAAATGCCTGCCAGCTGGGCGGAGTCTAGTTCTCTCTCACCGCTTCAAACAGGAAATAACATTCTGATATCTCAACCAGACAATTCACAAAGTTTATTTCTGAAAACATTCAAGGTGAAAGAGGCGGAGCGTCGATAGTGTGACGCAGCTGCGATTCGTCGTTGTGTATTTCCTCCTAATAAAAGTGTTTAATGAATCTGAGGTGTTTTTGTCGACAGCTGATCAAACTGAAGGTGAATATTGACAACAACAACAATAATAATGATCTCACTCTGTATTTAGCCAGGTAGTCTCCGATCACACTGTGCTGCCACATCTCCTCGGCTGTTTTTGGCGTCACTGGAAGCTTCGCCGCCTTCTTTCCATCCCGTCTGTCTTTCGGTGGTCCGGCAGGTGCCCACGTCTCTGGCTCCGCCTCCCGACACCGCTCCTGGGACAACAGGAGAAACACCACCTGACAGGTGAGTTCACAGTCACAGGGATACGACCTGGAGTTAAAGAAGAACGTTCAGACCTTGACAGAAGGAGACTTGGCTCTGTGCGGGCTGGCGGCCACACCCCCTCCCAGTCTGGCTCCACCCAGTTTCTCCTCACCCATGACTCGATCTCGTTCCTCCTCCGGGAGACTCTGAAAAACAAACGAGCCAACGTTACGTTCATATCGACCCTCGGTGTTCCCGTCGTCGTGTCTTTGACTTCCTGTCTGAGTTTGTGAACTGCGATTTTATCGGGTGAATATTTGATGGATTGTTTCCTGTTGCGGTCGGATTAACTTCCTGTGTGTGAAGCTCTGTCTGTCTGTGAACTCTTTACAAACAGAGGTAACTTTTTCTGACGGAGGCGTTTCAGTGTTTGCACTGAGCTGGTTCATGTTTTTACATCTGCAGGAAGCAGCTGATGATGCCATGTTGACGTACCTCCAGAAACCGCTGCAGGTCGATGTCGTACTGCTTCTTTCTCTGTTGAAACACAAAGGTTAGACAGAAACAGGAAGTGAGAGCAGATTTCACATTAAGAGGAGGTGAATCCTGGCGTGATGCTGGCGTGTTGACACCAACCTGCTCGCAGCGTTTCTGGAACATGTCCTTCTCTTTCTGCGTCATCATCTTCCACTGTTTACTGCACAGCACCATCCGCTCCGTGCTCGGGACGTCCTTCATGTTCACCATCAGCTCCGCACAGTACAGGGAGTAGCCGTTACTGGCCGGGAACACACAGCTGTTAGCCACGCCCACTCTCCAAACACACACTAACATCCTGTCAACATTCGCTAGGTCATCCGCGTCCTGTCACCATTTCATTACCCTCTTACTCATCGAACATCAGCTGATAAACTTCCTGTTCATGGGCGCATTAGCATTTAGCTCGTTAGCATTTAGCTCGTTAGCAGAGAGTGAATTCAGACTCACGGCGGTGGTTTCGTAGGCCGTCCGTCAAACTTGTCCTTCAGCTGTCTCTCTGCTTTAGTGAGGACCGAGCGGACGTGATCGTCAGAGTTCACGTCAGGGTGAGCTTCATGATACGCTCTCATACTGCCCTGCATGACATCACACATGACATCACACAGATCAACATGTGATCTCAGTCCAGACACCTGTTCATGCTGAGAATCATCTGGTTTCAGTCTGGTTCAATCAGGTTCGGTCTGGTCTAGACTGGTTCAGTCTGGTTCAGGTCAGTCTGGTTCAGTCTGGCAGTCATCTGGATCAGTCAGTTCAGTCTGGTTCAGGTCAGTCTGGTTCAGTCTGGTCAGTCTGGTTCAGGTCAGTCTGGTTCAGTCTGGTTCAGTCAGTCTGGTCAGTCAGGTCAGTCTGGTTTCAGTCTGGTCAGTCAGTCAGTGGTTCAGGTCAGTCTGGATCAGTCTGGTTCAGGTCAGTGTGGATCAGTCTGGATCAGGTCAGTCTGGTTCAGGAAAGTCTGGTTCAGGTCAGTCTGGTTCAGTTCAGTCTGGTTCAGGTCAGTCTGGATCAGTCTGGTCAGTCAGTGGTTCAGGTCAGTCTCAGTCTGGTCAGGTCAGTGGTTCAGTCTGGTTCAGGTCTGGTCTGTTCAGGTCAGTCAGGTCAGTCTGGTTCTGGTTCAGGTCAGTTGGATCAGTCTGGTTCAGGTCAGTCAGTTCAGTCTGGTTCAGGTCAGTCTGGATCAGTCTGGTTCAGGTCAGTCAGTCCAGGTCAGTCATCAGGTCAGTCTGGTTCAGTCTGGTTCAGGTCATCTCTGGTTCAGTCAGTCTGGTTCAGGTCAGTCTGGATCAGTCAGATCAGTCTGGTTCAGGTTCAGTCAGGGATCAGTCAGGTCTGTCAGGTCAGTCTCAGTCTGGTTCAGGTCAGGTCAGTCTGGATCAGTCAGGTCCTGGATCAGTCAGGTCAGTCTGGATCAGGTCAGTCTGGATCAGTCTGGTTCTCTGGATCAGGTCAGTGGATCAAGGTCAGTCTGGATCAGAAGGTCAGTCTGGATCAGTCTGGTTCAAGTCGGTCTGGCTCAGCTAAGTCTGGTCTGGTTCTGGTACCTCATAGTCCTTCTGGAGCTCCAGGGCTTTGCTGATCCACTTGAGTCTTCTCTTGTCAGACAATTGGGACCACTGTCTCCTCAGAGCCTCCTTCAGCTCCTTCTGACTCACCTGCACACAACAAACACATTCACTCACTCACTGACTGTGTGTTGATATGACACCACACACACACACACACACACACACTGTGAGTGTGTCTCAGTGTGTATAATGTGTATGTGTATTGTGTGTGTACCTCTGGGTGGAGCTTCATGTAGGTCTTCTTCTCGTGGTTGTACCACAGCTGTTGAGGAGTTTTGGGTTTCTCTGGCAGGTCGGACTTCTTCCTCTCCTCGATCAGCTCCGGATGGTCCTCCCTGCAGGTCAGCTGACGTTAGACACGCTACATGCTAAACACATGCTAACAATAACACTGCTCACAATGAGGTGTCAACAGTCAGCTGGGAGGTGAAGTTAGTTTGAAGTTGGTCGTAGATGAACTCACTTGAATCGAGCCATGTTCTTCTCAAACTCCTCTTTCTCTCGCTGGAACTCTGTGATGTATTTTTGCTGCAGGACAAAATAAGGAAGAGCAGAGGAGTCACCAACACCACGCCAGATTAACCCTTTCACTGCTGACGATACATTAATGTGTGTGTGTGTGTGTGTGTGTGTGTGTGTGTGAGTGAGAGAGTCTATATCAGACCTTCTTCTTGTCGGGCAGCTCTTTGTACTTCTTGGACAGGATCTTGGTCAGGTCCAGGTTGCTCATCTCCGGGTGGATTTTGGCGTACTTGGCTCGTTTCTCCATGAAGAAGCGGAAGTATGGAGTCAGGGGTTTTTTTGGGAAATCTGGATGAGTCTGTTTGAACATGAGAGTCGGGGTCAAAGGTCACAGGTCAGAGCAACAGGAGCACTCTGATCTAAAGTTCGGTCTCTGTTCTGGCTCCAGTAAATGAGACCTGGTGCTGTTTGCACAAAACACCTTGAGTTTTGTCCTTAAAGTATGACACTTAAGGTTTAATCTCTCCTCAGTTGAGGGACTTAAACATTTGTACAGCATCCCTTAAAAGTTTCCTTAGTTAAGGAAAAACTCTCTCACTGAGTTGAAAGCTATATTACAGCGGTTACAGTTTCCATGGAGACTGTTTGTTTGTGATGCCTGATATTGTCTCAGAGTCGGCTCATAGTTTGACAGAAGAAAGAAGTAGTGAAGAGAATCAAACCAAACAGGCCAGAGGAGGAAAAGATGAAACGTCTGGAGGAATATCATCAGAGGAAGAATAAATCTGATCCAAAGGATCAGGGTTAGGGTTAGTTTTTATTTATCACCCAAAACTCTGTCATGTTGCACTTAAGTGAACATTTTATTTTATTTTTTTTAATCCCTTTTTATCACACTTTATCATCACCACTTTATTAATCCCCTGAGGGGAAATTCAGTGATTCCACTCACTCACAGGTCAGAAATACACACACATGCACTAAGTGGAGAGATGTCAGAGGGAGGGGGCTGCCTATGGACAGGTTGGGGGGGGCGTCGGTGCCTTTCTCGAGGGCACCTCGGCAGTGAACTGGCACCTCTCCAGCTACCAGTCCACACACCATATTTGGTCTGGACCGAGACTTGAACAGCGACCCTCTGGTTCCCAACCCAAGTCCCCATGAACTGAGCTACTGCTGCCCCTTAAGTAAACCTTAAGGAGAAGACTTATGGGTGTTTTGTGGAACCAATTTTATTTTAAGGAAATCCTTAACCTCGACTTTGACGAAACTCTTAATCTAAGGTCTTTTGTGCAACCTGTCCCTGGTCTCTCTCAGGGAGGATCAGCAGTCTCACCTTCAGTTTCTTGCCTTTATACGGATTCTTGACGAACTCCATGGCGTCCACGATGAGCTCCGTCATTGTTCTGTACTTTCGAACCTGACACCCAAAACAAGACAGTGTTCGTTAGAAACACCAGAACCTGTGAGTCCTCACTCGTTTGCTACATCCTGCTACATCTCCTCTGATGACAGCTCCTCAGAAAGGTCTATTCAACCTGCCTCTGGAAATGTACTCATGGTATACATTCATACAGCTCATACAGACTTGTACTTAACTCTACCGCAGACCACTTACACTTAACTTTACTGCAGACTAACTTACACTTAAGGTAGAGGGAATCTCTTGTGCTTCAGCCCTTCCACAATTGGAGGTCAGTGCTTCTCAGAACAGGACAGCATAGATCAAAATAACCCCGTGGAGGAATCCACAAGAAAAGCACTCAGATCACTTGTGATGATTTTATTCATGACTAACGTTTCGACGCCAACTGCGTCTTCATCAGAGTCAAACAGTACAGGTGCCAGGTAAGAAGGTTAAATATCCTCCAAGTCACACAGAGACTCTATGATAATGTCATTTCTTTTTTCAAGTTTAATGAGACATTTGATTTCAGCCTCTGACCGATTTTTCTTATAGTTTGTCTTTTTGTTTTTCTTATTACAGGCTATAATTAAATCATTTTCTACCAGGTGGCTGTATGTGATGATGGAGGGATTGAGGTTGGAGTGGGGAATGAACCTCGATTTCTTTTTGAAAGGTGTGGCCTCTCTATCAGTTGTTACATTAATGTCAACTGTGGTGTTTCTCAAAGTGACATCCCCATTAGTCAACACATTTGGTCTGGAGGAAAAGAAGTCTGTGCAACACCCCAGATGCCCAGTCTTTTACAGCCTTACAAAAATCCACATAGCACTTAACAATCCGCCTCTCAGACCCACAGTATCCAGCACTGGCTGTCTCACAGAACCTTTATCACAGTATCTGAACTTTTTCCTAGAAAAGATGGTTGTCAAACTCCCCTCCTATCTTCGGTGATACAACAGACGTTTTGAACCTTGTGAACGGTTTTGTGACTGAAAAAGACTTTATTTTAGTCACCTGCGACGTCCAAAGCTTCTACACATGCATCCCACATCACGCAGGCATTGAGGCGTTAAACCACTATCTGAACACACACCCTCAAAACAGTTGAACCACATGGAACCATGAGGAGCTTAACCTCTCTTGCTTCCTGTAATGCAATGTTAAGACTATATATATTTGGATGGGATTGTTTTTACTGCACTGGTGGTGTATTCTGGTACTGACGAGCTGTGTGAGTGCTGACACAGTACTACTGGCTAATTGTTGGGTTACCTCCCACTCTCTGTAAACCAATGAGAAGAGTCTCTCTGTGTTTAACCTTCTTACCTGGCACCTGTACTGTTTGACTCTGATGAAGACGCAGTTGGCGTCGAAATGTTAGTCATTAATAAATTCATCACAAGTGATCTGAGTGCTTTTCTTGTGGACTCCTCCACGGGGTTATTTTAACTTACACTTAACTTTACCGCGTCTAGCCAACACGTGTCAGCCTGTGGCTCACATCAGAGTCTTCATCAAACAACAAAAAACATTCCGACAGCGTAGTTTTAGCAAGCTAATGCTAGATAACATTAGCTTGCTTTCTAATGCAGACCAAGTTAGCTAGCTAACGGAATAAAATACTGTCTTAAGTGATGAATGTCTTTGACGATATCCAGACTCCAGGGCTGATTGGATTGGTCAATTTGTCAACTTGCCGCAAATTTAGCGAAGTAGCCGACACCGTATCAACACAATCTAGCTTAGTTACAGCTAGCTAGCTAACCTTAGCTTACTTTCTCTGTAACTGTCATCACAAGCAAAAGAGTGGACACATCAGCCAGCTAGCTTTCCAAATTACTTCACCGCTAATGTGACAAATGGTGTTGTTTTTGCCAACCATAACTGATGTAACGGTACAAGAGCTTTCTACCAGCCAAGAGTGATGCAGCAGCCAATGAGCTAACCCTAACCTGAGCTAACGTCTGGACAAACTGCTAGCTAAGCTAACGTAGCAAAATACTATCTTGAGTGGATATCAGTTAACTCCTCCAGACTCCAGCAGCTGGTTTGCAAATTACTTTATCAGCTATGAAGCAACCAAAACTAGACCCACGCAGTGTAGCTAAGTTACAGCTAGCAGGGCGGCTAACGACCATAACCTGAGCTTAGCTTAGCCATGTAGCTGTAAAGCTACGCTACGTGGAACAGTGAGATTGTTCGTATCACAGAGCCGAAGGTCTGAATGGAATATAGGATCATTAGAGATAATAATGTTATTCTAAATATTATTTCTCTGCTTTCTGTCAACATGATGACGGTCCGTCAGTCCATACGCTGTTTGTCACTGTTGTCGCTGACATTCAGGCCCTCGCTCATGACCACGCAGGACACTGACCGCAGCTCACTAATGACCTCAGCGAGAGAGGTTACTGACACTTACATACAGAAGCTTTAAG
Organism: Epinephelus coioides; assembly: GCA_900536245.1. NCBI lineage: Eukaryota > Metazoa > Chordata > Actinopteri > Perciformes > Serranidae > Epinephelus > Epinephelus coioides. The sequence goes on from UNPE01000205.1 coordinate 145,784, forward strand.
GAGCTTTTCAGGTTAAGGGATTTCAGTTAAATATTCTTAGCTGCTAATTAAAGAGATTTTTTACAGGTTTATTAGATGTGGGACTAATTACTGGAGACACTCATAGACTGGAATAAATTAGGGGATTTGAATCCTGCAGTTTTGAGAGGATTAAACAGACCAAACAGCAGAATGAAGTTATGGGATGGTTGCCATGGTGATGTGTACCTCTGATGAGACTTTCTGCCATTTCTGGCGGCACATTTCTGCGGTGAAGCTGCCGAAACAAACTTTGTCCCAGTCGAAGTGCGACTCTGTGGTCTTATACTTCATCCCGTCTGCGTCCGGCAGGAGACTGCGAATCCTCTCCAACAGAGTCAGACAGTCCTCCTTTGTCCAATCATCTGCTGACACACACACACACACACACACACACCTGTCAGGTACAGCAGCACATCACACAGCAGAGAGTAAAACATGACAGAGGGGACAGGAGAGTGAGACAGGTGTTGATGAGGTCACAGGAAGTGAGCAGTTACCTGGTTCACTTTTGATCCTGGCACTCTGAGCCGTGGAGACGCTGCTGCTGCCGTTCATCATGCAGCGACTGACGGAGAAGACTCCGCCCCCTCCCTCTGCCACACACACACACACACACACATTAATACAGAGACATGTCCACATTGACACTCAGTGTCCAGCAGTGGTGTAGTGCAGGGTACGCTCAGGTAGACCCACCGAGCAGGTGAACAGGCTCTGTAATAGGAGAGTCTGTCCACCTCCTCATCAGTGACCTACCTGTGGACCTGGCCCTGCACCCACCTCATCAGCCACCACTACACCACAGCTGTCCACCTCAGTAGGGACACCTGTGTGATCTAATGTCTTCCACAGTGAGACTGAAAGGTCACAGAGCTTTCAGCTGAATCACATGGGCCTCATCTGCGGTTGTCATGGAGACTGATGGAGACTGATCTGTTGTCATGTGACCTCATCATCACTTATGTCTGATGACAGGTGATGATGAAAATTACACCTGTGATTCAGCTGAATTCTCTAAAACAAAAAAAGGAAACAAGTAACCGAACTGAAGCTGTCAGAATATTATCATTATTATAATAACTGCATTATATTACAGGTTTGTTTGGTTGTGATCACAGATTTCTGAGCGGCTGCTCCACCTGCTCCTGCCCGCCCACAGCGCTCTGATCCCGGCCTGTCCTGACCCTGACTGACCGACCGGGCGAGGCAACCTTTCCCCGGCTGTGGCGCCACCGCGGCCCGCTGACAAGGTCAAACTGAGGGTCACAGACCAGGAGGTTTGTGTCGGTACCTCTGGTGAGACACACAGAGTGTGTGAACGAGCTGAGCAGCTGTCGGTGAGCTCAGAGCGGTTTGACCCGGAGCAGGTCAGTCAGAGGGCAGACTGGACTGGACCAAAGTCCGTTCAACAATCTGCCACTTTAAACCAGGTGTGATCACAGTGACACACACAGCTCAGGTGAGACGTTCACACCAGACTGTGTGAGCAAATCTCCAGTTCGGCATAAACCCAACACACCACGAAGCTTTTATTTTATCTTTTTAACATGAAGTTTGAAACTGGCTCTTTGTGAAAAATGCTTCACCCAAAATAAGGCACGGAGGGCGGTAGAGAGCCGGTCGCGTCTGCTCTCAACAAGTTTGTTGAAATAAACTGTTTACGAGCCGAAATCACCCAAATCCTCTGATGAGCGCATTAACGCGAGTTACGTGAGACGTGTCTGCGGCTGACTTTAGTTTTATGGTTTCTAAATGCAGGTTGTCGCTGAGACGTGACCGCACCGCGACAACTGAGCCCAGCGGGCCGCCAGGCTCCAGCTGCCCCGGTAATGGCGTCCGTCCTCCGGCAGGAGTCACCACGTAGCTTCCGCTGGCACGCACAGAGCTACTCGAGACACAAGCTAGCGTCAAGCTTTGTCATTAAACGTGTTTAAACTGCGATTTTAGCGAAGAGGTGAAAACACGGCATCAAATAAAAACCTGTTTGAAGTCATGTTTGACACGTGCAGCACATAACGTTAATCGCATCATTTAGCAAAACTGCTAAAATGACAGAATCCGTCGACATGTGTGCGTTTGGTTGTAAAAATATCGGCCTGAAAATGATGAGATGTTTCTGTGCTGTCAGGTATTAAAGTGCCAAACTGCTGCATGTGGTGGTTTCGGTGCTGAGCGGCTGGATGACTCGCTGCTGCCCCACAAGCCTCCACTGCGAAGCCGCCATGAATGTTCTGGTGACTCGGGGACAAACGACCAGAAAACCCCACAAATCTGTTTAAAATCACATCTAACTACTCACCTTCAGCCTGAGACAGAGACCCGGCTTCACACTGCACACCACTGTGGTCGTTTGGATTATTTCGGGACTTTCAAAGTGTGTTTTTTTCAGCCGTAAACCCCGGGGAGTCAGCTCGAAACGAATCCGACAAAAGGAGCGTCTAGTCCGGTATGAAACTCCGCCCAGCGCCGCAGGGGGAGGAACTCCGGGAGAAAACATGAGGACAAAGGCGGAGGATGAAACCAGAGACAGCGGGGAAAACAGCAGCCAAACCCGCTGAAAACTACTTAACATCAGCAACTGTCAGCTTCACTTTGTGTGTTTCAACCTCGCATTTTGTCACTGTGTTCAAAATGTAACTGCGACAGCGTCCTTTGCTGGAAACCTCCCCTCCTGACTTGAACCTGGTCCGGGTCCAGATGCTGAAACCGGCGGGGAGACAGAGGACTGGGGCCCGGGGACCCGACGGCCAGCCGCCAACAGAGATGCGGCCGGGGAGACGCGGAGGAGAGCGGCTGCCTGTCTGCTCCGGAGGAAGCACCCGAGTGTGCAGAAAGTCATCAGGTCTGCGGGCTGCTCGGGTCTCCCTCCCCGGCCTGTCGCGGTGCTAATCAGCGGCTCGGAGGCGGCGGTGCAACCTGCATCCTGCAGGACAGCAGCCCGCATCCACATGGCATCCTGCCCGCTGAGAACACACCGTCTGCCGGGTGTGATCTGCCACAGTCACCGGTCCCCTCCCACACTGGGCCGTGAAGTCAATCACCGATCAATCAATGCGTCACACAGCCAATATAGCCAGCTGTTCGATACACCTGTCCTCCTCTTCCTCCTCCTCCTCCTCCTCCTCCTCCGGGGAACTGTCCACAGGTGTGTGTGTGTGTGTGTGTGTGTGTGTGTGGGGGGGGGGGGGGGGGGGGGGGGGGGGTGACAGTTAAAAAAATAATAATAAAAAATCAAACAAACACTTTCAACAGACTGTAAGTGACTTTGTTTTTACTTTATTATTAAGTTTGTCACATTAATGTAATCATCAATTAATCAATGTGTGTGTGTGTGTGTGTGTGTGTGTGTGTGTGTGTGTGTGTGTGTCCTGGATGTTTTACCGCCCCCTGCTGGTCAGGATGATCAACAAATCAAACTATTGGTCAGTAACAAGTTCACTGACTCCCCCAAACAACCATCCCTTAAAATCCCCTTGATGGACCCTTAACATCTTAATAACATCTTAACATAAATCAAGATCCTTAATTTATCCTTTAATTTGAAAAACAATTTCCCTTAAAACACCTTAGTTTTAAAAGCCATTAATGAACACGTGAGGAGGATCTTTTAAGGGATTAATGACTTTCTCCTCAAAACACTTTGATTTAAAAGCCCTTAATGAACACATGATGTAGATTTGATCACTTAATGACTTTCCCCCTAAAACACCTTAATTTGAAATACTATTACTAAACATATGAAATAGTCTTCAAGGGCCTTGTGACTTTCACCACTAGAATACCTTATTTTTAAAAGCCCTTAATGAACACATGGATAGGTTTTAAGGGCTTCGTGAATTTCTCATTAAAACACTTTGATTTTTAAAAGCCCTTAATTAATACATTAGGTGGATTTTAAGGGCTGGATGACTTTCCCCATAAAACACTTTATTTGTAAAAGCCCTTTATAAACACGTGACTTAAAATTTGAGGGATTCATAACTTTACCCTTAAAACACCTTAATTTAAAATACCCTTATGAAACACATGACATAGATTTTAAGAGCCCTGTGACTTTCACCACTGAAACATGTTAATGTAAAAAGCCCTTAATGAACACATGAAGTAGATTTTAAGGGCTTCATGACTTTTTACCTGCACGTGAAATATCTGACAAATCCAAAGTCTGTTTTAAACAGGAATTGTGCAAATTTGCAGGAAAGCCCAGGCAGTCTTCTTTCAGCATCGGCAGCCAGCGCCCGACCCAGGAGAACCACGAGGCCGTCTACTGTGCGGCTGTTGAGACGGAGCGATCGGCAGCTCATCTTGGGGGCTGCGACCAAGACCAAAAAGCTGTCTTGGAACGGTACAACTTTTCGGGTATTTCAACATCTTCCAGCTGATATCCAACAAAGGCGCACGGAGTATGCGGACATGAAGAAGAAGTTGCTACGGCCTGCTGTTCCCTGCAGGACTTACTGTGACCGTGGGTGAAGAATATATTCATGCAGCACCTGATGAAGCTGACCAGGACCTGAGAGCTCGCCTTCCATCTGTGTTTGGATAAGGATCAATGACTGTCAGAGCAGTAGGCTATAGCCAGGTGAGACAGGACGCGTACAATCACTGACTGCGGGACTCTTTGAGTGACTTGACGCCCATTGGTTCATGGATAGAGGAGGGACAATGTTCTTCCTCCTGTTTTTTGTTTTCAGCCTACTGGCATTTCTGTGTGTGTGTGTGTGTGTGTGTGTGTGTGTGTTCGTCATCCGTTGTCATCTCCCCAGAGCTGCAGAGTGGGCTGATGCTGGAAATGATGTGTTTAAGTTTATTTACTTTATTAATCCCCCTGAGGGGAAATTCAATGTTTTCACTCACACACATGCACAAACAGGACCTATACATGCACAAAGTGGAGAGATGTCAGGCGCTCTGAGCGGTTGGGCGTTTCGGTGCCTTGCTCAAGAGCACCTCAGCAGTGCCCAGGAGGTGAACTGGCACCTCTCCAGCCACCAGTCCACGCTCCATATTTTGGTCCGGACAGGGACTCGAACAGGCGAACAGCTAACCTTTACGCAGACGATATTTTATTGATATTGTCTAGACCTGCTCGCTCTGTGCCCCCTTTGCTTAAACTTATTTTGGCATGTTTCTGGGTACAAGATCAACTGGTCTGAGAGCGAGGCCATCTCTTTACATCATCTCACACACCCTGGTCAATGGAGCTCTACTCCTGTTGTGTGGAGGTCAGAAGGTATGCGATATCTTGGTGTTAACGTCACATTTCCAACTGACAGAGTTTTTCAGTTGAATGGCCCCAAATGATTAAAAACTGTGTTGGACGATTTGAATAGATGGACAAACGTACCATTGTCACTGTGGGGGAGGGCAGAGGTGCTCAGAATTAGATTAGCTTTTCTTTTTTCTACTATTCCTTTAGAAATCCCTCAGAAAAGGTTCAAAGAGTATTTTCTTCGCTCCTATGGAAAGATAAAACCTAGAATTGGTTTAAAAAACATGTCTGTCCCTAGGACAAAGGGTGGATTAGGGATACCAGATGTGTCCACAAATTATTTAGCATATGGTGTATACCTGATGTCCTGGGCATTTAAGAAAGATCAAGCGGATGAGAGTAGCTGGAGATGGCTGGAGCAGAAGATTGTATCTGAAAACTGTAAAAATGTCTCCCGAGCTTCTTTTGGTATCACCCTAAATCTGACAAGTATATTTGTGTTTCCCTCTTGCTACTAGCTGCTCGCTAATTCCTGCTATCAGCTGTTTCCTGTTTATCCACCACCAGTGGCTCGCACGTGTGGCGTCATCAACAGCTCCTCCCACAATCATCAACAGCTCATCCTACAAGCCATCAACAGCCCCTCCCACAAGTCATCAACAGCTCCCTCCCACAAGCCATCAACAGCCCCTCCCACAAGCCATCAACAGCTCCTCCCACAAGCCATCAACAGCCCCTCCCACAAGCCATCAACAGCTCCCCCTACAACGCCATCAACAGCCCTCCACCAAGCCATCAACAGGCACATCCCAACCAAGTCATCAACAGATCCTCCCACAAGTCATCATACAGTCCCCCCACAAGTCATCAACGCTCCTCCAAAGTAATTCAACGCTCTCCCACAAGCATCAACAGTCCCTCCCACAAGTCATTTCAACAGATCCTCCACAAGTCTCAAACAGCTCCTCCAACAAGTCATCAACAGCCCTCCAAAGCCCTCAACAGCCCCTCCACAAGCCATTCAACAGTTCCTACTACAAGGGGTGGGGCCCCCAATCAAACAGCTACTCCCACAGTCACAACAGTCCCTCCCACAATAATCAAAAGCCCTCCCACAATCATCAACAGCTCCTCCTACAAGCCATCAACAGTCCTCCCACAAGCATCAACGTCCTCCCACAAGTCATCAACAGGCTCTCCACAAGTCATCAACAGTCCCTCCCACAAGTCATCAACAGCCACTCCACAAACATAACAGCCCCTCACCACAAGCCATCAACAGTCCCTCCCACAAGTCATCAACGCTCCTCCAAGTCATCAACAGTCCATCCCACAAAGTCATCAACAGCTCTCCCACAAGAATCAACAGCCCCTCACAAGCCATCAACAGTCACTCCCACAGTCATCAACAGCTCCTCCCACAGTCATCAAGTCATCCCACAACGCATCAACAGCGTATTGACTTCAGACACAGTTTTGATTAAAACACAAATTATAACCAAATACTTTTTTTCCATGATGCATCTTTCACATGATGTCACTGCAGTGAGTCGAGTACTGATTGGACAGCGGACCGACCACAGAGAGGACGACAGGCTGGGAGTTTCACGCAGTGTCCTGCTCCAGCTCAGTCCCAACTCAGTCCCAACTCAGTCCCGCTCAGTCCAACTCAGTCCCGGCTCAGTCCCAGGCTCAGTCCCAACTCAGTCCGCTCAGTCCCAACTCAGTCCCAGCTCAGTCCCGGCTCAGTCCCAACTCAGTCCCGGACTCAGTCCCAACTCAGTCCAACTCAGTCCCAACTCAGTCCCGGCTCAGTCCCAACTCAGTCCCAACTCAGTCCCAACTCAGTCCCGGCAGCAGAGCAGTGTTGCAGGAACAGACTGATGACTTTTCTTTCAGGTCATATTTCATATAAAACAACATAAAAACAAACATCTTCAGTCAAAAGAACTTTTATTGAAATCAGTTTAATTCTCTTTCAGACACAAACTGTGAATAAATAAAGGTTAAACTTCTTACTGCATTCTTCAGAGGAAACATGATACCTGAGGTGACTCTGAGACTCTTAACGACCAGATCATTAACTCATTATGGAAAAACATAACACAAGTATGAGAGGCAACAACTATTTTATTTATTTATTCTGACATGAACCTGACCGAGACATTAAGGTCATAATAATGTTTTCTGTTTTCTTTGGTGGTAAGTTTAACTGACAGTGAAGTTACATGCTAGGCTAACTGTTCCCTCCTGTCTCCAGTCTTTGTGCTAAGCTAGGCTAACCAGAATGTCTCTTTATCTGACATCAAAAATTAATAAAATCATGTGACAACAGAACACACTCCCTGATTTTATTACTCAATCAAAACACAGGGATTTTCAAATTTAACCCAGAATGACACCCCCCATGCAAAAAATCCCCCCCTTGATGACCTTTCATCTGTCTGTGAGGGAGTTTTGAATTTTGGAAATGGACAAAAATGTCCAGGGGTCACACAAGGGTTACATAACCCCTTTAAAAAAACTTTAAATTGAACCATGCCTTTAATTCATAAAAACTAAACCCACTAAAAATGTAACTTAAAAAGCACTTAGTAAAGGAGATTTCAAGAAGAACATGACTTTAATTTCCAGGTTATTTAGAGTTTTTTTTTATTATTATTATTTAAAGAGTAAAAACAGTTTTACAGAGTAACATTACAGGGACCCTGAATCTGGGGATAATTCATGGAAAACTAATGGATCATATTTTATTTAACTGTTTAAATTAAGGGTTTAAGATTGCTTGATAAATTAAGTTATTTTAATGTATAAATTAATGAACTTCTTTCATGTTGTTTAATCAATTGAAAGGGAGTTTAACCCTTAAAATACCTTAATATATCCATTAATGAATCACTTTAAAATACATATGTTAATTATATTGTTACGATTAATTGATGGGAGTAACGAGAGGATTCAGTCTGAATGTCTCAGTGAGTTTAGAGGAGGTTTGGTGAACTGAGGATGCTGTGTCTCTAGTGAGTTTATCTTTATTAAAATAAAAAAGTTAAAAAAAATCAGTGGTGAATTTACTGCAGTTTAATTAAAACGTCTTAAGGACAGATTTTTAATCCTCTGAACACTAACTGATCCTAACTGGTTTTGTTCTGACAGCTGTGGTGTCCCTCAGGGCTCAATCCTGGGTCCTCCATCTGTTACAGCTACATCTCACCCCTGGGTCTCCTTACTGGTTTACACCTGAAGCTTTCTGATGGCATGACTCTTACAGCAATGCTCTCTGGGAGTCGTAGTCGACTTCTCCTTTCGAGTTGTTCAGACTGAAATCAGAGTGAGACTATGCTGAGAGGAAACAGGATAAATCAGGACAGAAACAGGTGTAAACAAGGTGTGCAGTATGTACAGGTACAGGTGTGTGTTTTATACACGTAGGTACAGTAAATACAGTCAGAGTGCATCTGACATGGAACTATTCTGAATCTGAGTCAGGAGGTGAGGGGTCGTTCCCTCTTATTTATCACTTTAGGAGGAGGAGGAGGAGGAGGAGGAGGACTTACAGAGTTTGTGAATCTGAGGAGAAAATGGTGGAAACACAGAGAGGTCAGGAAAATATTCTCCAAACGTGGTGGACAGAGGGAATGAAACGCTACAGATTAGATTATGTCATCAGGGAGACACACACATTTCCCACCCAATGAAACAACACTATAACGCTGGAAATAAAATCATGACATCACTGAGATAAACTGTAAAAACACATCAGTAATGAGATGAGTCTGTCTCAACCTTCATCAGCAGTGATCACGACTGAAGCCCCGCCTCCAACCAGCTGTTCATTGTTTCTGTCTCCACAGTGAAAGTTGTGGATGGTCCCAACAGCAGCGTTCCTTAGCGTCCCCATGTTTGGTCCCCCCTCTGTTGGGGTACCTAGCACACAGATCTGGTACTAAAAGGTGGAGCTAGAAACCCTGCAGTCTGATTGGTCAGTAGAGGACGCTCACTCTGGTTTTATGTAACCTCTGTGGCGACGTAATTCTTTTTTTAATGAAAGCAGGACACTTCAGCCTTTACATCGATCCCATCGGTGTGTTTATAGCTTACCCGGAAGCCTAGATGTCAAGCCGGTAATATCGGCTGTCCAATGGGAGACCCGGGTGGCTAAAATCCAATGGGAAAGCTGTGAGTGGTCACATGATCGGCCAAAGATGGTTTATTATCAAGATGGTTGCTCTGTTGCCGTGTGTGATCACTACTAACAGGAAATCTCCCCTAAATCCTAATAAATAATGCGTAAATTACCATTTATGCATTTTATGCAAGTTACAGCCACTAAATGGGCCTGAGATGAAGGAGATTATTTAGAATACATTTCACTCAATATGACCACTGATCATAGCTAGATGGTAAAATAATAAGTAAGGTAAAATTGGTTGAAAAAAAAAAATCATCCCTCAAATCTGAGGGGGCACGTGCCCCCTCGGTTTCTATTGACGTGACGCGTTTGCACAGAGGGGCGTGTCTCTGACAACCAATCACATCACACCTAACAACAGGGTCGACCACACCTCCTCACTGAGGTCACAGTTTCTGCCCCATCATCACTCAAACTTTCTCTGAGAACGTTCCTGAATCATCCTGACCTCTGACCCCTGACTGATTCTCAGGATGTTTGTGAATACGGCTCCTGATTTTTATGAAACTTGGTGGAAGGATGAAACCAACCAAGGAAGAACACAGAACATTCAGGAGCTGATGTGAATCACAGGGTGGACGTCTTCTTCTTCTTCTTCTTCCTTCTGTTTAAGTGTAAAAGATTCGGGAGGAAACACGAGAGTTGGACAGAGAGTGGAGGCTGAAACAAACCTCGCTCTCATTAAATGTCACACCAGGATCATGAAACGTGTGTTTAAGAACAGTGACCCTGAATCTACTCTGACGGACAATCGTCCCTTTTTGTTCCACACATCTGGACCGACACATTTCCAAAACATTCCCACAGTGTTTTACTTTGTTACCGTGACTTTGTGTCATCATCAGGCCTGAGCAGCAATGACAGGAAGCAGTAACGAGGCTCTGACTCTGGTTCGCTGACACAGATCACACACAGTAGAAACACAGCGATAAGGTTATCTGGCACGGATACATGCCCACACTGGCGCTCTGTTGTCTTGATGCTTTTCCCCTTTAATACAGCTGACTGGAGCCCCGCCCCTCAACCTGACCAGAGAGTTCACATCCTGCTCAGCAACAGCCTTGTTTTTTTTTAAAGATTTTTTTTGTTTTTTGACTGTTCAGCCTTTATGTGATGGGACAGTATCAGCGTGACGGGGCAGAGACAGATGGGATGACATGCAGCAAAGAGCCGTGAGTCAGGAATCGACCCTGCTGCCACTGCAGCAAGGACAAGGCCTTTCTACATGCTCTCACAGGTGAGCCTCACGGCGCCTCACAGTCGTCCTCTCCTGAGTCGGGTTTTTAATTTGTTGTTCAGAAGCCATTCATTATTAACCACACACTTCTGTGTTACATCGGCCCCTGGAAGGACGTCACAGTAGCTGTCTTCCCCTCTCTCTCTCTCTCTCTCTCTCTCTCTCTCTCTCTCTCTCTCTCGCTCTCTCTCCCTCTCTCCCTGGCTCTACAATAAATACAATTAACTGATTCCTGGCTGGTTAGGTGCAGTGTTATCCCGAACGTTCCCCTTCTGACCATAAACTTCACCCATGTGCATTCTTTTCCCGAAAACTCTCATCCGCAGAAAGGAACTACGACATTGGAAACCGCGAACTCCTGGCAGTCAAGTTAGCCTTAGAGGAATGACATCACTGGCTAGAAGGTGCTGCTCACTCCTTCATAGTCTGGACGGATCACAAGAACTGTCTCAACTCCCGACAAGCAAGGTGGGCTCTGTTTTTTGGTCGGTTCGGACGCCCTTTCCCCGCCAGTTCACTGCTGACAGCTGCAGTTCCGAGCCAGACCCCATCCTGCCATCCACATGCATTGTTGCCGCTGTTGCTTAGGAGACTGAATCACATGTTCGCCAAGCTCAGCAGAATCAACCTGATCCAGGTAACGGTCCCATTAATGCCTTGTTTGTTCCTGACTCTGTACGCTCTGCTGTTCTCCAGTGGGCCCATTCCACCCATCTGACCTGCCACCCTGGTGTTAATCAGACACTTGCCTTCCTGCGTCGCAGCTTCTGGTGGCCATCCTTGGAGAGGGATGTTCGAGAGTTTGTCTCTGCCTGCTTGGTCTGTGCCCAAAACAAGACCTCAACTAAACCCGCCGCCGGCTTGCCATACCCAGCCGTCCCTGGTCTCATATAGCACTGGACTTTGTCACCGGTCTTCCCCCATCAAACGGTAACACCGTCATACTAACCATCATAGACAGGTTTTCTAAAGCGGCTAACTTTATACCTCTGCCCAAGCTCCCCTCCTCCAGGGAGACTGCTGACCTCATGGTTACTCATGTGTTTCGTCTGCATGGCATCCCTTCTGACATCGTCTCTGAGGACCTCAGTTCACCTCCCAGGTATGGAAAGCTTTCTGTTCTGCCCTTGACATTAATGTCAGCCTTTCCTCAGCCTTTCCCACAGTCTAACGGCCAGACCGAGCGGGCCAACCAAGAGATGGAAACAGCTCTACGTTGTGTGACTTCCACCAGCCCATACTCCTGGAATGCACAACTGTCTTGGGTGGAATACGCCCACAACACCCTGGACAACGCTTCCTCTGGTATGTCACCTTTTGAATGCACACTCGGTTACCAACCCCCGCTATTCCCATCTCAGGAAGCAGAGGTTGCAGTACCTTCAATCCAAAGGCTAGGGCTGCTCTTCTCGGTGCTTCCACCAGGTCCCAGATTCAAGCCAACCGTCATCCTGCCCCCACTCCAGTATATGCCCCTGGCCAAAGGGTATGGCTTTCTTCCAAGGATCTCCCCCTGAAAGTTGACTCAAAGAAACTCGCCCCTCGGTTCATTGGTCCTTTTGAAATTGAGAGTGTCATTAATCCCCCTGCTGTACGCCTAAAACTGCCAATCTCTCTCAGGATTCACCCCACCTTCCATGTTTCCCTCATTAAGCCTGTCCGCTCCAGCCCTTTGTCCCCTCCTGCTGCAGCGCCTCCGCCACCCCGGATGATCGACAACCATCCGGCTTATACAGTTCGACGGCTGTTGGATGTGCGCCACGGGGGGCCAGTGGTTTACAGTTAGTTTTAGTGGATTGGGAAAGAAAAGGACCAGAGGAACGCTGCTGGGTGCCCCATAAATAGATTCTGGACCCCTCCCTCGTATGGGAGTTCCATGCCACCCACCCTGACAAGCCTGGTCGGACGCCAGGTGGCGCCCATAGAGGGGGGGGTGTTGTTACATCGGCCCCTGGAATGACGTCACAGTAGCTGTCTTCCTCCCCCTCCTCTCTCTCTCTCTCTCTCTCTCTCTGTGTCTGCAGGTATGCCGGAGTCAGGGCGGAGCCACCAGGTGCACCTCATTGCCATAATCAAGACCTCTTCTTATATTCAGCTCTGCCATCTCCACTCGCCAGACTCGTAATCTCTACATAGTTAGTGTTACGCTCTAGCCTTGAATTTGTGCTCTGTTTTTTGGAAGTTTTTCCTGTGACTAATTTTTGCTCCTGTGTGTCTTCAGTCTCACGCTCTCCCTCAACTCCTCTGGATCTGCTCCCCAACCTGCTGCCCTACCTCCAACCCCCGTATCCCTGGCTCTACAATAAATACAATTAACTGATTCCTGGCTCCCGCTCGTGTCTGCATTTGGGTTCACTTGCTATTGCCCCTAACACTACTGTCTGTGGAGACGTACACTGAATGCTCGCTACCTTTACCCCACATTAGTCTCTCCCGACATGACGCCTCCATGTGTTGATGGCGAGTCTGTTTTGTGAATGACCTTCAGTTTCTGATGCCGACAGATGAAGCCAGTCGGCTGTTTGACACAGGTAAACAGGAAACAGTCAGACTGCGTCAGTCCAGCCGCTCAGGTTCATGATCTGTGGACATCCACACACAGGAAGTGCTCCTGCTCAGCTGTGAGGAGGACGAGGACGTCGCTACCATTTCCTCTGCATGAGGTGAGACAGGACGACACGTTCTCATCCCAACTCATCAAATACCGACTCCTTGTCAGTGGACCTGCACACCTTCATATGACACGCTGCGAACTTCCTACGTCTGATACAGACGTCCAGGGACAGTGTTTCAGTTTGTTACATCATTGTGTTTTTTTTTTTTAAATAAACTTCTGTTTTCACAGGAAGTGCTCAGTTTGTGCTTGTTACATGCCAACAGTCTTTTCAAAATAAAGTTACAGCGTCTATGAAACACCTCAAATTTACTTTTAATTCCTTCAGTTGAGGAAAAAAAAATCACGCAGTTAGGTTTAAAAAAAACCATCCTGGTTTGATTTAAAATTCAAACGTGAAACGAACAGCGGCGTCCAGGGTGAAGGTTCGGAGTCTATTGGTCTCGTCCACCTCCGTCCCCGTCCTCAGACTCACTCTTTATGTGATGGTTGCTGCTGGCAACATTACAAACTGACCGCATCTCAGGGTGAGGTGTCTCTTTGTGTCCGTGTCTGACGCCGGCGTCCACTGACAAAGCTCTGTTTTTTGACGAGTTGGGAGCCAGGACGAGCTGGACGGACACAAAGGACAGAGACAGACGTCAGATGGACGTTGTGCCTCTTTCCTTCAGTTGTGCTTCTGTGATTGGCTGGAGGTGTGACGAGCTGCTGTCCAATCAGAATCCTGCTCCCGGTGACCTCTGACCTTTTCCTTCTCTGCAGATTGTTTTGCTACTGGCCCGCTTGGGTCTGCATGCTGGGTTGCTATGGTAACACTGTTGCTATGGTAAGACTGTCAGGCAGAATAATAGTCTATTTACATCCAGGTGCAGTTAGTTTGTTCCTGTCGGCATCACTGACCGACTGACTCCGGCCACTGTCACCTGTGTGACCTCTGCGTGTGGGCGGGGCTTGTGGCGGCGGCGGTGGCCTCACACTTGTCTCTGTGGTTGTCAGTCAGAGAGGATGTAAACGAAGGACATGGGGAAGACGCCTTTTCTGTCCGGCTGTCCCTCGACGTGTCCGATCTGAGAACAACATTCACAGCAGGGAGTTAAGATCCTGAAGGTGGAGCATTAGTCCTCTCAGCTGGGCGGAGCAGCAGGTGGAGGAAAAGAACTCAGCGGGTTAGTTTAATGATGAGGATGACGATGACGCTGAGCGTTACTTACCCACCACTCCTGGTCCTCCTCTCCAGTGACAATGATGACTTCTCCCTCAGCAAAGGTCAGCTCATCGTCGTTGTCAGCCTGACAGTCATAGATGGTTTTCACCCGCCGGATTTTAGTCTTCACCTGGAAACACGGAGACATGAACCATGTGACGTGTCTGTTGGTCTCGTCTTCGTCTTTATTACCTGAAGATGACAAACTCACAGAGTTGATTTTACGTGGCAGAGGGACGGGCGTCTCCACAGCCTCATCAGTATCTTCAGCTGCCAGCCAAGGTGATGCCTCCTCCTGCTGGCTCTCTGCTGCCACCACCAGCCTGGATCCCTGCATCTCCATAGCAACAGGGGAGGGGCAGGGCCTTTCGCTGAGTTGTGGTTTGGGTGGGAGGTCTTTGAAGAGGGGCTTTGGGGGGAGGTCAGATAGGTGAGGTTTGGGGGGGAGGTTGGATGATGGGGGTTTCTCAGCTAATGGGGCTCTCTGGGCGGAGTCTACCGGGGTGAGGGGGTGTTTAGGGGAGGCGTCAATGAAGGGAGGAGACTTCTGGGGGTCAGGCTGGGAGGAGGAGGAAGAGGAGGAGGAGGAGGGTTTGTGAAGGAGGTCTGGAGGCTGGCTGGGTTTGTCCACAGAGGGGAGGTGGATGGTGTCGATCTTCCTCAAAGCCACTGAAAACAAAGAAATACCAGAATGAGAGAAGTGAAAACAGGAAATGCATCATTGCCAGCTCAGGGGCTCAATTATGATTGGCTGCCACAAGAGCTTAGTTCAAATGAGCTGGTCTGAGGGCGGACAGCAGAGAGTTCAGAGCATTCCTGGTGCTTCTTAAAGTCAACTAAGGATTTTTAAACTACATCTTCTGAATCCAGCGAAGACCGAGTCCTTCAGTCAGAGGACGTAAAGGACACCTGAGCGGCCCGTCAGGTGCCCCTCAGCAGTTCCTGAACAAAGTGTTACGTCACAGTGAAGTAAGCATGTTGATGTCAGGATAAACTGTGGTCAGTAATTAGCAAGATACTTTATTAGGTCGGCTAATGTTTCCTGCAGAGAGAATCATGAGTCAGCCGCCTCCGTCAAATTTTATCCCACCTCCAGCTCTCGACAAAAATCTGACTCTAACAGGAAACAGTATTTTATCTGTGGATTTCTGTCTTTTGTATTTGAGGTTAATAATAATAACAGTAATAATACCGATGTGGTGGCGCCGTAGCATCATCAGCGCAGCACGGCAGGATTAGCGCTCAGTTTTGGACCACAGCAAAATAGGAACGGCTCAGTGGACCAGTGAGCTGGAATTTATTAATGATGTAGTCAAAGTCTGCGTTTGTGAACGTGTCTCTATGCTCCTCTAAATGCATCTCAACACCGAGTCGTACTGACACGACAACGTTTACACTGCTAAAATGTAAGGCAATAAAGTAGGTTGACTTGGAACGACTTGTTGAGACTTGAATTGAGAGGATTTGACTTGAAAGGACCTCACTGTGCCAAGAAAGCACTGTTGACATTGAGAAGCACCTCGGAATATCAATCAATCAATTTTATTACTAAAGCCCAATATCACAAATCACAGTTTGCCTCACAGGGCTTTACAGCATACGACATCCCTCTGTCCTTATGACCCTCACAGCTGATCAGGAAAAAAACGGTAGAAACCTCAGGAAGAGCAACTGAGGAGGGATCCCTCTTCCAGGACGGACAGACGTGCAATAGATGTCGTACAGAACAGATCAGCATAATAAATTAACAGTAATCCGTATGACACAATGAGACAGAGAGAGAGAGAGAGAGAGAGAGACAGAGACAAGACAGAGACAGAGACAGAGACAGAGAGAGAGACAGCAGGAGAGTGTCAGAGTCATTGAGAAGAGTGACAGAGAAAGCTTCCACCACCTTCCCCAACAGCAGAGTGGTCATGTCAACCCTGCTGCCAAGGAAAGACTTCCACCCTGACACCATTCACAGGATCAACAGCAGTGTGTCCAGAGACTGTGTCCTGAGGCCCAATGTCCACCTGGCCCATCATCCCACCCTGGATATCAACTGCCTCTGCGACCATGTCCATCTATTTAAACACACAGTCCCCATCTTTGTCCGGACACTGAAAGACGTCGCTCTCAACAGAGACCAATCCACACCCCGCAGAAGGAGCAGCTCGGCCCACAGCCCCCATGGACCAACAAGGCACCCCATGGACCAACAAAGCACCCCATGGACCAACAAGGCACCCCATGGACCAACAAAGCACCCCATGGACCAACAAAGCACCCCATGGACCAACAAGGCACCCCATGGACCAACAAAGCACCCCATGGACCAACAGAGGCGCCCCACTGGACCAATAAGGCACCCCACTGGACCAACAAGGCTCCCCACTGGACCAACAAGGCACCCCACTGGACCAACAAGGCGCCCCACTGGACCAACAAGGCAGCCCCACTGGACTGGACCAACGAGGCACCCCACTGGACCAACAAGGCACCCCACTGGACCAACAAGGCACCCCCAACCAACAAGGCACCCCACTGGACCAACGAGGCGCCCCATGACCAACAAGGCTCCCCACTGGACCAACATTGGACCAACAAGGCACCCCATGGACCAACAAGGCACCCCATGGACCAACAAGGCTCCCACTGGACCATGGACCAACAGGCACCCCACTGGACCAACAAGGCGCCCACTGGACCAACAAGGGCCCCACTGGACCAACCGCCCCACTGGACCAAGGCACCCCACTGGACCAACAAGGCACCCCATGGACCAACAAGGCACCCCATGGACCAACTGGACCAACGAGGCACCCCACTGGACCAACAGGCACCCCACTGGACCATGGCACCCCACTGGACCAACAAGGCCCACTGGACCAACAAGGCGCCCACTGGACCAACCAACAAGGCACCCCACTGGACCAACAAGGCGCCCCACTGGACCATCACCCAGACAACTGCCATGGAGACCAGATCATCATCATCCACCTCCACACCATGCTCAAAACCAAAGCAGAGCCACTCCTACCCTCATCCCAACCCCAGCGACAGGATCTACAACCTGGCCCACTGACCTGTGCTCAGGCAATGATGAGAGCTACAGGCCCAACCGTCACCACCACCACCGCAGTCCCTAACCCACCCACAAACCCCCACACAATGAGCTAAGAGACATCCAACAGATACTCAGCCTGCTCTGCTCTCACCTAATAGGTCAGGTACCAGAGTAGACAACTCACAGAGCTTATTGCTTTTTTTATTTTTTATTTTACACAGTGAGAAGGAAAAAAAAAAAAATTTATGTTGATTAAAAGTGTAAATTATTACATATTAGTAGATTGACACCCATATGATTAATGCATTCTTAAATTAATTTCTTTTGAATTTCATTTATTTATTGACAAAGGATTTGGGAGTTTATCTCATTTTAACACTGAATATTGAGCACTAGTTTGAGTTTTCTTTCATTGTTGTTGTTAACTAGGTTAAATGGAATCTAAATCATTTGTTATTTCATGTTGGAATATACAGGGTCTGAGGTCCACTGCTTTTGGCCTTAACAGCAAGACCCCAGACTTCACCACAGAGTTAGGAGATGCAGATATATTTGTTTTACAAGAGACTTGGTGACTTGGCAGAGGAGACATTTCCACTGGTCGTCCTGCAGGCTACAGAGAGTTGGTGTTCCCATCCACCAAACTGAAAGGAATAAGCCAGGGCAGGGATTCAGGTGGAATGCTGGTCTGATACAAGGCAAACCTTGTACACTCAATTGAATTCATAAAAAAAGGTGAATTTTCAATTTGGCTCAAAATAAAAAGAGAAATTGTTGCCACAGATAAAGATATATTCATGTGTGCAGTATATATTCCTCCATCAGAATCCCCTTATTATAATGAAAATACTTTCTCCATTCTTGAAGATGAGATCAGTCACTACCAGGCCCAGGAAAGCATACTGATCTGTGGAGACCTTAATGCCAGAACAGGTGTATGTTATTTATTTATTTGTTTATTTATCAGGGACAATGCATATTAATGAACAGTGAACTGTAAATATACCGGAATCAGCCAAAAGGCTAGTTTTCATCCACAGTCCCTGGCCAGATCTGAGTTGGCAGCCTAAGTAATAAAAAAGTTAGAAGTTTAAAACAATAGCATTGCATGCAGTTTAAGATATAAGATAAAAATATAGTAACAGGTAACATAGCAACACAAACATAAAAGCAGAGCAAGCCAAGACTCTACAAATAACAATTCCAAAGCAGCCTAATTCACAAGAAACAAACATAGACTGTGACAAACAACAGCAAGACAGACGTAAGCAAAAGAATATGGCAGGCAGGCAGTTGTTAAAGAGCGGACAGAGGCAGCAGTTGAGTATTAATGTGTACAGGTTTGATTGTTGATGAGCCATGATTTCAACTGTTTTGTGAACAAATGGTGTGAACTGAGTTCTCTGATGTGTACTGGTACTCTGTTCCAGTCCTGCGATGGCTTAACTGAAAATGCTGAGTGGCTAATGGCACTTTTCCTAATGGGTATGACACAGTCTCCTCGGGTTGCACCTCTCGTTGCCCGGTTATTGCTTGACCTCTGTGTGATGAAACTTTGAAGTGGAGGGGGAGCAGTGTTATGTATGATCTTAAAAACAAGACAAAGGTTTGTGTACTTGATTAAATTGTCCCAGCTCAAAAGTTTGTACTTTGTTAAGATAAGGCAGTGGTGGTAGTTATTTGATCTGCGATCCAAAACTTTGAGCATTTGTTTGTACAGTGCTTCGAGAGGTTTTAGTGTTGTTTTATTGGCCTGTGCGTAACTTGTCAAACAGTATGTGAGATGTGATAGTATCATTGTGTTCATGTACAGTTTGGCTGCGTTGGTGTTCATTGAGTTTCTGATAAAACAGAAGTTGGATAAGTTAAATTTGGCTCATTGACAGACCTTTTTAACATGGGATTTGAAAGACAGACGAGAATCGATCAGGATGCCCAGATATTTATATTCAGAGACAACTTGCATTTTTTTTCCCTGACAGCATTATGACTGGTTCTGAGGTGGTAGATGGATTTTTAGAGAAAAACATGCTGACAGTTTTAGTTGTGCTGAGTTGAAGACATGATTGGTTTAGCCAGTTTGTGATGTGGTACAGTGTATCAGTGAGTTTTGCAGCAGCATGTTGTTTTGTGCTGCCATGGGCATAAATCACTGCATCAGCATATAGCTGGGTCTCCACGTCAGAGCACACAGAGGGCAAGTCATTTATATAGAGACTGAACACAAGTGGTCCTAGTACAGACCCTTGTGGGACACCAGTGCAAGTTTTAAGAGTGGTCGATTGGTAGTTGGGACCTTTACACACTGGGTTCTGTTAAGTAGATATAAATATGTCCACTTGAGGGCGTTGTAGAACCAGATTCTATTATTCCACAGGGGGACAGACATATACCTGGCCACATCAGCATTCCTCTCCCTTCATATCCTTCACATCTCCACAGAAACAACTTTGACAAAACTGTCAACAAAAGCGGGCACCAACTACTGCAGCTCTGTCGAACACTAGGCCTGTACATGGTTAACGGTCGGCTTCGAGGGGACTCCTTTGGTCATTACACACACAGCTCTCCTCTTGGCAATAGCACAGTAGACTACAGCATAACAGACCTAGACCCCTTCTGTCTGAGAGCATTTACAGTCAGCCCCCTCACACCCTTATCTGACCATAGTAAAATTACACTCTACATTAGAAAGACAGTAACAGACCCTCATGCAGCGGAGCCCAGTAAACTGAACTATACAAACAACCTTATAGATGGACAAACAATAGCAAAGACGACTACCAGAAACCAATCACACATCAAACAATTCAATTTCAATTAGACCATTTTATCTGCACTTCATATTCCCACAGTAATGATGGCCTGAATCAAGCTGTACGGGATATTAACAACATCAATGAATGAATGAATCAATTCAATTTATAAAGCCCAATATCACTAATCACAATTTGCCTCACAGGGCTTTACAGCATACGACATCCCTCTGTCCTTATGACCCTCACAGCTGATCAGGAAAAACTCCCCAAAAAAACCCTTTAACAGGGGAAAAAAACGGTAGAAACCTCAGGAAGAGCAACTGAGGAGGGATCCCTCTTCCAGGACGGACAGACGTGCAATAGATGTCGTACAGAACAGATCAGCATGAATAAATTAACAGTAATCCATATGACAATGAGAAGAGAGAGAGAGAGGAGAGACGAGAGAGAGAGAGAGAGAGAGAGGAGAGAGAGAGAGAGAGAGAGAGAGAGAGAGAGAGAGAGAGAGAAGGTGCCCGGTGTATTATAGGGGGGTCCTCCGGCAGACTAGACCTAAGTCAGCCTAACTAGGGGCTGGTACAGGGCAAGCCTGAGCCAGCCCTAACTATAAGCTTTATCAAAGAGGAAAGTCTTAAGTCGTAGTCTTAAATGTGGAGACGGTGTCTGCCTCCCGGACCGTAACAGGAAGATGATTCCACAGGAGAGGAGACTGATAGCTGAAGGCTCTGGCTCCTGATCTACTTTTGGAGACTTTAGGGACCACAAGTAACCCTGCGTTCTCAGAGCGCAGTGTTCTGGTGGGATAATATGGCACTATGAGCTCTCTAAGATATGACGGAGCTTGACCATTTAGAGCTTTATAAGTTAACAGTAGGATTTTAAATTCAATTCTGGATTTTACAGGGAGCCAGTGCAGAGAAGCTAAAACAGGAGAAATATGATCTCGTTTCTTAGTTCCTGTTAGTACACGTGCTGCTGCATTCTGAATTAGCTGGAGAGTTTTTAAGGACTTACTAGAGCTACCTGATAATAGAGAGTTACAGTAATCCAGCCTTGAGGTATAAAAGCGTGGACCAATTTTTCTGCATCTTTTCGGGTCAGGATAGGCCTAATTTTCACAATATTACGCAGATGAAAAAATGCAGTCGTGAGGTTTGTTTTAAATGAGAATTAAAAGACAAATCTTGATCAAATATTACTCCGAGGTTTCTTACGGTAGTGGTAAGGCCAGAGCAATGCCATCTAGAGAAACTATGTCATCAGATAAAGAGTCTCTGAGTTGTTTGGGGCCAAGAACAATAACTTCAGTTTTGTCTGAATTTAACATCAGGAAATTGGTGCTCATCCAATTTTTTATGTCTTTAAGGCAGTTATGGAGTTTAGTTAATTGATTACTTTCTTCTGGCTTCAGTGATAAATACAACTGTGTATCATCTGCATAACAATGGAAATTTATAGAGTGATTTCTAATGATGTTACCTAAAGGAAGCATATATAGAGTAAATAGGATTGGTCCGAGCACAGAACCTTGCAGAACTCCAAAACAAACTTTAGTACGTAAGGATGATTCATTACGAACGTCAACAAACTGAAAACGATCAGATAAATAAGATTTAAACCAGCTTAGTGCTGAACCTTTTAGGCCAATTAAGTGATCCAGTCTCTGTAGCAGGAGTACTACGCTTCTCACGGACAGTTACCCAGCCTCCCGGCTGAACGGGTGTTACCGGGGGACCGCTAGCGGAGGCTATGCTAAGTGGCTCCACGCTGGCTACAGGGGGCTGGCTAACTACCACAGCTACAGAGTGATTTTCCATGGTGCGGAGCTGCGCTTCTAATTCACTAAGCCTCGCCTCCAATGCAGCAAATAAACTACACTTGTTACAATTACTACTGTTGCTAAAGGAGGCAGAGGCATAACTGAACATCTGGCACACCGAGCAAGAAAGAGCAGGAGAAGCCATTGCTAACTATTAAGATAGACCCTGAACATCAGACCCTGAACATCAGACTCTGAACATCAGACTCTGAGCAGGACCTACATTTAGCATGAGAACCAGCAGACGCAGAGACAGACTGTCCCTGTGGTGGAAACAAGACTAAACACCAGCAGCAACATCACACAGATACGACCTCTGCTGTGACATCAGGTGGCCGCTGAAACAAACAGACATTGTCTCACCTTTCTGAGGTAGTTTGGGCAGAACTCTGGGTCCCAGTGTGGACTTGGTGTTACTGGAGGTGGTGCTGGAGAAGGTGAGGAGAGGTCAGAGGTCATCTTCACCATAGGACTTGTATCTGAGTGTATTCCACTCTGAGGATAGAAAGTATAAATACCTCTGCTGCTGCTGGATTCTCTCAAACTTGTTGGCAGGTGACGTCCTGTTTCCCAGTGGGGGGGTCAGCTCACTTCCTGGTTGGACGCAATGTGCTCAGAGGTCAGAGGTCAGATGGGTTTTGGGTTGTGCGGTGCTACAGAGGCAGTCTTACCTTTACCTGCGACTCCCTGCAGGACTGGGCTGGGAGGGTCAGACAGGGTGCGCTTGTGTCCAGGTGGAGGGGGAGGGGGTCTCTTCTTCAGGGTGGAGCTTCCTCCTCCTCCACTGATGTGAGACGTGAGGGGCAGGGAGGTGGGCGGGCCGGTGACAGGGCCTGGGGGAGGAACCAACAGTACAGATAACATGCCACTGAAAGGTTCTTTGGTTCACAGTGAGGAGGAGGAAGTGCTCACTAACATCAAGGGATGCTGGAACACAAACCCAAAAAACATCAATACCTCCTCCTCCCCTAATCTCTCCCCTGGCTCCTCCCCCCTTGTTTGAGACCACCTTGTCTTACCTCTGCCATGGCTCCTGGCAGCAGGTGAAGGTCCGGTGATGTCAGGCCCTGGGGACGGAGGCGTGTCAGCGGAGGTGCTGTCGACAGGGTCGGCGAACGCCCCGTAGGAGAGACGCTGCTTGTCCCTGTGAGGAGGAACAAAGGAAGCTGGCAGAGAGAGCTTCTCCTGCGAGGACAGACTGGAGGATGGACAGAAACTCTGAGGACGGAGGGAGCGCTCCTTCTTCACTGGACTGGGCTGCAGGAGGAGGAGCACAAGAACATGAAGCAGGAGGTCATAAACAACAGACCATCAGTCATTCATCAGTTCACTTGGTGTTACCTTATTGTCCAGTTCGTCGTCGCTCTCATCCAGTTCGTCCAGTCGGAGGTTCCAGTCGTATTCAACGTGAACGTGAGGGTTAAACCTGCCGGACACCGCCTCCACCAGCTGGGGGACAGACAGGAAGTGTTCATCTTCCACTCAGTGACACAACAGCTTCATATCAGTGGCTCTAAAATACATCTTCACTGTTAGAATCTACAGCAGACTCCGCCCACTCCTTCACCAAGGTCTTTCTCTATTGGTCAAATCAGCCCCCTCCCAGAGTCACCAATTCAGTATCTGACCAAATGTCTCCCCTTCTGTTCCTGAGATATGATGTGAAAACATGATGATGTCACAGTCAAGCTGACCTTTGACCTTTTGACCTTCATTATTTTATCCTGTTAGACATTTGTGTCAAGTTTGGTCAGAATTAGTGAATGAATTCTTTAGTTATGGACAAATGTCCAAAGGTCAGTGTGAGGTCACACTGACCTTTGACCTTGACTCATTCATTCATTTACTGTAACCGCTAATCCTGTTAGGGGTCGCAGGGGGTGGAGCCTATCCCAGCTGACACTGGTGAGAGGCAGGGTTCACCCTGGACAGGTCACCAGACTATCACAGGACTGACACATAGAGACAGACAACCATTCACACTCACATTCACACCTATGGACAATTTAGAGTCACCAATTAACCTGCATGTCTTTGGACTGTGGGAGGCAGCTGGAGCACCTGGAGGAAACCCACACTGACACGGGAGAACATGTCAGAGCACCTGGAGGAAACCCACGCTGACACGGGGAGAACATGTCAGAGCACCTGGAGGAAACCCACGCTGACAGGGGGAGAACATGTCAGAGCACCTGGAGGAAACCCACGCTGACATGGGGAGAACATGTCAGAGCACTGGAGGAAACCCACACTGACACGGGGAGAACATGTCAGAGCACCTGGAGGAAACCCACGCTGACAGGGAGACATTCGGAGCACCTGAGGAACCACCTAGGAACATTCAGAGCACCTGGAGGAAACCCACGCTGACAGGGGGAGAACATGTCAGAGCACCTGGAGGAAACCCACGCTGACAGGGGAGAACATGTCGGAGCACCTGGAGGAAACCCACGCTGAACACGGGAGAACATGTCAGAGCACCTGGAGGAAACCCACACTGACACGGGGAGAACATGTCAGAGCACCTGGAGGAAACCCACGCTGACACAGGGGAGAACATGTCAGAGCACCTGGAGGAAACCCACGCTGACACGGGGAGAACATGTCAGAGCACCTGGAGGAAACCCCGCTGACACGGGGAGAACATGTCAGAGCACCTGGAGGAAACCCACGCTGACACGGGGAGAACATGTCAGAGCACCTGGAGGAAACCCACGCTGACAGGGGGAGAACATGTCGGAGCACCTGGAGGAAACCCACGCTGACACGGGGAGAACATGTCAGAGCACTGGAGGAAACCCACGCTGACACGGGGAGAACATGTCAGGAGCACCTGGAGGAAACCCATGCTGACATGAGGTGAACATGTCCAGATATCATGTACACCAGAATGGGAAACATGGATGGACAACGCAAAAACATCATGCTTCTGGCCACAGCTATGACCAGCGCTCCTGTGACATCAGCACACTACAAGTGATGATTACATCATGTTTGTTATACAGATCATAACAGACAGAACACAGAGGTCAGGGTTCAGCTGGGGGGTGGGGGTACTGGTTGCTGCGGAGGTTAGTTTACGTCCTGTCGTTCAGACAAACAGAACTTTGGGTCACTCAAAACAGAAATTCCTGAAACGCCTTCTCAGGTGCTGATTTTTCTAAATGGATCACGGTCCATGGGTCCTCTCTGTAATCATCACACTCTGGAAACAGCAGACAACTGGTTCACTAATGTTGTGTCACTGTTTGGTCCTATCACTGCAGCTTCATTTAATGAATGATCAAACAGAGGTGTCTGCTGCGCCGGATGTTTCTGCTCCACCTCAGCGGTTTAAAGTTCACCAGAACCAAGGGTTTTGGATCAAGACCGGTGGAACCAGCAGATGGTGGGACACTTTCCAGAGTATACTGTTGTCAGTGAGGAGTGGGAGAAAACGTTCTCGTATGTCTGAGTGAGCTCCTTCGTCCTTACACTGAACAGGAGTCAGCAGTGAGGAGATCTCCTGACAAGTTTTAAAAAGCTAACGTTAACATCTTCACAATCTTTGAGACGAGGTGGACTGCTGGAGACCGCTAATGCCACTGTGCTCTGGAGTCAGTTTCATGTTCTGGTGTCGACAGAGATATTTTGTAAAATGAAGGTCACATGGACAAATTTTTTTAACAATATCTGTGGCCAACCAATTACAAAATGGGGAATTCTCATCTGATTGGCCAGCACATGTTGACATGTTGTTGATTGGTTCAAGTCATGTTTCCTACCAGTTCTTCACACTGAGAGTTCTTCAGTCTTTGGGCGATGTCCAGAGCTGTCTCTCCACTCTGATGGCTGAGAAGACACGAGACACAGGAAGTTTGTTAACAGTTCCCCCTGCTTCCAGTCTTTGTGCTAAGCTAGGCTAACCGTTTCCCCTGCTTGCAGTCTTTATGCTACGCTAGGCTAACAGTTTCCCTTTGCCTCCAGTCTTTGTGCTAAGCTAGGCTAACCGTTTCCCCCTTCCTCCAGTCTTGTGCTAAGCTAGGCTAACAGTTTCCCCTTACTTCCAGTCTTTGTGCTAAGCTAGCTATAGTCTAAGCTAGTCCTAACCCAGTCTAAGCTGGTCTTTGTGCTAAGCTAGGCTAACAGTTTCCCCTTGCTTCCAGTCTTTGTGCTAAGCTAGGCTAACAGTTTCCCCTTGCTTCTTTGTGCTAAGCTAGGCTAACTTTCCCCCAGTCTTTGTGCTAAGCTAGGCTAATAGTTTCCCCTTGCCTCCAGTCTTTGTGCTAAGCTACTAGTGTGCTAAGCTAGGCTAAGAGTCTTTGTGCTAAGCTAGGCTAACAGTTTCCCCTAGTCTTTGTGCTAAGCTAGGCTAACAGTTTCCAGTCTTTGTGCTAAGGCTGCCCCTTGCCTCCAGTCTTTGTGCTAAGCTAGGTCTAAACAGTTTCCCCTTGCCTGTGTGCTTGTGTGTGCTAAGGCTAACAGTTTCCCCTGCTTCCAGTCTTTGTGCTAAGCTAGGCTAACAGTCCTTAGGCTAACAGTAGAAGCTAACTAGAACAGTCCTGGACTTGGAGAAGTGAGAGTACTCACTGATGGTGATGTCAGGTTTTCCTCTCAACAGCAGCTTCACACACTCTGACTTGTTGTACAGACAGCAGTAATGCAGAGCTGTGTTTCCTCCGTCTGTCTGTCCGTCCAGGTTACCACTGCAGACAGACAGACAGACAGACAGACAGACACATAAACACACACACTGGTCCTCATTTATCAGTCTAATGACAAGAGTTCAGTCATGAAACGTTCTCATGTCATGGCCGTGTGTGCGATCAGCTGTTGACAAATGTGGCCGACATTTAAAGATCCCTGATATGTTCTGGATTTAGAGGCCCCGCCCCCAGAGTTTACAACATGGAGAGACATGATAGGCTAACAGTTTCCTCCTGTCTCCAGTCGTTATGCCACACACACACACACACACACACACACACACACACACACACACACACCACACACACACAGTTTCATACCTGTTTTGAACCAGGAAGTCGACCAGGTGGAGGGAGGAGGGGTCAGCTGTCTGCACACAGTGATGTAACGCTGTCTCTCCTGATTCCTGAACACAAAACATCAAACTGAACTGAACTGGACTGTGACGAAGCTGATCAAATACTCAGAGGTCTGGACTTTCCAGAATATTCTGGAATAATTTTGTTTATTCATCGTTTTTGGCTGATTGTTTCAAATATGTTAAATATGTTTATATCACAGGACGGACATAACGCCCCGTCTGTGGCTGTCGCAGACGTGGAGAGTGGAATCTGAATAAGGTTCTGTTCCTGCGTTTCCTGTTTCTCTGAGTCACAAACACATTTTAGTGTTTAGCTGTTTGTGACCCGGCCGCCATATTGGAGACAGTTCAACGAGGCTCTCCTTTCACAGTAAAATATGTTTGTGAAAACTTCTGAGGAGAGAAACAGGATCAGCTGTGACGCACATGACGGACAGCTGCGTCCTTACCTCTGATTGGCTGTTGCTGCCTCGCCATGGTCTGATTATAGTGAGAGGCAGGAAGAAGAGGAGGAAGGAGGAGGAGGAGAAGGAGGGAGAGGAGGAAGAGGAGGTCTCAGAGACAGTTTCAGCGCTGTCTCGTTTCCACAGGAAGCTGAGAGCAGCTACTTCCTCCTGAATCCTCCTGGTCACAGACAAACACAGAGGAACCGCCCCCTGACCTCTGACCTCTGACCCTGACCTCTGACCCTGACCTCTGACCCTGACTGACACGTCTAACACTGCACTCACACTGTGACACAGCAGCAGTGTGACCAGCTGCATCATCACAGTGTCGCTGTTGAAGTAGTTATTGTTGTTGTTAACGTAGTTATGATGTCACGGGCTCGTCACAGTGTCAAGTGCTCCTGCTTGCCGCCACAAATCACCTCGATCAAAGGTTTTTATTTCATCATGAAAATATCTCCTCATTTCAACGCCACATTTTGCCACCATGTTCTGTCCCTGTGTGCACAGAAAGCTAGCATAGCTTCAGCTAACTGAGCTGAATAACCACAGGCTGGAAACAAAGACATCTGATTGGCTGATGCTTCGCTGCGTCATTGGAGCACTGAAGACAGTTGAGCTCTGATTTGTTGCGCGTCAGTTTGTAGCTTCATGTCTCCAGTTTCCACTGCTCCTAGTGTGAACATGACATCATGCTGCTGAAATGAAGCTTCCAACTGAAGATGTTTTGTTTCCAGCTGTGTTCAGTTAGCTGAAGCTATGCTAGCTTTACGTTCAAACGCCATGTGGCGGTGAAATGTGACGGATCAGAAATATAAATATCTCATGACCTAATTCAGACTTCAGCTGACGCTCAGTCCAGCTGCTTTGTGGCAGGAAGCTGATGATGACATCACTACGTTAACGAACACTTGAACAGCGACTCGGTGAAAATGAAGGTTGTGATGTTGCCGTCTGTGAACGCAGCAAAACGTTCAGGTGGAGGTGACGACAGACAGGGTTCATGTTTAACACACCTTCCCTGGTTCAGGTAAGGGCTGCAGAAGCTCCACCCCCTCAGCATACAGCTGGATGATTGACAGCAGGTCTCTGGATCTCACCGCTTTGTACACCTCGTTCAGCCCGCTGGTCACCATGGAGACGGTGCGCCTGACGAACTTGCGGTCGATGTATTTGGCGTTGATGAACTCCTTCCTGACCATCCTGCAGAGAGCAGCAGGTGAAACAGGTGAGACACGAGACGTCGCCTCCTCCCTGGGTGGAGACACGTTCACTGATACAGACACTCACATGTCGCTGGACGCCGTCGGCTTCAGGGACAGAGATGATAGGCCGGCCTCCATGATGTCATTAAAACTACAGTTCCCAACATTCCTGGCAAGCTGACAAGAAGTAAGGAGAGTAAACAAAGAGACGGGATACATGACTTCAACGCAACGTCACTCACTGCCGCCACAATGGCCACGCCCCCTGTTAGGTGAAAGTTATGAACTCGACCCGAGAGAGACGCTCGTCGCGTGGCTCGGAGTTCACAATGCTGAAAAGTTGCTGCGTTGTTCACTGCACAGCAAACAATAAAAAAAACAAAAACAAAAAAACAGAATTGCGATTTTCTTTGCTCCCAGAGAGAAATCCGTGGCTCACAGCGTCACACGCACAGCTGTGGATCATTACACCGGCGTCACGTCTGTGGAATGAACTTCATCACAGATTAGATGGCTAACGTTAGCCAGCTAGCTAACGTCAGTTGATCTCAACAATAACATTAGATGTTCAAAGCCAAGAAGTTAATTCTAATGAATGAGTAATGAACTGACTGTCCATGTGTCTGTCAGTCTAACAGACAGCCACACAGAGGTTGGCAGCTGTGAAGGACACACATCATTTTCACTTCCTCGTCGTAGCGAAGGCGTCACGACCCGTGTCTCTCTCTCTGGAGCCTGACTGACTCAACTGATTGGGTTTATTTACACTTGATGTGTGTGAAGAGGCTCTGCAGCCAATCACAACCCCATGTTTCTATCACCTGTGATGTCATCAGCACACGACCCATTGTAGTCATGTATGCAGAAGGGACAGAGAGAGACAGACAGACACACAGACACACAGACAGACAGACAGACAGACAGCTGAGGTTACCAGCAGCTCAGACGTTCCCAGTTTATCCAGTTCCAGACTCTGGATTCTGGACACATGGACTCCCATCTCTCTGTGAATCCCTGAACATTCGATGCAGGTCAAGACGCCGAGGTTAGTGGAGATCCAGCGAGGATCTAAACAACCAACAAGTTCGTCAGGTGACATCATCACCAGCATGGCTCTGACCACCCACACACACACACACACACACACACACACACACACCAACCTGAAGCTCCACAGTCGCAGCAGATGTCGTTGCCTGGCGACCGCAGCACCTCGTCAGTGATGCTCTTGATAAGCTCCTCCTCCTCCACACTCCACACTGAGCTCTGACCTCCACCCTGAAACGCCACATTCAGGGCCTCCTCCTTACTGTTGGTCAGCACAGACACCCAACTGCAGCACACACACACACACACACACACACACACACACACACACACACACACACACACACACAGAGTCTCAGATGTGTCACAGGTGATGAAGATGTTCAGATGTTTCACAGTCTCACCTGACAAACTCTGCCTCGTCTTCAGCCTGAAAGTGGTACGTCCGATTATCTGCAGGACAGGACATCATACCTGACAACTCTGCTCGTCTTCAGCCTGAAAGTGGTACGTCCGATTATCTGCAGGACAGGACATCATCATCATCATCATCATCATCATCACCACCATCACCATCATCACCATCGTCGTCATCATCATCATCATCATCATCATCATCATCATCACCACCATCACCATCATCACCATCGTCGTCGTCATCATCATCATCATCATCATCATCATCATCATCATCATCATCAGCGAGACCTACGGGAGATCAGGTCGAAGCACTTCTTGTCCTCTGCGCTGGGTTTCACCTGACAGGTGAGCAGGTTCAGTCTGACAGGCTGTCTGTTAGACTGACAGACACATGGACAGACAGACAGATAGACAGATAGACAGACAGACAGACAGATAGACAGACAGACGGATAAACCATCAGTCCTTTAAACATCAGACTTTGTCATCTTACAGCACATCAGCAGTGAACCAGTCTCCTTGTTCTAACTGGTTTTACTGTGTTTTAAAAAAACTTTATAAGAGCATTGATTTTGATAAAAATCAAAACAGATTTTATCTTCAGGTGATTTCACAGTCAATAAACCAGATGTCTCATATTTCTGTTCCTCTGACCCGACTCACTGCAGCTGTAAAACATAATCAGAATTAACCTGAAGAGTTCAGTTTAGATGACGCTGAGAGGAGACGCTTGAAATCTGCCTCCACATCAGCTGCTGCATATTTAATCATGTGGACTCAGCATCAGCAGTACGGACACAGACCGAGCAGAGAAGTTTCCTGTCTTCAGCTCTGATTAATCCTCAGTCTGTTCCGTCACATGAGTCCTCAATAAAAAACCGACTGGTTGCGTAATAACACACAGCTTTCATCAGAGCGACTCAGCTGACAGAGAGACGACTTTTTTATATGATTTTCATCCAATCTTACTTGTTGTCTGTAAATATGAACTTGTGCAGGCTTGTGTTTTCATTTGACCGTGATGTCACAAGTAACGTACAGATTGTGAAGTGTACAGTTTGTGAAGTAAGTATTGTGAACGTATTTTGGAGTACGACGGATGTGTGTTTCACTGTGACGGGATGTTCACAGTAAGATAACGTACAGATTGTGTGAAAGATTTGTGAACGTACAGGATTTTGTGGAGTAACGTACAGATTTGTCATAACGTAACGTATTTGTGGAGTAACGTACGGATTTGTAGTAACGTACAGATTTGTCAAATAACATACAGATTTGTGGAGTAACGTACGGATTTGTCAAATAACATACAGGTGGAGTAACGTACGGAAGTAACGTACACGTAGTAAATTTGATTTGTGGACGTTTTGTGGAGTAACGTACGATTTGTCAATGATTTGTGAGTAACGTACAAATAACATACAGATTTGTGGAGTTTACGGTACGGATTTGTGGACATTTGTGGAGTAACGTACGATTTGATTTGTGGAGTAACGTACGGATTTGTCAAATAACATACAGACGTACGGATAGTAACGTTGTGGAGTAACGTACAGATTGTGTACAGTACGTACGGATTTGGAGTAACGTACACACCAAGATTTGAGTAACGTACGGATTTGTGGAGTACGTACAGATTTGTCAAATAACATACAGATTTGAACGTACGGACAGTAACGTACGGAGTGTCAAATAACATACAGACACGTGTCAAACACCTACAGATTTTTGGAGTAACACGTACAGATTTGTGTTGTACGGATTTGTGGAGTAACGTACTACAGATTTGGAGTAGATAGTGGAGTAACGTACGGATTTGTGGAGTAACGTACGATTTGTTAGTAACGTACAACATACAGATTGTGGAGTAACGTACGGATTTGTCAAATAACATACGATTTGTAGTGTACAGATTTGTAGTAACGGTACAGATTGTGGAGTAACGTACGGATTTGTCAAATAACATGAGTGGAGTACGGATTTGTCAAATAACGATTACAGATTTGTCGTAAGATTTGTGGAGTAACGTACGGATTTGTCAAATAACATACAGATTTGTGACAGATTGTGGAGTAAACGCGTACAGATTGTGATTTGTGGAGTAACGTACGGATTTGTCAAATAACATACAGTGGAGTTACGTACAGATTTGTCAAATAGATCGTACGGATTTGTCAAATAAATACAGATTTGTGGAGTAACGTACGATAACGTACGTACAGATTTGTCAAATAATACAGATTTGTGGAGTAACGTACGGATTTGTGTCAAATAACATACAGATTTGGGGAGTAACGTACGGATTTGTGGACAGTAGTAACGTTTTGTGGAGTAACGTACAGATTGTCAAATAACATACGATTTGTGGACGTACGGATTTTCATAACATACAGATTTGTGGACGGATTTGTCAAATAACATACAGATTTTGTGGAGTAACAGATTTGTGGACGTACAGATTTGTCGGATTTGTCAAATAACATACAGATTTGTGGACGTACGATTGTGGAGTAACGTACGGATTTGTCAAATAACATACCCAGATTTGTGGAGTAATGTACCAGATTTGTGGAGTAACACAGCGGATAGTAACGTACAGATTTGTAACGTACGGATTTGTTACCGTACCTTAACGTACAGATTTGTCAAATAACATACAGATTTGTGGAGTAACGTACGATTGTCAAATAACATACAGATCCCGTACAGATTTGTCGTACAGATTTGTCAACATACAGATCTTGTCAAATAACATACAGATTTCCGTACAGATTGCGTACGGATTGTCAAATTACAGATTTGTGGAGTAAGTACGGATTTGTCAAATAACATACAGATTTGTGGAGTAACAGATTTGTAACGTACAGATTTGTCGTACGGATTTGTCAAATAACATACAGATTTGTGGAATCGATTTGTGGACGGATTTGTCAAATAACATACAGATTGTGGAGTAATGTACGATAGTAACGTACAGATTTGTCTTACCAGCAGATTTGTGGAGTAACGTACAGATTTGTGGAGTGTACGATTTTGTCAAATAACATACAGATTTGTGGAGTTACAGATTCAAGCATTTGTGGAGTAACGTACGGATTGGATCGGATTTGTCAAATTACAGATTTGCAGATTTGCTTCGGCCAAATAACATACAGATTTGTGGAGTAATGTACACACGTACAGATTAGTAACGTACGGATTTGTGGAGTAACATACAGATTTGTAGTAATGTACGGATTTGTCAGATTTGCAGATTCACAGATTTGTGGAACCAGACCGTTCTACAGATTTGTGGAGTAAAGTACAGATTGTCAAATAACATACAGCGTACAGATTTGTCAAATAACATACAGATTTGTGAAGTAACCACATACAGATTTGTGGAGTAACGTACAGATTTGTCAGATTTGTGTACAGATTTATGGAGTAACGTACAGATTGTTAACCCACACAGATAAGTAACGTACAGATTTGTCAAATAACATACAGATTTGCCGGATTTGTGAAGCAGATTTGTGGAGTAACGTACAGATTTGTGGTAACGTACAGATCGTACAGATTTGTCAAATAACCAGATTTCGATAAGATTTGTGGAGTACAGACGTGATTCGTACAGATTTGTGTACAGATTTGTGGACGTACAGATTGTCAAATAACGTACAGATTTGTGGAGCGTACAGATTTGTCAAATAACGTACAGATTTGTGGAGTAACGTACAGATTTGTGGAGGAACGTACAGATTTGTGGAGTAACGTACAGATTTGTCCTGGATCCTTTGCTGCTGCCGTTTTTCTGTCTGTTGACCATTTGTAAACACATTGTTCTCTACGTGATCGAGAGAGAAATTAATCGGAGATATCTTTAGTTTATCAGCCTGCCTAAAACTGAACACTGGTGCTGTGTCCTGATGCTGATCGGTGCAATGCATGATGGGAGACGTGGTACTTACTGTAGCATGAGCAATGGTGAGGAAGCCGCTCTTCACTGAACATTTCCTCCTCTGCCAGACCTTCCTCAGCCTGATGGACACACAAACACACTGAAGCTTCAGACTGAAAACTTGTCACCAGAGTTGTGACTGAAACAAAACCTACAGGGGCCCACAGGAACCTACAAGGGCCCACAGGAGCCTACAAGGGCCCACAGGAGCGTACAGGGGCCCACAGGAGCGTACAAGGGCCCACAGGAGCCTACAAGGGCCCACAGGAGGGACCCCAGGAGCCTACAAGGGGCCACAGGAGCCTACAAGGGCCCACAGGAGGCCTACAGTAGGCCCACAGGGCCACAGACCTACAAGGGCCCACAGGAGCGTACAGGGGCCCACAGGAGCATACAGAGGCCCACAGGAGCCGTACAGAGGCCCACAGAGCGTACAGGCCACAGGACATAGGGGCCTACAGGAACCTACAAGGGCCCACAGGAGCGTACAGGGGCCCACAGGAACCTACAGGGGCCCACAGGAACCTACAGGGGCCCACAGGAACCTACAGGGGCCCACAGGAGCGTACAGGGGCCCACAGGAACCTACAGGGGCCCACAGGAGCGTACAGGGGCCCACAGGGGCCCACAGGAGCGTACAGAGGCTTTGTTTACAGTCCACCACATGTCAAACATCCTGTTGACCCCTGTGCAGGTGAATAATCAGACAGTCGTACCCGTCACTCTTCTTCAGCAGGTATCCTCTCTTCTCACTGCCAAACTCCTTGTTTCCCTGCAGCTGGTGCATACTGTACCCACTCTGTTTACTCTGAGAGTCCTGACAAACAAACAAACAAACAAACAAACAAACAGGATGTGTATAAATACTACAGGAAACAGTCTGGATCAGTCTGTCTGTCAGCAGGGACGTACGTCATTAACAGATGGTTAATTATTATATCTAATGATTGACTTACTCTCCTGGACTTCAGTCAGAGGGCGACAGAGAGACAGAGACAGAGGTCAAAGGTCATTGGCTGAGTGAGGCAGGTACAGGTGAGCTGTTCATACTCAAACATACACTTCATCATGTTATCAGTTTTTTTTAGAACTGACAGGCGTATCACATTAGACCACACCCCTGACCCCGCCCTCCACAGCACAGCCTATCAGCTCTCTCCAGGTATGAGGAGCGACCTCCAGATGACACAGCAGTTCCTCTAATGTCCACCAGAGGGTGTCAGTCCCCACAGACAGCCATGTTACATGTTTACAGCAGAAAATAACTGGACAAAGACACTGTCGAAGAAGTCAGGTGTCAGATACATTTTGTTTTCAAGTATGTTTTAAGTTAGCCAAAATCAGCATCAGCATTATCAAAGTTTACCATAGCTGTAAATGCACCATGCTAACAAAGCTAGCAGCTAGCATCAGGCTAAGCTTTCTGTGTAACCTCTTGGTCACAAGCAGCATCTACAAAAATTAAGCCTCTTATGATGAGATATAATCAGGCAATTAAAATTTTGGACAGAAAACCAATAAGAGCACATCATTGTCATGTTCTTCAGAAACTAAACATACTGAGTTTTGATGATTTCATTAATTTCAAACTCATCCATAAACGCCTACATAATCAGGCTCCCAGGTGCTCAGTGACCTCGTGGTTCCACTCAGAGCTTCAGGCTCAGTAACACGTGGTGCAGCCAGTGGGAACTGTCAGGTTCACCTGTGTAAATCCACATTTGGACAATTCTGTCTGCAGAATTCTTTACCTTCAGAATTTAAACTGGATCCTGATTTCAATCACTTTAAACTCAAACTGAAACACTTTCTGAATAAGAATCAGTGATGCAGTCATCAATAATTTGGTGCTTCCTATTCTGTGGTGCAGTTTGTGTCTTGTTTTGTCTCTACTGTTACTGATGTGACTCTAAACTGTCACGTGTGTTTTGTTGCTGAGTCTTTTGTATCTTAAGGCCCAGCGAGGGACGGGCACTGCACATTAGCTCAGGCTATAAATGCTGTGGTGCGGCATTTATGTCTGCTACATGTCTCTGTACAGATAAACATTCAATAAAATATGCTCCACCCTCTCATTGAAATATGCTCACTGCTGAGGAGTCCACGTTATGGTGGCTGGGTCTATTATCTATACAGTCTGTGGTTAAACCCCGCCTTATTGCATCAGCCTATCAGCTCTGTACAGGTGTGCTGATAAACCCCACTCCACCATTTTAAGTCCCTCCCAGCTCCATTAAACCCCATTATACTCAGTTTAACTAAACTCCACCCAGACCCATATTTTAAATGACAACGTTAGAATTTCACCAGAGCAGAGTCTGGAGGAGTTACCGCCTGATGAAACATTAAACACTGATCATGGTGGTTGAGTCGTCCTGCAGCTCCCGCCGGCTGCACATTGGCTGCAGCAGTTCCTACATGAATTATGGGTGTTGTAGTTTTTAAACTGGCGATGAACTAGATGAAGAGAACGCAAGTTGCAGCTGCGAGGACAGGGAAAGTGCAGGCAGCCAAAAGAAGGAGTGATTGCAACGTTGCAGTGCAGCCCTCTTGTTCTACTTTCAAAAAAACTGTTCAACTACTAACAAACTGACAGGCCTGACTGTACCAGCCGTCTTTATTTTGTATAGCTTTTTTTTTGCGTTTAAAAGGAAAAGTGCTCTTAAACTGATCATTTCCGTTAAATAAAACAAGAAATTGGAAAAGATGGAAAAAAATTGTTAAAATCAAATGTCAAATTGGTCTCTGTGTGTGTTGTACAATCTGTTGTTGCTTTAAATTTGCAGCCCCCCCCCCCCCCCCCCCTCCCCCCATTCCCTAATGTATTCACCATCCCTACTGACATCACAACCTAAATTCAACCAAATATCAGCATGTTGGCGTCCAACTGTGTGACCTCATCACCCCCACCCTCCCAGGTGTTGTACCTCCCTCTGCAGCAGCTGTAAGGAGCTCTTGATGAGATCTCTGACAGCCGTCAGCTGCTTCTTCTCCTCATCCTGACTCTGTTTGATCTGTGGAGACACGTCACACCTGAGAGCTCACTGTGGAAGCTCACTGCACCTCACTGACTCACCTGAGAGCTCACTGTGGGCTCACCTGAGAGCTCACCTGAGAGCTCACTGTGGGCTCACCTGAGAGCTCACTGTGAGCTCACTGAGAGCTCACCTCTGTGGGCTCACCTGAGAGCTCACCTGAGAGCTCACTCTCACCTGAGAGCTCACCTGAGAGCTCACCTGAGCTGATCAGTCAGAACAGGACATACGAGGCTCTTACATTGAACAGGTCGGCTGCCAGTTTCTCGATGTACTGCTTCAGTTTATCAACTGTTTTCAACCCATCCTGAAAAAAACTGCCGACAGGAAGTCATCACACGAGGTTCAGAGACTTTTCAAAATAAAGTGCAGACGTACAGCTGAGGCTGAAGTGACGGTTCTTACTTGCACTGAGCGTGGTAATACTTGATGAGGTTCTGCAGCAGGTCCACCCCCTTCTTGGTTTTAATCTCGTTGACTTTGATCAGATACTGTTGGACATAAAGACACTCAGCTGTTAGTCACACCTGCAGCCTGAGGGTGGCGCCATCGCTGCTGCTGTCAGGACTCTGGCCCAATTCCAATCCGGCCCCTAAAGACTCCAGCCCTGAACCTTCACTGACTTAACTGACGTCAGCTGGAAGTGATTGAGTGTGAGAGTCTGAAAGGGCTCCGGCACTTATCCCCCTCTCTACAAAATGTTGTTGACACTGACGGCTCTGGGCGTGATCATTTATCTGTTATTGTCAGCACGCACAAGGCGTGTGACGGATAGACTCCCTGATCAGTCAATCCTTATCCAAGCACTTGCGTTGCAAAATGGGCAAGAGGTAAGTTTGAAATAATGAATTTACTGTGTTTTTACCATATGCATGTTTTTTCTAAACTAGCATCAAAAGTGCTGTAAATGATATAGTGATATCTATCTTATATCTATATCTATATCGTTACCATTTGCAAATCTGCCGACCGTGTTTATTTATTTACAGGTTTTTATAACACTTCCGGTGTTCCGAGGGCAACCCCTGTATTTGACGTCACAACGCTATGAACTGTGGGTAATTTCCTTACCGTAAGTCCGCATCGATGCTGACCTACGGTAAGGGGGCATAAAGGGCTCACTCACTGACTCACGGACTTGACGATTTGACAATGGGACAGCCCTCACACACTCACACACTTCACATGAACGCACCTCTAAGTCAGTGAGTCTGTAAGGGATCGGATTGGAATTGGGCCTCTGTGTACCTCACACATCTGCAGCTGGAACAGTCTCCTCTCTTTCTCCATCTCCTCGGCAATCTCAGCTCCAGTGATTTCTGTCCGGATCATCCCGTGTTGTTTGGCGTGCTCTCTCTTCTCCTTCTCGATCTTCGTGCTGAAAAACAGACAATAAAAAGCTGTCGGTCACACCTGTTCGTCACGTCCTCAGGTAACAGCCTCTGTCAATGACTTCACCTGAGACCGACTCAGAGCTCTGCTGCGAACAGAACCACAACATTTCACACTTGTCAGTTTAACAACTAGATTTAAAACCATGAAAGACAAATGGTCGAGAGAAAGAAATTACGTCTTGTTGATCTTTACGTCTTCAGTCTCGGAATAATTTAATCCTGAGACTTAAACGTCCCAAACGTTATCGGACCAGGTGGATTAAATCCTGACAGTGAGGAGAGACGCCTCGTGGATAAATGTGTCCACAGACGTCTCTTTCATGATGTGAGTCAATGGGACAAAGACTTTCTGGGCCCAGTGACATCACCTGACAGAGCAGGAAGTTGTAGCTACATGGTTTGATCACTATGAAAATTAGCTTCAAAGCCTGGCGCACTTCCTGAACACCTGGTCATCACCAGCAGTAAACAGCGCCATCCCTTTGTGGATGGTATCACCAGTTGACATGACATCATCAGTTCTGCACATTAACATTACATCATATCCTGTTTATGTCCCAACAGAAACAGAGAGCCGGCTCATGGTGTAAAAAACTGACAAATGTTTTATCTACGTTGTACCATCGTTATCTGAGAGCTGCTGGCGTCCCTCAGGGCTCCATTTGAGCTCCTCCTTAATTTTACAGTCATGTTTTCATTCACTGCAGCAGTCTTACCTTTACTACAGGTGAGATGAACACACACCTGCTACACCTGTCACAGCCTCCTGACACTCCACTTCCTGTTCGGCTTGTATTTGTAAGGTCTCAGTTCGACCTGATCAGTGTCAAAAGACTAAATACTGTCTTTAAACAGGAAGTAGATTTAGAAAAAAATGACGTCCTCAGGTGAGGACATAATAAAGTCCCATGGTTTCAAACGAGTTCTACCTAATTACAGCGTCTTGTTATTGTTACTAACACTGATCAAATTTGTCGTCGTATCAAACTACAAACTTTATTAATCATAAATTAAGTTTGGACCCTAACATGTGATCAGGTTTTGTCCACGTCTGTCTCCGGGTCGGCCGCAGTCTGACTCAGCAGAGATGGCGGTTATCTTGTTTTTACATGGATTAGTGTGTTGTGGTGTCACTGCCACTAAGATGTCCACGATCAAGGACAACAGGCCTGAGTGAAGCAGGATGAAGTATAAGGTCAAGTAAACCCAGAATGTGACGCCCTCGTGTGAGGACTCCTCAGGTCTCAGGAGGTTAAAGTCAAATTTAAACCAACTCACAACTTCGTCTCGTAGTCCCTCCAGGCTTTATCAAACGGTTTCTTCAGATCCTGAAACAGAAAAAACAAAGTGACAGTGAAGTAAACAAAGTTTCACCTGAAGATACATTTGACATTTTATCTCATTTTAAAATAATCAGATGTAATAAAGAGGAGTGAAGACAGGCCGGCCGCTCACCCCTTTGACTCCTCTCAGGTCGCCTTTTAACAGCGAGTCCAGAGTGAAGACGACGTTATGACTCAAACTCTGCAGCTGAAAACACACACACTGATTTGACCTCATTCAAACACTCTCAGCTGACTCACTGATTGATTGACTGATTGATTGATCGATTGCCTGACTCACCAGGTTCTTGAGCAGAGCAGCGAGTTCTTTTACAAGGCAGGAGAACTTAACGAAGGCTGATCCCAGTTCAGACTGGTTTCCTCCCAGTCTGTCCAGAGCCTGACTGAAGCTCTCCTGGTTCCCAGCATGCTCTGCTCCAACACCACCACAACAACACAACAACAACAACATAACAACAACATTAACAACAACAACATCGGCAGATTGAACAGCTGGGATTTCCTCTTTGACCACACCCACTGTGATGTCACAGAGGACTGGAGGTGAGGAGGTTCAGGTCGTCTTTAAAGGTCCCGCAAGGTGAAAATTCTCTTTTGTGTCTGTTATTAACTGAATATCAGTTCCTCTGATAAAATACAGAACTTTTACAATTTAAGAATCTGAGCCAGTTAAACAAAACACCTTAAGTTTCTCCTTATTAAAGTCTGAGTTAAGGTTCCCTTAAAATATAATCAGTAGCAATAAACACCCTTAATGACTCATTAACACTCAGCGTTAGAGACAGACGGAGCTTCTCTCTGAACTGTGAGGTCATTTCCTCCGTGTCACGTTTCCTTAAAGTGTTTTTTTAAATATTTTTCTGGGCATTTTAGCCTTTAATTAATGGACAGGAAAAAAAAAAAAGAAAACCCATCAGCATTCTGAAGGCGGTGCGCCACGATCAATTACGTCCATCCAGCCTGCAGAGTTAATAGGTAATGTGCAGTGATGTGATGTCATGTGATGAGGTCATGTGTCTAACATACAGAAACATGTTTCTATCTTAACAGTGTTCATATATTTGAATATAAGTTATTCAGCTGTAATGTGATGGAGCCCAAACACACTGGGCACAAACTCAACATCAAACACAAAGGCTGCAGGCTGGGTTTGAACCCGCGGCCGCTGCGTCTGATCACGGGGCGTCCGCTCCATCCACTGAGCCACCGATGCTCCGTGGTAATTACTTTAATAATGGATTGTGATTTATGTCCAGGGAAAACCACAACAAGGGTCCAAAGTGTTTTCAGAGCCAGAGACACTTTTCTTACGGGCCGACAAACCGCTGTCTCTCTGATGTGTTCAGTGTCTCTGATGTTATAAAGAAAAGAATCAAAGGACAATGCATAAAATGTGCTGTGATGATAATGTAAATCCAGGATGTGTAATGTGTGATATATGTGGGTGGAACAGATTGTTAGATAAATGATAGAGTGTGAGGTCAAACAGTATCTTTCATATAGACACTCCTCCAGGGAGACATCCAAACAGGCTCTAATCACCTTCTCCTTACACAACAGCCTCTGAATACACTGGGCCTCAACCTCCACCACTTCATTCACTAAAGGACACGCCATGTTTCTACTTCCTGCTACACGCTCAGCCTCAGGCTGACATGAAGCAAACCTGTGACTCAGCAGGTTAGCTTCACAGAGTATGTTGCCATAGTAACTGACTCAGGGTTACACCGATCCTGCTCTCTGACAGGGCCCAGGTATCACAAGCGCCACTGCGAGCAAACAAATGGTCTCCATAGAAACTGTAAAATCATTTTTCCTTAGCTGTAGACACCTTTATGTCAGTCCATTAGCTAAGGAGAAATGAACCCTGACGTGTCATGTGTTTTTGTCGTGATACACACGTGTCATCATTGTCTTCATTAATGCATCAAAACTAAAACTGAGACATCTTCAGTTTGTGGACAGAATAGAACAGGAAGCGTGGGAGCTGCTGTTCGTTTGTTTGTTTGTTTGTTTGTTTGTTTCAATAAAGTTCTTCCATGAAAACGGTGACAGGAAGTGATGAGCACCTTGTCCTGAGCTGTAGATGGATTTCACCGACTTTTTCACCTTCTGGAGAGCTGAGCGGTCCTGATCCAGAGCCTGGAGACACACAGACACACACACAGACAGACACACAGACAGACAGACACACAGACAGACAGACAGACAGACAGACAGACACACAGACAGACAGACAGACAGACACACAGACAGACACACAGACAGACAGACACACACACAGACAGACAGACAGAGTGTGATAAGGACTGATTAATCACGTGTCATCATCATAAATCTAAAACAGCTGATTTTGTGTTTATTGTCACAGATTTTTTTAAGCTCCTCCCTCTGACTGAGACTCTTGGTCACGTGATATGTTTGGTGCGTTTGTGACGCTGCTGTTTGTCAATAAAGTTTGTGACATCTTTCAGGAGTTCATCAGAGGAAATGACCTCTTTCACATTAAAGGTCTCCAACAGTTTCCTGTGTGTGGTGTGTGTGTGTGTGTGTGTGTGTGTGTGTGTGTGTGTGTGTGTGTGTGTGTGTGTGTGTGTCGAGCTTCAGAGCACGGCCCTGATAAACTGTGAAAATGTAAAATAAGAAGAAATGTGGATGGAGTTCAGCACCTTGTTTCATCCTTCTGCTCACCGGGGAGAGACTGGGATGGCAGGTCAGGTACAACAGGGCTGAGAGCCGCCCTGACAGACAGACACATGTACAGACAGGACAGACACATGTACAGACAGACAGACAGATGCACAGACAGACAGACAGACAGATGCACAGACAGACACATGTACAGACAAGAAAGACAGATTGCACAGACAGACACATGTACAGACAGACAGACAGACAGACACATGTACAGACAGACAGACACATGTACAACAGACAGATGCACAGACAGACACATGTACAGACAGACAGACGATGCACAGACAGACCACATGTACAGGACAGACAGACAGACACATGTACAGACAGACAGACAGATGCACAGACAGACACATGTACAGAAGACAGACAGACAGACAGACACATGTACGACAGACAGACAGATGCACAGACAGACACATGTACAGACAGACAGACAGACCGACAGACACATGTACAGACAGACAGAACCGACATGCACAGACAGACAGACAGATGCACAGACAGACACATGTACAGACAGACAGACAGCCTACCTCCTCCAGGATGCTGACGGTGTTCCTGCAGCTCTGCAGCCGGGTGGTGAAGCTGGACGTGGTGGGGGAGTTGTAGTCCTCGGTCGTCTCCGACAGGAACTCACACACTGAGATGTGACCCGGCATCATTCACACCGCAGACGGTCAGAAAAGCTGAGAA
Organism: Epinephelus coioides; assembly: GCA_900536245.1. Classification (NCBI taxonomy): domain Eukaryota; kingdom Metazoa; phylum Chordata; class Actinopteri; order Perciformes; family Serranidae; genus Epinephelus; species Epinephelus coioides. Next base: position 189,161 of record UNPE01000205.1, read on the forward strand.
AAGCCGGAGGAGTCCCGGCGGTGCGTTCAGGGACCTGCTGCTTTCTGCAGATGTTGAGAAGCTGCAGCTGGCCTCAGGTCAGATCAGGTGTCCTCTGTGTGTCTCTCATCAGTTTGTCTCCTCCCGATGATTCACTCCTCTCTCCTCCTCTGACCTGCTGTCAAGTCACACACCGAGCACCACGTGACCCCGTTGTGAGGCTTTCAAAATAAAAGCCGAAAACACTGCGAAGAACAATCAGTATTTATCAAAGAATGTCGAGTTGGTTAGTTATTTTATTGACACAAACAATGTAAAGACAAACCTCACATCCATCCAAACAGCTGAAGAGAAAGTCACATCACAAACTTTTAGTTGGACACAAAATGGTATTTTATACTTCGTGGAGAGGACAACAGTTAACTTCTCTTACTTAGAGAACATTTCTGCACAGTGCAAAAGTATCAAACACAAGTTAACTCAAATATAACAGAAATAAAACTCAGGTGGTGGCTGTCGCCGAAATTTCTATTTTGTTCCGGTCAGTTTCTTTCATCTGTTGTTACTCCTGTTTCAAGGGTTAAATGTTCCATGAACTCACGTGTGTATGTCGGCTAAATGTAACCACGTGTGTGTGTCGGCTAAATGTAACCACGTGTGTGTGTCGCCTAAATGTAACCACGTGTGTGTGTCGGCTAAATGTAACCACGTGTGTGTCGGCTAAACGTAACCACGTGTGTGTGTTGGCTAAACGTAACCACGTGTGTGTGTTGGCTAAATGTAACCACGTGTGTGTGTTGGCTAAATGTAACCACGTGTGTGTGTCGGCTAAACGTAACCACGTGTGTGTGTGGGTGTGTGTTGTTGGCTAAACGTAACCACGTGTGTGTGTCGGCTAAACGTAACCACGTGTGTGTGTTGGCTAAATGTAACCGTGTGTGTGTTGGCTAAATGTAACCACGTGTGTGTGTGTGGCTAAATGTAACCACGTGTGTGTGTGGCTAAATGCCACGTGTGTGGTGTAAACGTAACCACGTGTGTGTGTGTGTGTTGGCTAAACGTAACCACGTGTGTGTGTTGGCTAAAGTAACCACGTGTGTGTGTGGCTAAATGTAACCACGTGTGTGTGTGTGTGTGGCTAATGTAACCACGTGTGTGTGTGTGTTGTAACCACGTGTGGTGTTGGTAAATGTAACCACGTGTGTGTGTTGGCTAAATGTAACCACGTGTGTGTGTGTGTAAATGTATGTGTGGCTAAACGTAACCACGTGTGTGAACGTAACCACGTGTGTGTGTGGCTAAACGTAACCAAACGTAACTGTGTGTGTGAAGTAACCACGTGTGTGTTGTTGAAGGAAACAAACATCAGTTGGTGTTGTACCGACGTAGTGCTTTTATTTTGAAAGTGTATTTTGAAAACAGAATGCATGTAACAGGCTGAAGTTAACACGGAACCTCAACAACCAACACACCCAGGACGTGATGGTTTGAACTGTCGCCCTTGAGAAAACCCTGCAGGGCGATCAGAGCACATCACAGGTCTTTTGTAACTCCCAGTGTAAGTGTCCACACTGGCAGTGAGTCAATGAGTTATTTGTACAAATGTGTAAAATGTGATGGATTTGAGGCTTGTATTTATTTTTGTTTTTATTATGACTTATTTTCATATATGAGCCCGATCTGTGAGTGCACCTGCATTTCAATAATGTTTGTACAGTGACGTGAAAGAAATCTGAACTTTTTACTTTCTGCTTTTTGACTGAAGAACATTTTCATGCCCTGTGATCCGACAGATGTGAGACACCGACACATTAACACTGTCTTCACTTTGTCATACGACTCACAGAGGATCAGAGCCTTGGTGTTAACCTGCGGTTAAATGTCATGTTTCTGAGCTGGTGCCTTTATCATGAATAAACACTGGATTCTTCTGTAGAGACAGACTCTTCTTTCTGGTTGAGGGAACTTTTTTTCAGTCTTAGATGATGGTGATATTTTAGACTTCAGCTGGACTCTGACTCTCAGTCTGTCTTCAGATTTTCAGATTCATCCCTGTGATCTGCCTGCTGAGGCTGCGTGGGCCTGTGTCAGTGTGAGACGTAAGGACACTGGGTTTCATTTATTCATAAAGCTCTTACTGGTCTTTTACCTTCTGATATCAGCTCAGTTCTTTCTTTACCAACCTTAGTGACTGGATCCCAGTCTGCTGCTGGAACAACATGCAGAGCAATTTAAATATTTAATGACATCATACTTTACTTTGATGCATTTAATTATTCTTTCTTTTTACATTTTTAATTGTGGTTTTAATGCATTTTACTTCTTGTTGCTGATTTTATGTCAGTTTCTCTTTGGCTTTTTATTTTCTGTGTCTAAGTGTTTTTATTTCATATTGTTTTACTCGGCTACATTATAAATGAGTCTTTACCTCCATGTCGTCCTGAGTTAAAGTAAAGGTTGAATTTTAATCTCTTTGTTTCTGGTTCTGTTCCATGCTTTATTTTGTCACACTCTTGTATTTAATATAAAGAACATGGAGCTGATTACAGTGTCGGGGTGTATGTGTGTATGTTTGATACTTTTGTCACGGTGTTACAGTAATATATCACGTGTCAGCAGTAGGAAAGTAATATGACATATGACACGCCACCTGAAATGAACTGTTAATTGTTTTCATGTTTCATTCAGCACAGGCTGCACCTCCACCTGTGTGCCAGCAGACAATAACCCACTATGGGAGTTGTCATGATCAGCACATCTGTGTGAGTCATCATGTTCAGTGTGTTATAACACCTACACCGTATCCCGTCCTGCCTCTGCGACCTGAGGCTGTGTGACAGCAGCGGGGGTCAGGAGCTGACCTCATCCTGGTGATCGGCACATGTGGGTGATGTCATTGGATGTGTTTCCGTACAGCTGCAGAGTGACGCCGACACACAGTCCTGTTCTCATACAGAACTCTGTGTTTCTCTCTCTCTCCCTGTTTTTTTACAACATTAAGATCAGATTGATAAGACAAGCCACTTTCTCCTCTTTTCTTTGAAAACTGTGAATTTTCCCATCACAGATGGAAACACGTAGTGACCAGCAGGGACCAGCAGGAGGCAGCGGAGCGTCACTGCCACGTCACTGCTGCGTCAGAACCAGAGAAGAAGCCGAGGAGCAGAAGCAGGAACAGATTAGCCTGATTAGCCTCCAGGCTAACGCTGTGTGATATGAGGTTTCAACGCTGAACAGTAAGTTTGACTTTCATCTTGTTTCTGTCACTGAGCCGCTCCCGAGTCAAACTACACACCGTCTGTAGTTTAATTAATGAGCGCGTCACTTCCGCTCACGGTAGTTAGCATGTAGCTTAGCCGACTTCTTGTCCCGGATCTTAGCAGTTAGCTCAGAGTTTTAGCACCACATTAATCACAGCTAATAATGACAACAATCAATCAATAATCAGCACTGATCAGCTGACCCGCACCGTCACCCGTAGGTCCCGACCTGCACGTGAGTCCTACTGCACATGAGTTAGCACACAGTTAGCATGATGTTAAACATCTGTCACTGCAGTACAACTACTAGTAACACCTGTACAGGTACTAATACTTAACTGCACTACAGTGTACAGTTACTGTGGTATAAGTAAAGTGCTGCAGTGACTGTATGGAAGTTTAATCAACTGATAACAATAATAACAATAACTTATAATAATAATATTACAGTTTATTAGTGAATTGAGGCGTCTCACAGTGCTTCACAACGAAAACATCACCTCCAGTGGTTGACATGGAAACAGACAGACTGAACCTGAGGAAGTCACAAACAAGTCTTAACCTTTAAGTCCCAAGTCACTGTGGAGAGAATCAAGTCAAGTCGAGTCATACTCATAAACTCAGAAAGATAACAGAGGCTGCTTTGATCCCTGTTTTGGCTCAAGGGAGGGGCTTACAGATTGAAATGGTCGTATTTTGTATTTATTTTACTGCAGATGTTAAAGAAAACAAGATAATCTATCCTCCAAATTTTGGAGTTTTTTAAAGGAAACATGTGAGCAGGTTTAGAAGGTATGTTTTCTTTAGAAATGACCAAAATTATCCTGTTTATCAGCCAGAAACTGTAACAACAGAAATGGTCACTGGATTTTCTTCGAATTTCTGACAGTCCTTGAACACAACATGTGCAACAAACACCTCTGTCAGAAAAACAAACCATAACCAGATCTGGTCTTAAAAACTAATATTTCATCAGAATCACTTTATTCTACATCTCATTAAAATCCGTCCAAAAACAAACTTTTAACAACATGAGTAAAAAACTGAGACTTTTTTCAACATTTACCATTCAGACATCAAAAATGTAATAACTGATTTATGGAGGTGCAGTAGTGATGCAGTATGTGATCAGATGCAGCAGTGATAAGATGCAGTAGTGATCAGATGCAGCAGTGATTAAGATGCAGTAGTGATCAGATGCAGCAGTGATAAGATGCAGTAGTGATCAGATGCAGTAGTGATAAGATGCAGCAGTGATCAGATGCAGTAGTGATAATATGCAGCAGTGATCAGATGCAGTAGTGATATGATGCAGCCAGTGATAAGATGTAGTAGTGAAAGATGCAGTAGTGATCAGATGCAGTAGTGATAAGATGCAGTAGTGATCAGATGCAGTAGTGATCAGATGCAGCAGTGATAAGATGCAGTAGTGATCAGATGCAGTAGTGATAAGATGCAGTAGTGATCAGATGCAGTAGTGATCAGATGCAGCAGTGATAAGATGCAGTAGTGATCAGATGCAGTAGGTGATAAGATGCTAGCAGTGATCAGATGCAGTTAGTGATCAGATGCAGTAGTGATCAGATGCAGCAGTGATAAGATGCAGTAGTGATAAGATGCAGCAGTGATATGATGCAGCAGTGATAAAGTAATGATGCAGCAGTGATATGATGCAGCAGTGATATGATGCAGATCAGCAGTGAATAAGATGCAGCAGTGATCAGATGCAGTAGTGATATGATGCAGCAGTGATAATGATAGATGTCAGTAGTGATAAGATGCAGTAGTGATCAGATGCAGTAGAGTAGTGATAAGTGATCAGATGCAGCAGTGATCAGATGCAGATAGTGAGTTGATATGATGCAGTAGTGATATGATGCAGCAGTGATAAGATGTAGTAGTGATATGATGCAGCAGTGATCAGATGCAGTAGTGATATGCAGTAGTGATATGTGCAGCAAGTGATATGATGCAGCAGTGATATGACTGCAGCAGTGATCAGATGCAGTAGTGATCAGATGCAGCAGTGATAAGATGCAGTAGTGATCAGATGCAGTAGTGATCAGATTGCAGTAGTGATAAGATGCAGCAGTGATCAGATGCAGTAGTGACTCAGATGCAGCAGTGATCAGATGCAGCAGTGATCAGATGCAGCAGTGATCAGATGCAGCAGTGATAAGAGCAGTAGTGATATGATGCAGCAGTGATATTGATGCAGCAGATGATAAGATGCAGTAGTGATATGATGCAGCAGTGATCAGATGCAGCAGTGATCAGATGCAAGTAGTGATATGATGCAGCAGTGATCAGATGCAGCAGTGATATGATGCAGTAGTGATCAGATGCAAGTAGTGATCAGATCAGCAGTGATCAGATGCAGTAGTGATCAGATGCAGTAGTGATAAGATGCAAGTAGTGATATGATGCAGCGTGAATGCTGCAGCAGTGATAAGATGCAGTAGTGATCAGATGCAGCAGTGATGATGATGCAGCAGTGATGCAGTAGTGATATGAGCAGTAGTGATCAGATGCAGCAGTGAGTGATATGATGCAGCAGTGATCAGATGCAGTAGTGATATGATGAGTGATCAGATGCAGCAGTGATATGATGCAGTAGTGATCAGATGCAGTAGTAGTGATATGATGCAGCAGTGAGATGAGTGAGATGCAGTAGTGATCAGATGCAGCAGTGATATGATGCAGCAGTGATCAGATGCAGTAGTGATATGATGCAGCAGTGATCAGATGCAGCAGTATGATGCATAGTGATATGATGCAGCAGTGATCAGATGCAAGTAGTGATATGATGCAGCAGTGATATGATGCAGCATATGATGCAGTAGTATATGATGCAGTAGTGATCAGATGCAGCAGTGATAGATGCATAGTGATAAGATGCAGCAGTCAGATGCAGTAGTGATCAGCAGATGCAGCAGTGATCAGATGCAGTAGTGATACAGATGCAGTATGATTGCAGCAGTGTGATAAGATGCAGTAGTGATATGATGCAGCAGTGATATGAAGTGATCAGATGATATGATAGTGATAGATGCAGTAGTGATATGATGCAGTAGTGATCAGATGTGATGATGCAGTAGTGATATGATGCAGTAGTGATATGATGCAGATGATGCAGTGCATGCAGTAGTGATATGATGCAGTAGCAGTATCAGATGCAGCAGTGATCAGATGCAGTAGGATAGATGTGATGCAGTAGATCAGCAGTGATATGATGCAGCAGTGATAGATGCAGTAGTGATCAGATGCAGTGATATGATGGCAGCAGTGATCAGATGCAGTAGTGATATGATGCAGTAGTGATCAAGTGATATGATGCAGCACAGATGCAGTAGCATGCAGCAGTGATCAGATGCCCAGTATGATGCAGTAGTGATCAGACAGTAGTGATATGCAGCAGTGATATGATCAGCAGTGATAAGATGCAGTAGTGATCGATGCAGTGATATGATGCAGCAGTGATCAGATGCAGTAGTGATATGATGATCAGAGTGATCAGCAGTGATATGATGCAGCATATGATGCAGAGTGACAGATGCAGTAGTGATATGATGCAGCAGTGATCAGTGAGCAGTAGTGATATGATGCAGTAGTGATCAGATGCAGCAGTGATCAGATGATGCAGCAGTGATCAGATGCAGTAGTAGTGATGATGCAGTAGTGATCAGATGCAGTAGTGATATGCATATGATATGATGCAGTAGTGATCAGATGCAGTGATCAGATGCAGTTGATGCAGTAGTGATAAGATGCAGTAGTGATATGAGCAGTGCAGTAGTGATATGATGCAGCCAGTAGTGATCAGATGCAGCAGCAGCAGTAGTGATCAGATGCAGTAGTGATATGATGCAGTAGTGATCAGAGTGTAGCAGTGATAGATGCAGTAGTGATAGATGCAGTGATACAGCAGTGATGCAGCAGTGATACGATGCAGTAGTGATCAGATGCAGTATCATGATGATGCAGCAGTGATGATGAAGTAGTAGTGATCAGATGCAGTAGTGATCAGATGCAGCAGTGATAAGATGCAGTAGTGATGATAGCAGTGTGATAAGATGTAGTGATACGATGCAGTAGTGATATGCAGTAAGTGATATGTAGCAAGATGCAGTAGTGATATGATGCAGTAGTGATCAGCAGTAGTGATAAGATACAGTAGTGATAGTGATCAGATGTGATATAGCAGTAGTGATCACAGTGATAAGATACAGTAGTGATAGATGCAGTAGTGATACGATGCAGTGATAGATGCAGTAGTGATATGATGCAGTAGTGATCAGATGCAGCAGTGATAAGATGCAGAGTGATATGATGCAGTAGTGATCAGATGTAGCAGTGATAAGATGTAGTGTATGATGCAGTAGTGATCAGATCAGATGCAGCAGTGATCGCAGTGATAAGATAGTAGTGATATGATGCAGTGTGATAAGATGCAGTAGTGATATGATGCAGCATGATATGATAGCAGTAGTGATCAGATGATATGAGCAGTGTGATGGCAGTGATGATGTCGTAGTGATAGTGAGATGATATGCAGCATGATACGATGCAGTGGTGATACGATGCAGTAGTGAAAGTAGTGTATGATCGATGCAGTGGTGATACGATGCAGTAGTGATCATTGCAGCGTGATAAGATGCAGTAGATATGATGCTGATAAGAATCAGTAGTGATATAGATCGCAGTAGTGATACGATGTAGTGATCAATGTAGCATGATAAGATCAGTAGGATATGCAGTCGTGATCAGAGTAGCAGTGTAAGATCAGTAGATCAGATGCAGCAGTGATCAGATGTAGCAGATAGATCAGTAGTGATCAGATGTAGCAGTGATAGATACAGTATGATTGATGCGTAGTGATACGATGCAGTGTGATCGATGCAGAGTGAATGTGCAGTAGTGATCAGATGAGCAGGATAGAGCAGTAGTGATATGATGCAGTAGTGATCAGATGTAGCGGATAGATATAGTAGTATATGATGCAGTAGATAGATGTAGCATGATAATATAGTAGTGATATGATGCAGTCAGATCAATGCAGCAGTGATAAGATGCAGCAGGTATGATGCATAGTGATCAGATGTAGCAGTGATAAATATAGTAGTGATGATGAGTAGTGATCAGATGCAGCGTGATAAGATGCAGCAAGATATGATGCAGTAGTGTCAGATAGCATGATGATTGTAGTGATATGATAGTGATAAGATGCAGATGCCTCTGACATGTATTGGAGTATAGATAACTTTAGTAAATGTACTCAGTTACTTTCTGCTGCTGACGTGTAGCTGAAACAGATAATATAAAGAACAGATAATCGATCAATCACATTTGATACGATCAATACTGAAGTTGCGACCGCTCTGTTGTGAACACGAGGAGACTTTAAATGTGTCCACGCCACCAACACTGTGTCTCTTCCTGTAAATCAGGTGGTGTGAAGTGTTGATGCTAAGCCCCCCGCCCCCTGTGTGCAGGTTGTGTGACCTGTGTTGACCTCAGCGGGCGTTGCCGTGGGCGATGGCTCTGATTGAAGGTGTAGGAGACGAGGTGACGCTGCTCTTCGGCTCTCTGCTGCTCCTCATGGTGCTGCTGCTCGCCTGGATCTCCACCCGCACCTCCGAGCCCCCAGAACATCTGTTCACCTCCGCCACAGGCCCGGACCCCTCACTGAGGCCCAGCTCCGCCCACCAGGACACAACCCCCTCCTCCACAAGCACCACATCCTCTTCATCACCCTCCTCACCCTCCAGCTCTGTGAGTGACGGCTCTCTGACAGATGCTCCGCCCACCAACACCTCCACTCAGGAGGAGAAGGGGGAGGGTGCAGAAAGGGGGGAGGCTGGAGAGAGGAGATGGTGTGAGGAGCAGAGGAGGAGGAGGAGGAGAAGGAGAGTCTTCATCGTCTCAGAGGAACATGGTGGTCAGGCTGAAGTTTCTGAACGACACAGAGAGAATAGCTGAGGTCAAACCGCAGGACACCATCGGATACATCAAACGGTAACAGGCTACTGCATCACTACTGCATCACTACTACATTACAACTGTATCTCTACTGCATTACTACTACATCACTACTACATCACTTCTGCATCACGACTACTACATCACTTCTGCATCACTACTGCATCACTACATCACTTCTGCATCACTACTGCATCACTACATCACTTCTGCATCACTACTGCAATCACTACATTACAACTGCATCACTACTGCATCACTACATCATCACTTCTGCATCACTACTACATCACTACATCATCACGTCTGCATCATGACTGCATCACGACTGCATCACTACTGCATCACTTCTACATCACTTCTGCATCACTACTCCATCACTACTCCATCACTTCTACATCACTTCTGCATCACGACTGCATCACTACTGCACCACTTCTACATCACTTCTGCATCACTACTGCATCACTACTTCATCACTACTGCATCACTACATCATCACTACTGCATCACGACTGCATCACTACTACATCACTACTGCATCACTACTTCATCACTACTGCATCACTACATCATCACTACTGCATCACGACTGCATCACTACTACATCACTACTGCAATCACTACTTCATCATTACTGCATTACTACTTACATCACTTCTGCATCACGACTGCATCACTACTACATCACCTACTGCATCACTACTACTTCATCCACTACTGCACATCACTAACATCATCACTACTGCATCACGACTGCATCACTACTACATCACTACTTCATCACTACTGCATCACTACATCATCACTTACTGCATCACTACTTCATCACTACTACATCACTTCTGCATCACTTCTGCATCACTTCTGCATCACTATTGCATCACTACTTTATCACTACTACATCACTTCTGCATCACTTTCTGCATCACGACTGCATCACCTACTATGAGGCTGGTTCTGACCTTTGCCCTCTGCCCTTTCAGGACCTACTTTGCGGGTCAGGAGCAGCAGGTCCGGTTGATCTATCAAGGTCAACTGCTACAGGATGACGCTCAGACTCTGGCCTCTCTGAACCTTGTCCATAACTGCGTCCTGCACTGTCACATCTCTCAGCACGCCAGCCACGGGGCCGCAGGGGGGGTGCGGCCCGCTGACCAGGTGCAGGTGGCTCTGAACGTGGGCAGCCTGATGGTCCCCCTGCTGGTCCTCATGCTGTCAGTCCTGTGGTACTGTCAGATCCAGTACCGGCAGTTTTTCACCGCCCCGGCCACTGCCCTCGCTGGTCGGTTGTCACCATCTTCCTCAGCCTGGTGGCCTTTGGAGTCTACCGCCGCTAGCTGCTCTCTGATTGGCTACTGCCTCTGTCCTTGTGGTGATGTCAGCAGCCGGGGCGGAGCTCTCTCTGTGACCTCAGACCCGGCCTGGACTTGAACCGGCGGGACTAAACAGACGTTGATGGTTAATGTTTGTTTGTGTTTCTGTTGCCATGGACACGCCGTGTGTTCACAAGGACCTTATTTTAACTTTTTAGATGACATGTTTCTCTGTAGGTTTCTCATCATTGTGCCTCTTTTACTTTCTGGTTCCTTCTGGTCCTGAAGGTGTCGGACCAGCACCAGACTGTAGACCGGATCTGTCTGTACGTCTCTGTGTGTCGACGAGCGCTGTGGAAGAGAAAGAAATTCTATTAAATCATTTATTTATCTTGTTGTTGTTCTTTGAGTCTGTGTGAAGAATTCATCCAGTCACAGAACTTAAAGTCAGGAGCTCAGGTCACATCCAACACACACCTGAAACGTCCAACACACACACACCTGAGACATCCAACACACACCTGTGACGTCCAACACACACACCTGAGACGTCCAACACACATACCTGAGACATCCAACACACACGCCTGAGACATCCAACACACACACCTGAGATGTCCAACAGCTATATATATATAGGTAGTGCCGAAAAAATACACAGTATATACTGTGCATTGTTTTTCTGTAGCTGATGTAAGGTGAATTAGTCCTGTGTGGGATCAATAAAGTTCTTATCTTAGCCATCTGAGAAGATCAAATACATTGTTTTGGTGCCTAACTGTTTCCCAAGTATATTAGTGTGTGTGTGAATGAATAAACGAGAGGCATTAACGTAAATTTCTTTGAAGAAAGGCGCTTTATGAAATTAAGTCCATTCACTTGTATTAGTTTACAGCACAGCCTTGCCACATCCAATATGGCGGCGACGCTGACGTACGGCTCAGCGCTCGATGCGGCGTCTACGTATATAATATGTCTTCGCCCTCCGGTCCAGAAGGTGGCGGTAAGTTACCGGATGTGTAAACAGATGAAGAATGTTGAGCTGTGATTGGTTGATGGATCTTATAAAGACAACATGGCGCAGACTGCACCGGTAGTCAGAGCATGAAGCTGTCCGAGAGTTAAAGATGTTACGGCCGAACAAAGTGACGTTTGGTGAGCTGTGTTAGTGACCTGCTAACGTTAGCAGCTGTGGCTAACGGCTAACGTTAGCAACGTTAGCAGCTGTGGCTAATACCTAACGGCTAACGTTAACGTTTGTCACTGCGGACTGAGCACCGAACTACCGGGTCCGACGGAGCCGTTAACGGTAAGATGGAGTTAGAACTGTGTTTCCACCGTAGACTCGTTATTATTAATATTATCATTATTACGTATCTATGGCTCTAACAAACTGAAAACAGTATCATTTAGGTGGCGCCAAAATCACCCTGTCGCCTGTCTGCGCATGCGCTAGCTGAGTGGCGATTACGTTAATGGTTTACTTTGTGCAGTTTCATCAGTCATAATTAAATCATCACATGGATTATATGTGTTCCACATGTTCGTTAATAATTTTAAAATAAATTCAGTTGCACAACAGATAAATAAAATGTAGGAAAAGTAAACGCAACAGAAAGCTGTAGACTGTTAAACAGGTGGAGTAAAAGTCAAATGTCTAATTGTTTGTGACAGTTTATAAGTTTTAAATGTTCGGCAGTGGGCAGGTCGGCTCTTATCATCATCATCATCAACACATCATCATCATCATCATCATCATCATCATCATCATCTTTAACATATGAAAGGAGGGACGGCTTTTTTTGGCTTCTGATTGGTCAGCAGGTTGGTCATGTGTCCTGCGCTCGTCAGATAATTCAGCCTGATGGTGGAGCGTTTATTTATTCATTTCTTCGGGAGCAAGCTCGTCTTTGAGCGTATGCTAGCTACTGTTAGCATGCTGCTTCCAACATCAGTTTACATCAGAAGAGACAACGTGTCAGAGACCAGGTGAAGAACACGTCAGCTGACCATTTGGACGTTAACAACAAAGAAGGAGCCAACCTGACAAACATGACTCCACAGACGGAGGAAGCACTCAGCTGTGTTACTGCAGTAAATATAGAGCTGTGATGTTAGAGCTATACTAGGCTAGGCAGTTTTATTTATATAGCACTATTCATACACAAGGCAATTCAATGTGCTTTACAAGAGAAATACATTAAAATAAAACATTAAAAGAACAATAACATTGTGTGTGAGATCATTAAGACAAGACAATAAATATTTAAACAGTGCAGAAAATGCATTTAAAAAGCAAACATAAAGCAAAAGCAGACAAATATAAAAACAATAGCTACAGATTATCCTAACAATAATGGAGCTGACAGTACTAGATATGAGCAGGGTCACACACACACACACACACACACACACACACACACGTATTTGTGACGACCTTTGATTTTCCCTCCCTCAGCAGCACTGTTGGAATATTTGTTATTGACGTTCTCTGAGCGCAGAGCGAGTGTTGATGGCGTTGGGTCTGAAGGTGTGTGTTGGCTCACAGCTGGCGTCAGCTGCACCTCAAGGCATCCTGATCCTGGAAGTGATGACATAAAAGGCCGATTGAAGCCCCTCCCCCAGCAGTCTGTTCACAGGGGGGGGGCGGTGACAAATCCGAGCTGAAGCGTATTCTGATCCAGGCAGCTGATAGGTGCACCTGTCCTTCAGGTGAGTCTCCACCTGCTGACATCTCTGCTCTCTGATTGGCTCTTACAGGACCGCCCCTGTGACGTCCCCAGGATGGAGCTGTGATGTCGTCCGTGAGGCTCCAATGTGGCGGTGAGTGATGTCACACCAGAACAAACATTGCCTTTGTGAAGAGGTCACAGTGGGCGGGGTTAACGTCAGCCGGGAGATGATGTGAACAAAAGGCCGAATTGTAGCGCCGCCCTCAGGCAGAGTGTTCTCAGAGCGCGGCGCCGTGACAAAGACCCACCGGAGCGTTTGTCTGATCCCACATCAGCTGACTGGAAGTCACATGACATAGACACAGGGTCCACTGAGCAGCCATGTCAGGAGCTTAGAGACGGAGCTACAGTTACTCTATAAGTCAATAATCAGCTGCTCCTGAAAATAATAAACTCAGTCTGAAACTGTTGGTTAACACGTCACTGAACGTTGAATCATAAATCATTAACATCAGTTAATTTAATAAGTGCAGCCTCACAAAAACCAACGCAGTCGCTCACATCAAAACTTGACAACAGATGTTGGACCAATAACGGAAGAGAGAACACATGTTCACACAGATGGCGCCACAGAGCTGCTGAAGTCCCGCCTTCACATGTTAACACAGAACCAAATGGTGGCGGCTTCACGTGGCTCCAGTGTGTGATGTCAGGCAGCATGATGACACGTGTTTTGAAGGCAACATCAGTTTGTGTCAGCTTCATCATTTAACCACGCCTCTTTGTCTGACAGAAACATGTGGAAGCAGCTGCAGCGCCACCTCCTGGACAACCTGAGTACGGCACCCAGAACACCACGGTCACCTCTTCCTGTTCAGAGCCTCAGAGAAACCAGCAGGTGTTTGACTGTCAGACACGTCAGCGCTCTTTGCTCCAACGTTTGACTGAAGGAAAAAACAACTTCTTCAATTCTAACATTGTTTTAATAAAAAGAAAACGTTGATTCACCTCAGATTTGTTTTTGTGTTTATACCAACACGTCCAATCAGACGTTTCCTATTCATTGGAGAAAGACAGCACATCTAAACGGGTCTGAAGATCCTCTCCCAGCGTAAAGCATTGTGAATTAATTCTTCCTACATATGAACAACCCATGTGTGTCTGCCAGCTTGATTCAGGCTCAGCAGTAGGGAGGAGACAGGGTGAACTCAGGGTGTCTTATAGAAAACCTGCCAGCGAGCAGGTTAGGTTCACAGAGTCAGTTGCCATGGTGATTGACTCAGAGTTTGACTTACCTCTCTGTCTGGAGTTGAAAACCCAGAGTGTCCCTCATCTCAGGGTTAACAGGTCAGGGTGGAGAAACCTCTGAGGCACAACTTTACATGAAGAAGGCAACGCATTGTTTAACTTTCTCCTGAAACCTGGCACCTCTTCTAGTCACCTGGTGGGCCGGGTCTGGCCTGCGGGCCGTATGTTTGACACCCCCGGTTACATTGTTTGAATATTTATTTTTATAGTTGTGTCAGTGTTGGGTCAGTGGACGCTAACACGGATCCAAATAAAAAAGAAATAAGATTAATGTTATTATTTGTTCCATTTGTTAATTACTGTTTATTAAAATAATAAATATAAATAAATATTCTCATCCAGGGACGGTTCTTTATTTATCACACGAGGGGGGTGAAGCCATAGGTATTTTTTTCTTGACCCTGACAGGCTGAATGAAATGTCACTATTTTAAATTCACATTCATTCATTCATTCATTCATTCATTCATCTTCTAACTGCTTCATCCTCTTGAGGGTCGCGGGGGGGCTGGAGTCTATCCCAGCTGACACTGGGCGAGGGGCAGGGTTCACCCTGGACAGGTCACCAGACTATCACAGGGCTGACACATAGAGACAGACAACCATTCACACTCACATTCACACCTATGGACAATTTAGAGTCACCAATTAACCTGCATGTCTTTGGACTGTGGGAGGAAGCTGGAGCACCTGGAGGAAACCCACACTGACACAGGGAGAACATGTCAGAGCACCTGGAGGAAAACCCACGCTGACACGGGGAGAACATGTCAGAGCACCTGGAGGAAACCCACGCTGACACGGGGAGAACATGTCAGAGCACCTGGAGGAAACCCACGCTGACACGGGGAGAACATGCAAACTCCGCACAGAAGGGCTCCCACGCCCGGGATCGAACCGGCAACCCTCTTGCTGTGAGGCGACAGTGCTAACCACCACACCACCGTGCCGCCCTAAATTCACATTTGGTTATGTTGTTTTGTAAATGATGGAAGCGTCGTCACACATGTGTCCAAGGGTTGTCAGAGAGCTGACAATTCAACAAAAAATAATATTTTTATTTCTGGCTGTAATAAACAGTGTCATGGTGTACTTTAATTACTTTTCCAAAGCTTCCACTGATTTCTTTTTACTAATTCCATTATTTTTCCAGGCCTGGAAAATGTGATTATGAAGTTCCATGACTGCAGTGAAATAAAAACAAAATACAACCTGGGGGGGGGGGTTGAACTTTTCCCCGGAAGTCGCCAGCTGCTGCTGCAGCAGGAGGAGGAGAAGAAGAAGAAGTTGGCGCTGTTAGCTCAACACTCAACTTTACAAACGGAGTCGTCGTTGAGCAGTTGGACCGGAGGGATGGACATCGACACGGCTTCACCGGTAAACACACCGACCGACCCCTCGTCCTAACGCCAACCGGAGAGTCTCACAGCGAAGCTGTTAGTGGAGCTAAGCTAACGGTGCTAGCCTCCAGACCTGAGGGGAGCGACCTGCCCCACCAGACTCCATTCAGAAAACACTGCATTTAAGGACCGGCGGCTAGTTCTCTAGCGGTGCACACTAACGTTACCGGACACAAAGATGATAGAACACGTTATTACGGTGCCGCCGTTTATTCGGCCTCAACCCAACAGAACTCCGCTCCAGTTAAACGTTAACGATCCGGTAAAGTTTGGTGCTGCAGCAAGACACAGTGAGGACAAACAGGTGAGGCGGCGTTAAGTTTGAATCAATGTGGTGTTAGCCGAATGAAAGAGTCACGTGCATTCATCTGACTTCACCCAAATTTATTGATCTGTCTGTTTGCGTGGTGTCCTGTCCACTGAGTGGGGCAGAAAATACCAATGGTCGGATTCTGAATGGAGTTTGGTCAGGTCCTGTCTGCTTGTGGGTCTGCTTGATGTCCGCTGCTGTAGAGGCTGAACCCAGTGTTTCAAACACCAGGATTAACATCAATACTACAGGACACATACTACAACTGGTACTTCACACAACACTAACACTGGTACTGCAGCATCTAAACTAACACTGGTACTGCCACTAACCTGGTACTGCACACTAACACTAAACACTGGTACTCTACACTGTTACTGCACACTACATGGTAGCACACTAATACTAACACTGGTGCACACTAATACCAACACTGGTGCTGCACACTAACACTAACACTGGTACTGCACACTAAACACTAACACGGTACTGCACCTAACACTGGTACTCTGCACACTAATACTAACACTGGTGCATGCACACAATACCAACCTGGTACTGCACACTAATACCACACTGGTGCTGCATCCCTAACACTAACACTGGTTGACACTAACTACACTGGTACACTAATACCAACACTGGTGCTGCACACTAACACCAAACTGCACACTAATACTACACACACTAACACTGGTACTGCACACTAATACTAACACTGGTACTGCACACTATGGTACTGCACACTAACAACACTGGTACTGCACACTAAACCACTGGTACTGCACACTAATACACTGCTGCAACAATACCAACACTGGTACTGCACACTAATACTAACACTGGTACGCACACTAACACTAACACTGGTACTGCACACTAATACCACACTGGTACTGCACACTAACACGGTACTGCACACTAATACTAACACTACACTAAACACTGGTACTGCACACTACCAACTGGTACTGCACACTGGTACTGCACACTAACACTGGTACTGCACACTAATACTAACACTGGTACTGCACACTAACACTGGTACTGCACACTAATACCAACACTGGTAACTGGTACTGCACACTAATACCAACACTGGTACTGCACACTAACACCAACACTGGTACTGCAACACTACACTGGTACTGCACACTAGGTACTGCACACTAACACTAACACTGGTACTGCACACTAATACCAACACTGGTACTGCACTAACACCAACACTGGTACTGCACACTATGGTACTGCACACTAATACTGGTACTGCACACTAATGGTACTGCACTAACACTGGTACTGCACACTGGTACTGCACACTGGTACTGCACACTAATACCAACATGGTACACTAATACCAACACTGGTACTGCACACTAACACCAACACTGGTACTGCACACTAATACTACTGCACTAATACAAACACTGGTACTGCACACTAACACCAACACTGGTACTGTAATACCAACACTGGTACTGCACACTAACCAAACACTGGTACTGCACACTAACACCAACACTTACTGTACCAACACTGGTACTGCACACTAATACCAACACTGGTACTGCCACACTAATACAACACTGGTACACACTAACACCAACACTGGTACTGCACACTACTGCACTAATACCACTGGTACTGCACACTAGTACTGCACACTAATACCAACACTGGTACTGCACACTAACACCAACACTGGTACTGCACACTAATGGTACACACTAATACCAACACTGGTACTGCACACTAACACCAACACTGGTACACACTGGTACACTAAACACACTGGTACTGCACACTAACACCAACATACTGCACACTAATACCAACACTGGTACTGCACACTAACACCAACACTAATGCACACTAAGGTACTGCACACTAATGGTACTAACACACTAACACTGGTACTGCACACTAAAACACTGGTACCCCACTAATACCAACACTGGTACTGCACACTAATACCAACACTGGTACTGCACACTAACACCAACACTGGTACTGCACACTAATACAACACTGGTACTGCCACTAATACAACACTGCACACTAACACTACTGCACACTAACACCAACACTGGTACTGCACACTAATACCAACTGGTACTGCACACTAAACCAACACTGGTACTAACCCAACACTACTACACTAACACAACACTGGTACTGCACACTAATACCAACACTGGTTGGGTACTGCACACTAATACCAACACTGGTACTGCACACGGTACTGCACCTAACCAAACACTGGTACTGCACACTAATACCAACACTGGTACTGCACACTAACACCAACACTGGTACTGTAAACACCAACACTGGTACTGCACACTACCAACACTGGTATGCACAACTACCAACACTGGTACTGCACACTAATACCAACACTGGTACTGCACACTAATACAACACTGGTACTGCACACTACCAACACTGGTACTGCACACTAATACCAACACTGGTACTGCAGTACTGCACACTAATACAACACTGGTACTGCACACTAATACCAACACTGGTACTGCACACTAATACCAACACTGGTACTGCACACTAATACTGGTACTGCACACTGCACTGGTACTGCACACACTAACACTGGTACTGCACACTAATACCAACACTGGTACTGTTTTATGTAGTAAAATGTATTGTTACAATAATCTGTGGAAAACATTCAGTGTACCATCAGATAACAGTGAATTTACTTTCTGTAGCTGTTGGCTTATCGAGAGTTCTGAAGTGATTCATTTCGTCTCTGCATTTGTGTCCACATCTGTCAGTACGCTGGACTTGTGTTTGACTCTTGTAAAGGACAGTGTGCTGAATTTAGACGGTTCTGTTTGTGTTGTATGTTGTGAATCGTCATGGAAACATTATTATGGGTCCTTGAAAGTCATGGAAATGTTTTTAATGTTGACATAATGCGTGGCAACCCTGCAGAGCGTTGTCAGGCACAAACACCATGAGCCCGTCAGCCGTCACGCCCATCAGTCACTCAGAGTCCACGTTACAAAGTTATTCTTTAATGTCACGTTTGTGTCGCTGACTCTGGATCAGACTGATCAAAGGTGTGATTTCAGGATGCAGCCAAAGACGTTCGGATCAAAATGGAACCAGACGGTGATGTGGAGATCCAGTCGTATCCCGTCCTCATGAAGCTTTGTGTCAAACTGACCGACTGCAGGCTGTGGCTACAGGGGCGGGACTTCCTGTCTCTTGGTAAGAATCAGTCGATAAAATCTAGGGCTGTCCCAAATAATTATTTTTCTAGCGTTTAATCTAGCAATTATTTTTTTGATTAATCAACTAATCTAACGACTAATTTTTTTAATTAGTTTAACGAATTTTTTAAAATTATTTGATTAATGAGGCAATTTAAAATTTGAATTTGAATTAGTTTTAAATAATTTGAATACCAAAACATTTATTAACATTTATTGACACATAAACACTTCAACACTGCCTTGCAGAGCATTAGTATTCAAGAAAATCATCTTTTACGTGAAATAAAATTCAAGTTGTAGTGCAGAGTAACACAACCTGAGGTCAGATATTATTTTATCCAAAAAAATAAATTAAATATTCAAGTCACTTGGGGGTAATACAAAAATCAATCAATTTTATTTATAAAGCCCAATATCACAAATCACAATTTGCCTCACAGGGCTTTACAGCATACGACATCCCTCTGTCCTTAAGACCCTCACAGCTGATCAGGAAAAACTCCCCAAAAAACCCTTTAACGGGGAAAAAAAACGGTAGAAACCTCAGGAAGAGCAACTGAGGAGGGATCCCTCTTCCAGGATGGACAGACGTGCAATAGATGTCGTACAGAACAGATCAGCATGATAAAAAATAAAAATAAAAAATCTCACTTAAGAGTCGGCATTCTTTTTTTTCTTTTAGAACAAACAGTAGTAACATTCGAACACAAGCTCAGAACGCCGGTCCCTCTCGCTTTCTCTTTTCTGGCAGCTTTCCTCTTATCTTATGCCAAAAGTGCAACTTAACTATATAATGAAAACAACAATCTTCTAGTGTAAAGTAATATACTTTAGACCCTCTCTCCCTTTTGCCCTTTTCCTCGTCTTCTTTCTTATCTCTTAGGAGGATGATGTGTATGTAATTCCTGTGCGTTTGTGTGTTTGAAGACACAGTTAGGCATTCATGTGGAGGAATGTCAACATATCCACATGGTCAGCAGTCAGGCTTGCCCTTTTCTTGGTCACTATGTTTCCTGCAGCTGAAGAAAGCCTTTCAGATGGCGTTGATGTAGCAGGTAGAGCCAAATAAGACTTGGCTAGAATAAAGAGGGTGGGGAACCTACCCTCATTTTCCCTCCACCACTGAAGGGGGTCGTTCTCCCTCGGCATACAGTTCTCCCCAAAATGAAGAAGTACCTCGTTCCTCACTTTTTCACCATCACCATTATCATCCTGGCTCATGTCATCGCCACTGTTGCTTTCCTTTGCTTGTGTGTGTGCGTGCATGGGAGGGCGTTCAGATGTAGCATCTTTTGTGCGCACAAGCCCATTACTTTCAGTGTAGACGTGCGTCGTGTGTGCTCACAACCCAAAGCAACGGCATAGCGGTGTGCATTCGGTGATACGTGCTTGTTTTGTTGTCCGGCGCTCAGCTCCACAGACCTGCTTCTCCCTCCGGTGTTGTGTCAGATCCCGGTTCCCCCTCAGGCTGTGTCTCTCCTACAGTTTGAAAGGTGAAGGAAGCCCGTATGTAGAAAGACGTTGCCTCCGAGAATGTGTATTATAGCAGAGAAACACACAGTTTCAGGCCCACTGACTTGTATCATCAGAACAGACATGTCCTGTGATTTTCAGCCTCCTTTCATACTTAATAGAGGGGGGGACAATACCTGATAGTAATATTCTCAGCTGTCAGGATGGGCCTGCTGTAAAGAGTAAATATAATCATAGGAAGCTGAAAATCACAGGACATGCCTGTTCTGATTAAGTCAGCAGTGTAAAGCTCAAGCATGTGGGGGCCTCCTTTCATATTTAATAGAGGGGGGTACCGTATCTAAAAGTACAGCTGTCAAGATGCCCCCCCGCCACAGGCCTTTGCCTCCTTGGCCTCGAACAAACCCAGGGAAAACCCTGGTCCACTGGTGACCGGTAACTGGTGAGTGTGATTTTAGATGTGACATGTTTTAGCTTAGTTTTCATGGTGTCCATTGAAGTCACACATTTCTTCTCCATCAAATCTGTAAAGGGGAGCCTAGAGTGAAATGTGTTGACCATTTCACGGAAACCTACTCCTTCCACAATAGCAAGGGGCCTCATGTCATGACAGTCATTGATAGAATGCTGTCTGTCAACACGGCAGCCATCTGTGTGTCGGTGTGCAGGGAGTAGGGGTCTTCTTATGGAAAAAATCCTTCACACTTCTTTGCTGGCTCCTAAAAAGGTGACAAACCCCAAACACAAGGTCAATGAACTTACTCTTATAACTTATGGTTTAGTTTGTTAATGTACAGTCCACATCATTGCATGTGCTGGTATGCCAGTCATTTGTCAGACATGTAATCAGAACATAGGCTACTGGACCTCAACTTCAGAAAGGATTGCTATTGATTAGATAGTAATCAATAGCAGATCAAGTTAATTGTATTTGGTTTTATTTCCTGTATAGCTCCAGATCACAACAGAAGTCATGTAAGGTTACCTTTCCTATAGAACAGGTCTATACCTGTCCTTTTATTAAACTAACTAAAGAGACTTATGTTATTTATCTTTTTCACATGACTGCATGTCATTTCTGTCTCTACATGGTCGCGCCTTTACAACTCTCCTCTGCTCTATGTGTCATGCACACATACACACACACACACACACACACACACACAGACGGCTCGGGCCGCATTTTCCTAACCAAACCCGACCCGAGTCCGAGACAATTATAACCAATCCCGGCCCAAACCTGCAGCACAACACAGTACACACACTCACAGAAACATACCCGGATGATAAACTGCAAATTTAAACTAGCCTACGTTAGTGAGGGTAGGGTACATAAGTAGGCTAATAAAGCAACAGTCAAACGTTACAGTGGACTTAAACTTAGACTAAAACAAACACCCAACATGGGAAAGGGAAAAACTTGACAGAACTTACGGTGTTTTGCCATCTTGATTCACGGCTCTAGGGTGTCGTCTTTTTAGTTGCTCACTCATTGCTGACGTGCTTGTATGGTACGACAGCTGCGTTTTACACAATCGCCAAACCTTGGTATCTGCTCCGCTGAATGTGAAGTGTTCCCAGACTTTTGAAGAGCATGTACGACATGATTTTTTAGTTTGTTGAAGCCCTGAGGAGTCGATACCAGCACTGCTGCTGCACACCGCCATTTTTTTGTTTGAACCGACGCGTCCACGCAAATAATTTACATCGACGTATTAGCATAGTTGATGACGTCGACGCATCGCCCCAGCCCTATTAAAATCTGTTGTGATATAAACTCATCACGAGAATAAATGAATTCTAAAGATTTGGGTCAAGAACAAAAACAGTTTTATGGTTTATTTAGACTTTTATATTAAAGCAGATTTTCAGTGCAGAGCTGCAGAATATGTCATTTATTTATCGTCACCGTGAAGTCGACCTGCGCCACGAACGCATCATGAAACTCAGATTTATTGAGTTAGTTTAAAGAGAGTTTGAGGGGTAAAATGTACGTAACAGAATATTGGAAATAATTTCATTTGATTTTTTTTAATTTTCAGTTGTATTTTAGCACTTTGATATCTGTTTATTTATCACAAGTATCATCACATCATGGTGCCGCCATGTTTTACTGTGTCCGTCTGTGAGTCACTTGTTAAAGAAGTTGACCTCTGACCTCTCCTTCCCGCAGACGACCACCCTCAGCTGTGTCCCCAGAGGCCGAGGCAGCACCGGCCGACCAACACGGGCAGGAAGATGGTGTACTGCTGCGACTGTAACAAAGGCTTTTACAAACAGTCCCACCTGGAGGCTCACCGCAGGACCCACCGAGGACAGAAACCCAACGAGTGCTGGCAGTGCGGGAAGACCTACCCGACCCTTATGAGCCTCGTCGTCCACCAGCAGATCCACGACCGCAAGGAGCCCTACCGCTGCTCCTACTGCGACAAGACTTTCGCCCTGAAGAGGGACTGGAAGACCCACCACCGGACGCACTCCGGCACCAAACCCTTCAAGTGCTGGTTCTGTGGGGATGGCTTCAGCGAGCAGGGCGAGCTCAACGATCACCTGGAGCAGCACAAGGGGGAGAAGTGCTACCACTGCAAAATCTGCAACAAGATGTTCGTCTCCTACCAGGGCTTCAACTTCCACCGCAAGTCGCACAAGAACCCGAAGCCGCTGCCCTGCCTCAAGTGCAAGAAGACCTTCAGCAACCCTCAGAGCCTGAAGCTCCACCAGGTGACCCACTCCAACAGGAAGCCGCACAAATGCTCCACCTGCGGCAAAGGCTTCAAGCTGCTGAGCGGCCTGCGCTGCCACCAGCGGACCCACGAGGACCTGAAGGACTACCACTGCACTGAGTGCGGCAAGTGTTTCTCCAGCCTGCAGGGGCTGAAGCTGCACAACCGCACGCACACTGGACTCAAGCCCTACAAGTGCACAGAGTGCGGGAAGAGGTTCACCCAGTCACCGCACCTCAAGTCTCACATGGTCACCCACACCGGAGAGCGACCGTTCCTCTGCATCACCTGCGGCAAGAGATTCACCCAGTCGTCCCACCTGAGGTCTCACATCACACTGTTCCACTGTGGGCGAGAAGCCATTCACCTGCGACGACTGCGGCAAGAGCTTCACCATCGCTCACTACCTGAAGATGCACCGGCTGAGCCACACCAAGGAGAAGCTGTACCAGTGCTCATACTGCGAGAAGTCCTTCTCCTACCACAACTCCTGGAGGGCCCACGAGAGGATCCACACCGGTGAGCGTCCCTTCACCTGCAGAGACTGCGGTCAAAGCTTCATCACGTCGGGCTCGCTGCTGAGCCACCAGAGATCCAAACACACGGGAGAGAAGAGCCACTACTGCATCACCTGTGGAGAGTTCTTCTTCACCAGCTCGCTGCTGCGGGTCCACCAGCTCGACCACACCGGAGAGCGGCCGCATGCCTGCAGCTGCGGCAAGACCTTTAAAACCAAAGGAGTGCTGCGCTACCACCTGAAGAGGTTCATCCACCACCGGCCGGCCCAGTGAACACCTGCTGCTGCTGCTGCTGCTGGGAATGTGTATGGAGGGCGGGGACAAAGGGACAGGTGCATGGAGGTGGTCTAACAGGAAGTTAGTTATTGTAGTTTATCGGCAGAGGCACACAGATCAGAGAAATGAAGATACTCCAACAGTCATCTTCATCACTCAGTGAAACACGTGTTGATATCAGTCAGTGAGGCTTCATCTCTGAGTCATCGTCCATAAATCAGCTGAGAAATCGGAGAACAAACAGTTATCATGTTTTCTCCAGAGACAGTCACTCCCTCCACGACTTCACACTGTCTCACACTCATTCAGCCAATCCCTATCAAGTCTGCAAGACCTTGTCATTTTGTCCAATCACCACAACTTCACCACAGATCATTACCACATACCACAGAGTGTTTAAAACAGTCACATCTGGTTTTATTGTAGAGCTGCGTGCAGCTCACTGATCCACTCAGCCCCACTCTGTTTATCATGACGCTGCTGCTCTGGGACAGACTTACTCGCACAGTGACAGGGATAACTGTTAGCGTCACACGGCTAATGCTACCCAGTGTTTATGAAGGGGTTTAATGACAGAGTCGAGGTGTTAGGCCGTTGATGTGAGCAACACTGGAACTCAAACATACGAGGCCCTTTTCCTGCAGCTCAGAGCAGGTGAATCTGTCACAGTAAGAACACTCATCATTTAAGACACACAACCACATTTAAAGGTCCAGTGTGTCATATTCAGGAGGATTTAGTGGCGTCCAGCAGTGAACAAACTTCTCCTGCTCAGAATTCCTTCAGTGTTGATTGTTCAGGAGCTGAATGATTCTCAGAGGAACAGACTAGGAAACTCTGAAGGAAGACGTTTCACAGTAAAACATCTGTTTCTCAGATGCTGTCTGTCTCGTCACAGCTGGGCCGCTCCGCACAGCACCTGATAATGTCCGCTCAACTTTTTTCTCTTTTAACTTCACATTTAAATTAAATCATAGTTTTTCTGATGCTGCTCATCATGGAGGAGCTGCTAACCACAGTGTCCAACATGAACACATGAATGTCTCTGTCTAGAGTCAGTGTTTGGTTTGTCCGTTCTGGGTTACTGTAGAATCATGGCGGTGCAACATGGTGATCTCTGTAGACGAGGACCTGCTCCCTGTGTAGATATAAACATTAGATTCTATTTAAATCTGACACACTGGAGCTTTAAGTGTCGACTGTAGAACGCTGTACGCAGATTAGTGTTTAACTGTTGGAACTTTCTGACTTTTCAAACTATCAAGTTTCTCAAGCTGTCGAAGGCACAGCGGACTCTCCTTCACCTGACGCTGACGCCACTGTCTGCCTCATCTGTGATGGATTCTATTCTTCCTGTATCACCAGGTCGGCCTGTCTCATCCTCACCGACCTGTCTGTTACCTTCCAAATTTCACTCTTACGGTTGTAACAAAACAAACTTCGGACCAGCAAAGATTTTTTTCAAATATTTGTCTTATTTGACACCAATATGGATTCAGATATATTTTTTTTAATTCTTATCATGGTAGAAGAAAGTCCTAAAAAATATCACAACATACGTCCCAATGTTTTGTAGACAGGTTGCAGTGAGATCAGACGTTTCAGGCTGCAACAATCACAAAACAACCAGTGATGTCGTTGAGTGACCGAAGAGCTGAGTCAATCAGGTCAGATCACTACCAACGTCACAGCAATTTGTTGCTGCTCAGTTATCAAAGGTTTTTCTCATTGTTGTGGTTCTTTAAGGTCAAAGCTGCTTCTGATGAACTCTGAACATTTTAGTTTTTGTTGTTCAACCTTCCTGTTCTTTTTTTGTTTTTAACAGAAAATGAAATGATGGAAATGATTGAAACGTCTTCTCTGTTTAAAAACTGTTGTTACAAAGAATCAAACACTAAGAAACAGATCAACTCAGCGTTTTAGGAACGATGTCTCAAACTGAATCACTGACAGATCGACTCTAAAGGAACAGTCCAACATGTCTGTTCAACTGTCCTGTGCGGGTTGTAGTGCCAACGTAAACCATCATTATGAGGACTCTTCTGTATTACAGGGACATTACTACGTTGTGTTTGGTCCTCACCTCTTCAGAGGAATGTTTAAGGGTTCAGGGTTAAGCTGCTGGCAGGTGATGACGAGGGCAGGTGATGAGGGCAGGTGATTGGCAGCAGGTGACGAGGGCAGGTGATGAGGGCAGGTGATGAGGGCAGGTGATGAGGGCAGGTGATTGGCGGCAGGTGATGAGGGCAGGTGTTGGTGGCAGGTGATGAGGGCAGGTGATGGCGGCAGGTGATGAGGGCAGGTGATGAGGGCAGGTGATGAGGGCAGGTGATGAGGGCAGGTGATTGGCAGCAGGTGATGAGGGCAGGTGATGGCGGCAGGTGATGAGTGCAGGTGATTGGCGGCAGGTGATGAGGGCAGGTGATTGGCGGCAGGCAGGTGATGAGGGCAGGTGATGAGGGCAGGTGATGGCAGGTGATGGCGGCAGGTGATGAGCAGGTGATGAGGGCAGGTGATGAGGGCAGGTGATGGCGGCAGGTGATGGCAGCAGGCAGGTGATGAGGGCAGGTGATGGCGGCAGGTGATGAGGGCAGGTGATGAGGGCAGGTGATAGGTGATGGTGATGATGAGGGCAGGTGATGAGGGCAGGTGATGGCAGCAGGTGATAGCGGCAGGTGATGAGGGCAGGTGATGAGGTGATGAGGGCAGGTGATGGCGGCAGATGATGAGGGCAGGCGTGATGAGGGCAGGTGATGGCGGCAGGTGAAGGTGATGAGGGCAGGTGATAGCGGCAGGTGATGAGGCAGGTGATGGCGGCAGGTGATGAGGGCAGGTGATAGCGGCAGGTGATGAGGGCAGGTGATGGCGGCAGGTGATGGCGGCACGTGATGAGGGCAGGTGATTGGCGGCAGGTGATGGCGGCAGGGATGAGGGCAGGTGATAGCGGCAGTGTGAGGGCAGGTGATGGCGGCAGGTGATGAGCAGCGGCAGGTGATGAGGGCAGGTGATTGGTGACTGATGTGACAGGTGATGGTGGCAGGTGTCTCTGTGAATGCCGGCAGAAGTGAACGTAACGTGAAGCTGCAGACTGAAACAAAACAACAGAAACCAGTGAAACGATCAAAGAGTTTTACGTATGTGAACAACTTCCTGTCTGAGGTTTGGTGGACATGGTGTCACAGGTCCAGTTTTTTTGTCCTGATAACTTTCCGGCGCTGTGACTCAGACACCGACATCATCAGCTCCTCCTCACGTCGTCTCTCTGCTTCACTGATGCTGTGAAGCAAAATCTGTGCACGAGGGCGGCAACCACTTCATCCCCTGACGGCTGTGTTTAAAACGCCGAGAGGTGGTGAGTTACCACGGCGATGTTGCGGTAGCTTCAGGAGCGATGGAATGTAACAGTGCGTGTGTCAGGTCATGGATGTTAAAACAAACACGTGTGAAACACTTTACTTCCTGGGTTCAATGTGAACTGAACAAGTTTTTTTCTTTAATCTCTGTGTTTTGGTGATGTCATCATCCAGCTGACCTCAGGTCAGAGGTCAAACGTGTCCTAGTGACCTCGCCTTCAGCAAAGGCTGATGGGACAGAATCTGATCACGTCAGACGTACAGGCGTCAGATCTGATCAGCAGTGATGCTGAACTCTTGACTGAACGACTCGACTTCATCCTCCAATTAAAATCAAGTTTAAAAGGCTTCAGCCAATCAGGTGACTCCACTGCCAACAGAGACCTAACGCAGGACTTCATGTGTAGACTTGAGACTGACTCGTGACCTGGTGAACAGTGACTCGGTCCTGTATGAACAGAAACACATTAAACATCCTGTTTCTTCATCATCATCATCATCATCATCATCATCATCATCATCATCACGTTCTTTCTTCTGTTAAACAATAAAAACTGAATATTGAACATGAATCTGTTTCCTTCAGTTTGATTGATCTGACTGCTGATAGTCATTAGTTTATCAGGGTTATTGATCACAGTCTGATCTGAATCACATCCTGCAGTAACTTTATTTTTAATCTCAGTTAATGTTGAGACTTCACATTCACACAGTTTCAGGTTTGGATTTTTGCAAGACAATAATTGTTCAGAATATTTTATAAATTCAGGGATTTTGTTTTTCTGGAGTTTGTCTTGGTGATCACAGTGACAGCAGAGGAGATCTATATATCGTTACGTAAAATTAAAATCAGTAGTTTTAATTCAACAAACCCTTTGTTGTTTCTTATTTATGAAACATCGCAGGTTAAACAAAAATATTCCAAATGATACAAATAAAATAAAACACATAAGGAAGTGAATAAAAATATGTAATTGTGTTAATAGATAAATATTAAATAGACTTCCTGTGAAATTTGTCATTAAGATTTTGACATGTTTTATCAGTGAACTGTTTGCAGGGAATCTTGTCATGAGAAAATAAACACACACTTCAGAGTTCAAGAAAATTAATAATTGTATTTTACCACTAATGCCAATCAGAAACACTTTATTTACCCTCACACTGATGTGTTACAGTCGCTCTGATGTAAAATGTAGAGAATTATAGAGTAGAAATAAGAATATGATTCAGTTTCACTGCAGTATGTAAAATGTTTAAAAAACGTGTGTAATGTGCTGAGTGTGTAAAGTCCGTTCAAAGTATGTGCTACATGTCAGTGTGTAGAACTAGTATGTAGGTTAGAAATATAAAATATGGACATTACGCTCCAGCGCACATTATAAACACAAATAGTTTTAAAATAAGACATATACAGTGAGTGCATCAATATCCTGTAAATATGAATATATTTGTGCAGTAGGAGGATTATAATCCAACTCAGGAACGTTTTTTTATTAATAAACTATTTAATTAAAATTTATCCACATCTTATAAAGATCATTCACGTGTTGTCTTCCGGTGCTTTTATTGTGAAGGTGTGGAGTCAGACCTCGTGACTTCCGCTCCTTATATAAACAGACAAGATGGCGGCGTCCTGTGTGCGCCGCTACGTCCTCAGTCTGAGCAGGTTCAGGTGTTCAGGAGTGCACGCGACCTGGAGCTCACCTGGAAGGTCAGTGTGTGTGCGACTCACCTGAGGTGCGTGTCACGTGTCACGGCTTCTTCTACGGTTTCTGTGAACCCGGGTTAAACGGTGTGAAACGGAGTCTTCTCCTGTCGTCCGGTGGGTGCGTCAGAAGTGTCAGCCAATCAGCAGCGACCTGTTCATGAACCAAATTCTGTCAGATGTTTATTTGTTGTCTGTTGTTTGGTTTTTATTTCAGTCTGTCAGTGACGTCAATAAAGATATTTGAATGGAATTAAACCCGCCATATTAAAAGACAATGCGCCTGCGCGACACAATCAGGTGTTTAACTCACCTGCGTTTGTGTTTAGATGTATAAACGGAGCTGACGAGGACAGACGGACAGACAGGTGTCCGTTTCAGGACACAGTCACTCACTAAAGTGAATCAGGTTTTCGAGTCACTTGAGTCAGTCACCCAGAGTGAGCGCGCTCCTCAGGTGAGGGAGGGGCTCTGTGAGCAGGGAGAGAGTGCGAGGGAGCTTTGTGCTGCCGGTGAGCTGGAGCTACTGAGTGAGTGAATCACTGAGCCTGTGACGAGGGGAGGGGAGGAGGAGAGAGGAGAGAGGAGAGGAGGAGAAGGGAGAGGAGAGAGGAGAGGAGGAGAAGGGAGAGGAGAGAGGAGACGGCGCTTACACACATTAACTCAATGTACAGTGAGAACAGCTGTCTGGTCTCTCTCTGCAGTTAGCGAGTCAGTGAACAAGTTAATGGAGACGATGACTTGTAACTCCTGAGTCAGTAAAAAGAATCCCGGGTTTCAAACGATTCGTTCATGACTCGCACATCGCTAATCTATTGATCTCTTGATGTGACAGAAACATGGAGGCTGCTCTTCATCAGCTTCATCACTCTGCCTCACTGTGTCTCTGCTGTCTCTCCTACAGAGGAACTATCAGACCAGAAAAACGCTCGGCCTGCTGGGTAAATCTCAGCAGACATGAGTCCTTTACCAGAAACTTCCACAACACACAGAGAGGAGGAGGAGGAGGAGGAGGAGG
This sequence comes from Epinephelus coioides, assembly GCA_900536245.1. NCBI lineage: Eukaryota > Metazoa > Chordata > Actinopteri > Perciformes > Serranidae > Epinephelus > Epinephelus coioides. The sequence continues at coordinate 219,695 of UNPE01000205.1, forward strand.
AGGAGGAGTGCTGTGGGCGGCTGTCGGTAAGTTCAGTCACACCCATCTTCATCAGACCAAACTGCAGTCGGAGTTTTGAATATTTTACACCTTTGGTTTTTAATCTGAACTCCAGTCACCGACCAACAGACGTCACACTGACCTGTCCATCAGTAACATCACTGTGTGTGTGTGTGTGTGTGTGTGTGTGTGTGTGTGTGTGTGTGAGTGAGCAGCATTCTCCTTGTTCAGCAGTACAGATGAAGACCAACGAGATGAAGCTCAGAGGAAAGAGGATGACATGATCCTGCTGCTGAAGAAGGCCAAGGTACCAGGACCTGTAGTAGTACCATCATCAGCAGTATCGTCAGTATTACGCCAGGGCCACACCGCCCGCGAAGCGCTGCAAATAGCCTCGAAGCGAAGCCAGTTTCCTTTCTTAATTTTAATTTAATTTTTAATTTTATATACTTTATTAATCCCTGAGGGGAAATTCAATTTTTCAGTCTGTTGTCAATTACACACAGGTCCGAACACACATGCACAAAGTGGAGAGATGTCAGAGTGGGCTGCCCATGACAGGCGCTCTGAGCGGTTGGGGGGTTTGGTGCCTTGCTCAGGGGCACCTCAGCAGTGCCCAGGAGGTGAACTAGCACCTCTACAGCCACCAGTCCACGCTCCATATTTTGGTTCGGACGGGGACTCGAACAGGTTACCCTCCGGTTCCCAACCCAAGTCCCTATGGACTGAGCTACTGCCGCCCCCCTTAAATTTAAAAAAAAATAAATAAAAAAATCAGGGGAGAGCACGAACGCAGTCCCCCACTACCACAAGTTCTGCAGATTCCCACATTTGGGTAATTTGCAGAGGTTAGCTCAATCAGAGTGCAATGACTGAGCCTCGCTGTGGGTGAACCACCTTCTTGATCATGGTATCTCTGCTGCTAGGTGAGTTTCGGCGCCCATGTTAACCGATTGTGTCATCCACACTGGCAGGCGCTGCAGCGATCGTTTTGGCGTCTGGTCTATTTTCTGTGCGAGCCGCGAGCAAATGTGTCAAGCCGGGCAGGAAGTCAAACAAAGGAACAACAACAGCATCCGGTCAATTTTCAGAATAAAACAAATTTCAAAATAAAACACCCCATTTGACAAATGCGTTGTATATGTGTGTGTGTGTGTCTGTGTTTATATACATATACTCATTACTAAGAAGTGGACATACATGTACAGTTGATTGGAAAACATGGCGTATAATTTTATGAAGTTATTTACTTACCCACGATGGATAAACAGCCCCAGATGTGACGGAGACAACAGCTGGGAGCAGAAGCTCATGTCGACCAGCGTGGAGAAATGCGTGTCTGAGAGCCACAGCTCTTTGTTGGCAGTGTGGCCCTGGCATTATCGTCAGTACTGTCGTCAGCAGTATCGTCAGTACTATCATCATTAGTATCATCGGTAGTATCATCAGTACTATCATCAGTTCTATCATCAGTAGTATCGTCAGTACTATCGTCAGTACTATCATCAGTACTATCGTCAGTAATATCATAAGTACTATCATCAGTACTATTGTCAGTACTATCGTCAGTAATATCATAAGTACTATCATCAGTACTATTGTCAGTTGTATCGTCAGTACTATCGTCAGTAGTATCATCGGTAGTATCATCAGTACTATCATCAGTTCTATCATCAGTAGTATCGTCAGTACTATCGTCAGTAGTATCATCAGTACTATCATCAGTTCTATCATCAGTACTATCGTCAGTACTATCATCAGTAGTATCATCAGTAGTATTATCAGTACTATCATCAGTACTATCGTCAGTAATATCATAAGTACTATCATCAGTACTATTGTCAGTTGTATCGTCAGTACTATCGTCAGTAGTATCATCAGTGCTAGCATCAGTAGTATCATCAGTACTATCATCAGTGCTAGCATCAGTAGTATCATCAGTACTATCGTCAGTAGTATCATCAGTGCTAGCATCAGTAGTATCATCAGTACTATCATCAGTAGTATTATCAGTACTATCATCAGTACTATTGTCAGTAGTATCGTCAGTAGTATCATCAGTTGTATCGTCAGTAGTATCATCAGTACTAACATCAGTAGTATCATCAGTAGTATTATCAGTACTATCGTCAGTACTATCATCAGTAGTATCATCAGTAGTATTATCAGTACTATCATCAGTACTATCGTCAGTAATATCATAAGTACTATCATCAGTACTATTGTCAGTTGTATCGTCAGTACTATCATCAGTAGTATCATCAGTGCTAGCATCAGTAGTATCATCAGTACTATCATCAGTGCTAGCATCAGTAGTATCATCAGTACTATCGTCAGTAGTATCATCAGTGCTAGCATCAGTAGTATCATCAGTACTATCATCAGTAGTATTATCAGTACTATCATCAGTACTATTGTCAGTAGTATCGTCAGTAGTATCATCAGTTGTATCGTCAGTAGTATCATCAGTACTAACATCAGTAGTATCATCAGTACTATTGTCAGTAGTAGTATCGTCAGTAGTATCATCAGTACTATCATCAGTAGTATCATAAGTAACGTGTCCCCTCTCATCTCAGCTCAGTGTGTATCGGGGGCAGCTGGACGCCGCCTCTGGCTTCCTCCATCAGGCTGTCGTGTTGGCTCATCAGACTCACAACAACCAGGCCATCATTTACACCTACAGCTGGTAACACCTACTCACTGTGACCTTGTGACCTTTGATGACCTCTGACCCTGTCTCTGTGACCTTTGACCTCTCTCTGTCTGTCCCCTCAGATGGCGAACCTGGCCTACGTTCAGGGTCAGCTGGACAACGTGAGTAACTGTCCAGTCCACAGCTCAGTTTGTTGCTGTCACCGTGGTATTAAGCTGCTCTTTTTTAATATGGCAACGGCAGTGACAGCCTGGAGTGTAGAACAGCTAGTTATCCTCTTCGTCATCATCGTCGTTTCTCCTCTTCCTCTTCTCAGGCAGAGAAACTCTTCAAAGCAGCGATGAGCTTCATGCTGTCAGGAGGAATGCCACAGGACGACAACGCCATCATTGAGATGTCTCTGAAACTCGCTACCATCTACGCTGAACAGAACAAGTAAGATTGCGCTGTTCATGTGTCTGACCTCTGACCTCACTTCCTGTCAGAGAAGTGACAGTATGTGTATGTTTGAGGGTGGAGCTTGTGGAGCACGGCTTCAGGTTCTGTACGGAGTCTCTGGAGGCCAAACTGCAGAAACAGGAGGAAACACCTGCAGAGGAGCGGACAGGTGAGACTGAAACATGTTCACAACTCAGACACTTCATTTCCTTTCATTTAAAGACACATGACTCACTGTCCAACCAATCAGAACACTTCTTACTGAACACCTGAAGTTCAGAGGATCTGACACTGATCAGTGGTTCAGAAGCTGCTCTTGTTGTTGTCTCAGAGGAGGAGGAGGCTCTGAGGAAGGAGACCCGCCTCCTGCTTGGTCTTTGTTTGGACTCACGAGCTCGATACCGGGCGTCAACGCTGCACCTGAACCAGGCGGGACAGGACTACCAGAAGGCCCTGAACATCTGCCGCCAGGAGCAAGGAGACACACACCCACAGGTAGACACACACCCACAGGTAGACACACACCAACAAGTAGACACACACCCACAGGTAGTAGACAAGGTAGACACACGTAGACACACACCACAGGTAGACACACGTAGACACACACCCACAGGTAGACAACACCAACAAGTAGACACACACCCACAGGTAGACACACACCACATAGTAGACACACACCAACAGGTAGACACCCTTAGACACATAGACACAGGTAGACACACCATAGACACACACCACACAGTAGTTAGACACACACCAAGGTAGACACACACACAAGTAGACACACAGGTAGACCACACCAGGTAGATAGACACACACCCACGGTAGACACAGTAGACACACACCCACAGGTAGACACACACCAACAAGTAGACACACACCAACAGGTAGACACACACCACAAGTAGACACACACCAACAGGTAGACACACACCAACAAGTGACACACACCCACGTAGACACACACCACACAACAAGTAGACACACACCCACAGGTAGACACACACCAACAAGTAGACACACACCCACAGGTAGACACACATAGACCATAGTAGACACACACCAGGGTAGACACAGGCACACACCAACAGGTAGACACACACAACAGGTAGACACACACCCACAGGTAGACACACCAACAAGTAGACACACACCCACAGGTAGACACACACCAACAAGTGTAGACACACACCAACAGTAGACCACACCATAGACACACACCCACAGGTAGACACACATAGACACACCAACAGGTAGACACACACCCACAGGTTAGACACCACCCACAGGTAGACACACACCAATAGACACACACCCACAGGTAGACACACACCAACCACACAGGTAGACACACACCACAGTAGACACACGTAGACACACACCAACAGGTAGACACACATACACAGGTAGCACCACACATAGACACACACCAACAGGTAGACACCACACACACACACGGTAGACACACACCACAAGTAGACACACACCAACAAGTAGACAGGTAGACACACATAGTAGACACACACCCACAGTAGACACTAGGGTAGACACACAGGTAGACACACACCAGTAGTAGACACACACCAACAACACACACCCACAGGTAGACACACACCCACAGGTAGACACACACCACAGGTAGACACACACACCACACAACACACACACACAAGGTAGACACCACACCACAGTAGACACACACACCACACAAGACACACACCACAACACACACACACACACACCCACAGGTAGACACACACACAGGTAGACACACACGGCACACACACCACAGCACACACCAGGTACACACACACACCACACACACCACACACACGGTAGACAGGTAGACACACACCAGTAGACACACATAGGTAGACACACATCCAAGGTACACACACCAACCACACACCCACAGGTAGACACACACCAACAGGTAGACACACACCAACACACACACCAACAAGTAGAACACACCAACAAGTAGACAACACACCACAGGTAGACACACACCAACAAGTAGGTACACACACACCCACAGGTTAGACACACACCAACAAGGTAGACACACACACCACACAGGTAGACACACACCAACAAGTAGACACACACCACCACAGTAGAGACACACAACACACACACCAAGGTAGACAGACACACACCAACAAGGTAGACACACACCAACAGTAGATACACACCAACAAGTAGACACACACAACAGGTAGACACACACCAACAAGTAGACACACACCAACACACACACCCACAGGTAGACACACACCAACAGGTAGACAGGTAGACACACACCACACACACGAGGTAGACACACACCCAAGGTAGACACACACACACACCCACAGGTAGACACCCAACAGGTAGACACACACCTAGACACAACAAGTAGACACACCACAGGTTAACCCACACCCACAGGTACGACCACACACCCACGGGTAGACACACACCCACAGGTAGACAACACACCCACAGGTAGACACACACCCACAGGTAGACACACACCCACAAGTAGGACACACATCCACAGGTAGACACACACCCACAGGTAGACACACACCCACAGGTAGACACACACCCACAAGTAGGACACACACCAACAGGTAGACACACACCAACAAGTAGACACACATCCACAGGTAGACAACACACCAACAAGTAGACACAACATCCACAGGTAGACACACACCCACAGGTAGACACCACATCCAACAGGTAGACACACACCCACAAGTAGACACACACCAACAGGTAGACACACACCAACAAGTAGACACACATCCACAGGTAGACACACACCAACAAGTAGACACACATCCCACAGGTAGACACACACCAACAGGTAGACACACACCAACAGGTAGACACACACCCACAAGTAGACACACACCAACAGGTTAGACACACACCAACAAGTAGACACACACCAACAGGTAGACACACACCCACAGGTAGACACACACCAACAAGTAGACACACACCAACAAGTAGACACACACCAACAGGTAGACACACACCCACAGGTAGACACACACCAACAAGTAGACACACACCAACAAGTAGACACACACCAACAGGTAGACACACTCCAACAGGTAGACACACACCAACAGGTAGACACACACCAACAGGTAGACACACACCAAAAACAGGAGACACACACCACAGGTAGAACAACAGGTCTGTGATTACATCATCATTATGTCTCCTATCAGACTCTGGTGCTGATGAGCGACCTGGCCACCATCTTGGATCTTCAGGGTCGCCATGACGACCGCCTTGGCGCGGTTCAGCAGGCAGTGGATATGAGCCGCTCCGTCGGACACCAGGACCAACACGTGACTGCTGGGAAACCTGGCGGGTATCCTGCTGCACACAGGTGAGGACAGGTCATGGGTTGTACTCTGAGTCAAGTCGGTCTCTTGTCACACAGGACACACATCACAACGAAACGCAGTGTTACAAAGCAGCCTTAGAATGTTTCTCTCTGCTTGGTCAGCTGTGTGGGGGGCGGGGCCAACAGTGTATATACAGGAAGAAGATGTGTCTCATTCAGGTCGTCACTGTGAATAAGAACTGGTGTCTGATTGAGTCAAGGGTGAAGTAAAAGTCGTGTGTCAGCGTGTATCTCTGAGAAACATTGATATAAAACCTGACGCTGAGGTGTTTGACAGTTACCATGGTAACGCACCAGAAAAAACTGTACACACAGAAAGTGTCTTCAGAATGGCTTGTAAAGAAGACGAGCTGCTGCCAGACGACTGAGCAGATTGATGTATGTGATGCTGAGCGTGTGTGACTACATGCTAACTGTCAGCATGTTACACCGAAGACGTGTTCGGAACTCGTGACATACTGATGGTCTTTTATTGCCATCCATTCGACCTGTCGGGTCATTGGTTAGACAAAACCGCGTCATCTTTTACAAACTGTGTCACACTGAAGGACTTTGTTCACTGAGTCTATTTTTTTTATCTGAAAGTGTAGCACGTCTAAAAACAATACGATCTCATGTGTCACGTTCAGACGCTGAGTATGAAACTTTAATTTGTCAATAAAATTTTTAAAACAGGTTTGATTTTCTAAGGTCTTTAGAGACGTCTAGCTGAGACCAGACAGAGAGACACAGCTAAGACCAGACAGAAGGACACAGCTGAGACCAGACAGAGGGACACAGCTGAGACCAGACAGAGAGACACAACTGAGACCAGACTGACACCAGTCAGTGATGTTACTCTGAGTGTACGACATGATGAAGTCAGTTTGTGACCACAGGCCCGTGGTCATTCGTGACGCAACCATCTCCCAGGTCTCCTCTTTTACGCACGTGAATGGTCTCTGTAGTAGACTACAGCAAAGGCTGCACTTTCTTCGCCGTCTCAGGGTTCATGGTGTTGACCAAAGATATATGGTAGTCTTCTATTGAGCAGTCTTGGAAAGCCTTGTCAGATTTGGCATCACAGTTTGGTTTGGTTATCTCTCAGTGCAACTGATGCAGACTGCAGGGAAGATCAGAGGAGTAAGACAGCTCCTCTCTCTGCAGTCCATCAGTGAACAGGCTTCTCTAAGGCAGGCTCATGAGGTAGTTAGTGAAGCAACCCACGTATTACATGATGAGTATGTACTAATGTCTTCTGGGAGAAGGTACAGATTACACAGGTGTCACTTGAACCAATTTAAAAACTCCTTTGTCTCTATGTCAATTAAACTGTTAAATGAAGCATTGAAATAGATGGAACACACAAGACAGGATCACTATAGACACACTGTTACTGTTGGGTCCCACCCGTGTCGTTTGTATAATTTAGTTGCTGTTTTGTGTATGTGTTTGTTGTGGCTGCAGCAGGGGTGTAAGCCCAAGCCAAATTTCCCTTGTGGACAATTAAGTTTACCTTGACCCTTGACCTTGAAGACTGCAGTCTGAGCTCCCTGCTGTAAACAGGAGGTTTTTATTTTAGAGCGACACGTTCAAGACTATCAGGATTTTTCAAGCAACCGTCTCCTGCTGTTGTTAGAGGGAAGTTACAGCTGAATACCACGTTCATATGGTACAGACAAACTCTGAAGTCAGTCGGATCTGATCTGTCAGAGGAGTTTGTTGGGTTTAAGGTTGGACTCAACCAGGTGCCTTCTGAGTTTAATACACGTAGGTGAAACCAGCTTCAGGGGCTGCTTCGTGGAAATTTTGTAGGGGACGCTACTGAGGCATTTTTTCACACCTGATCATGACATCATCATCAGATGTAAATTTTCATCAGTTCTGACGTGCGTTCAAAGTTTCAGGAGTTTTCGACCAAACATAGGATTCGTTTCAGAGAACAATAATAATAATAATAATAATAATAATAACTCCTTCAGTTGTAGCGTTGTTTATTTTAGATTGATTTAAATTCAATCATATACACAATCTGTCGCTCCACCTACAGGAAGTCTGTTTGTACAGGTGAACATGTAGAGTTCAGATCAAGATCAGATCATGTGCAGGGTCTCTGTGGTCAAGTGTCATCGCCACGCTCACACCTGTCCAAACCAATCACACTCTGATTGAAGTGAAGTACAAGGTTCAGGTGTGACAAACACCTGCTGCTCTCTGATCTGGTCTGTGCTCCGGCAGGCCGACTGGAGGACTCGGTGCAGTTCTACCACGAGGCCCTGAGTCTGGCTCGGCAGGCCGGAGACCAGGAGGCCGTGGAGCAGATCCAGGAGGGACTGAAGGAGGTGAAGAAGAGGAGGAACCAGGAGAGTAAGGAGGAGGAAGAGAAGAAGGAGGAGGAGGCTGCAGCACAGGAGTGATGGGTTCACAGTGTGTTGGAGTATGATGATGATGATGATGATGATGATGATGAGAGTCTGTCTGTTGGTCCACAGCATCAAACTTAGTCTCTTTACCTGCTGGACAGATCTCTAGGATGATCTCTGTGACCTCTGACCTTTCCTCCACCATCAGCTCCTCTGGTTCTCATTAAACACAGATCCAATGTTCAGCTCCTCCACATGCTGATTATTGATCAGAGTCACTGATCAGACTGATGAGGAACTCTTAACATGTTGCTTCTGTTTAACTTTTGTTTGTGAGTAAACTCTGAAATAAAGATTCAAACAGATGATGGCTGTTTGTCTTTAACTCTTAACGAGGCTGCTGGTTAACGAAGGGCGGGGCTCTTTGTAACGAGGGGGCGGGGCTCTGGGCTACAACACACGCTCAGACACACTTTTTCAGATAGAAAACATTTGTTTATGGATTTTTATGAAAGATATGAAAGAGTAGCTGCGTCTCCCTCACAACAGGGTCCTCAAGTTAAATTTCCTTATTAACATTTAATCTGAGTGAGCTTATATGAATCATATATAGACCACCATTTTGTGTTTTGGCCATACGTCCGTTCCTTTTTCGTATCGTATGAAATCTCAAGAACGCCTCAAAAGAATTTCTTCAAGTTGGGCGCCTGGACCTGGACCTCTTTCAAAATCAAAGCACTACGTCGGTACAACACAACCAACTGATGTTTTTTGCTTTCAACAACACACATGTGGTTACATTTAGCCAACACACACACACGTGGTTACGTTTAGCTGACACACACGTGGTTACGTTTAGCCAACACACACACATGTGGTTACATTTAGCCAACACACACACACATGGTTACGTTTAGCCAACACACATACACATGGTTATGTTTAGCCAGCACACACACACGTGGTTACGTTTAGCCAGCACACACAAATAGTTACGTTTAGCCGACACACACACGTGGTTACGTTTAGCCAACACACATACACATGGTTACGTTTAGCCAACACACACACACGTGGTTACGTTTAGCCAGCACACACACATAGTTACGTTTAGCCAGCACACACATGTGGGTTACATTTAACCAACACACACACACGTGGTTTACGTTTAGCCGACACACACACGTGGTTACGTTTAGCCAACACACATACACATGGTTACGTTTAGCCAGCACACACACACGTGGTTACGTTTAGCCAGCACACACACATAGTTATGTTTAGCCAGCACACACATGTGGTTACATTTAGCCAACACACACACACGTGGTTACATTTAACCAACACACACACACGTGGTTACGTTTAGCCAACACACACACATAGTTACGTTTAGCCAGCACACACATGTGGTTACATTTAACCAACACACACACACGTGGTTACGTTTAGCCGACACACACGTGGTTACGTTTAGCCGACACACACATGTGGTTACATTTAACCAACACACGCACATGGTTACGTTTAGCCAGCACACACACATGGTTACGTTTAGCCGACACACACGTGGTTACGTTTAGCCGACACACACATGTGGTTACATTTAACCAGCACACACACGTGGTTACGTTTAGCCAACACACACACACATGTGGTTACGTGCAAACTTTACAGCACTTGTTGTATTGTGTGTTGTGTTGTGTTGTTGTTTTGGAGGTGTAACTGCAGAGTGACACAGACACACCACCGCACAAGTAAAAACAACGTGCAGATTTTTTTTCCCCACGACTAATCCATTAGTTGAAAATTATGAGAGACTTTAGTCGACCAAAATTTTCTTTGGTTGGCTACAGCCCTAGAGGAAAGTCCAAGATTTTCCATCTTCATTTAATTACATTTTGTCAGAGCAGTAATACAGTGAGTACTGTAAATGCTTATACAGGACTACCGAGATACTGGTCGTGTGTGTGTGTGTGTGTGTGTGTGTGTGTGTGTGTGTGTGTAAATACAAGGTTTCTGCAGGTTCCCACAGAAGGTGACGCAGGTGAACTTCCTCTTGTGTTTACTGAACATGTCAGAATAAAAGCTCGGTGACGACAGTAAACAAACAGAAGACACCACAAACAGGAGTCCACCAAACACAGGATTATCACACACACACACAGACACACACACAGTCTTGTACTTTTATCTTTGTGAGGACTCCTATCATATTGCGAGCAAAGATGATAAAGACATTTGGAGGTGGTCTCGCTGCGTTCAGGTGCTGCTAAAGAAAAGAACTCGTATTATCACCAGTAAACTGTGTTCAGGGATCATTTGAGAAGCTCAACATGAAGTTTGGGGCGAGTGGTTTGTTAATTTATCATTCATGACCAGTTAAAGACAGATGTAATTTATACAGTAAGATACGACATGATGTGAGGAGCTGCCTAACAAAAAACAGCACAGGAGAAATGAAGCGAACACCATAAAAACACAAACTACACATAACATCACTGCACATAAAGCAGCACACAGCAGAGCAGCATAAAGAAGCACAACACCGCCCCAAAGCATCAAGAAACATTATTAAATCAGTTCAGTCCTCAGCCACGGGCGTGTCGGTTGACGTCCATTTTCTCATGACAGCTTTCTGAGTCTTTTAGTAAAATATTAAACATATTTATTTGAAAGTCCCTCAACAGTGTTTGCTCTCAGACGCAGGTACAACGCCACAAAACTAAATGGGATCAGAACTTTAAACATCTTTTTCATAATAATTTTAATTAGTTTCTGGTTGTTCAGGAGCAGTGGGCGGAGCCAGAGAACATGCTGATGGTTTGCTTTTTATCCCACAGGAGCTCCAACACAAGTGGTTTTTATCTAAGAAATTATTTTGTGCAGGTGTTTGAAAGAATCTTATTAAATTTTTCAACCCACATTCTCTGAGACACAGCCCAAGTACTTTCCAAGTGTAATGTAAAATTCCTTTTTCCCCCATTTTCCTCATCGTTCCTATTTTTGATATAAATAGTTTTAGTGAATATGAAGATAGTTATTTTATTTTTCAGTTTAACTTTACTCAACTCTATTATTTTTACAAATATTCCACCTCAGTGAGGGGCTGTGGAAACTCAGGAGAAATTTTATAACAACTCTGACTCCCCTGCTCCCTCTGAGTCTGTGGGACTTTATAAAGACTAGTTTTAACAGGCTTTTAACTACATTTATTTGCATGTTTTACACCCACGCTTCTTATTGTGCCAGTGCCACATTAACGCTGAGAGTAATTTAGAGTTTTAACCCAAACTAAATCTGACTCTAATCTGAACCTTAAAACAGATATTTAAAGATGTGAAGACTGGCCAAAATGTCCTCACTCTCCAAAATGTCCTCACTCAGTTGCTAAAATATGTTTTTTTTTCTCACCATGCAGCATCACCAGAACAAGCATATGAACACATACACACATACCACCCTGTGCCTTTGTAACTGTGAGGAGCCTCATTAACATGAACCTTCAGTCTGAACCTTTAAAACAGGTGAAGACAGGACCAACTGTCCTCACAAAGATAGATGTGTAAATACAGACACACACACATGAGAAGGACAGTTTCTTCAGATGTTACTGATGTCATGAGAAGGACAGGCTGACTGTATGAAAACACACACACACACACACACACACACACATATGTATCTATACATTCCCATACGCACACATAAATGAAAACACACACCGATACACATAATTACATGTAAACACAAAAACACACACACATTCAGGTGAAGCTGAAGGTACAAAGATAATTGTTGTTGTGCTGATTTATACATACACACACACACACACACACACACACACACACACAGGGGATGCTGTGATATAAAAGAAGCTGCAGTTTGTTTCTGTCTGCTGGACAACGACGACTCAACAGACTGACCAGGTATGAACACACACACACACACACACACACAGTCTCAAACAGGTCTTATCTGATGACCTTCAGTGACGACGTGTTTTGCATGATCACGTTTGTCTGAATTCGTTAAAGATCTTAAAACGTGGTAACTTATTAAACACACATCCTGCTGCTGTGTCACAGTTAATCCTGATCACAAAGAAAAAAAGTTAAACAGCCAGTTGTTTAACTATTGAACAAATCAGCTGATCAGTTTGTGTCTACAGCCAGAAAACAGGATGTGATCATTTCAACAGAACTTAATTTATCCTGAAGGAAAGAGTTGTTCCAGAGAACACCTCAAATCACAGAGACAACAATCAGATGTTGTGCACCAGTATAAGCAGAAGGTTCCCAGCTCAGGTTCTCTGACTGGGCCCTGGTCTAGATACAACATATATTTGAAATATTAAATATCAGTCCAAATATTCAAATGTAAAAGCTAAGAAGTGTTTTTAAGGAGCAGAAGTAAAAAGCGGTGTCTCACAGAGGACCAACAGGATGCTCCCGACGCTCAGCCACATTATCTTCTATAGTATGAAACTGAATGACCTTCTGTTTACTGGAGATGAATATGTAGCAATTGTTATTTTACACCTGTTGGATATTTGAGGTTGATGAAGTGAAATAGGAAGTGACACGTAAAATTTCAAATGACAGAGTTGACAACAGCTGAGCAGAAACAGGACGACGATCGTCAGAAAACAGTGAGCGCCGTTTGTGGGTTGAACAACATGTTTCCATGACACGGTGTGTGACGGGCTCTGAGGTGCGTTTCGGTGGGTGTGTCAGAGGTGTTAACCAATCAGCAGCGACCCGTGTATGAACTAGATTCTTTGGTAACATCTGTTTGCTACGATGCCGATAAAGCTTCTTTAAACTGAACTGAATTAAGGGAACTTCAGCCTTTTTCTAAATTCTTACATGTTACTCCTCAGGTCTGACACGCTCCAAAAACACACCAACAACTGTCTCGTAAATCTGAAAACTACAGAGCTAAAACTCAAATCTGTGATGTCACAGCTGCTCCACAGACAGTGAACAGTGACAGATGTTGTGGATCAGTGTTTCACAGCTGGTTCAGATGTCACTTCAGTCACTGGTTCGAGGTCCCACAATTTATCCAGCGTCATACCTGTGTTTGAGACGTGTCGTCGAGTTCGTTTACTGTCTGTTAGTCACTCACTCTGCAGCGGGAAACACCACTTCAGAATAAAAGCTCTCTGCTGGAAATTCACTGTACTTCAAAATAAAGTGTGTTTTTATAACTTGACATGTTTACAGTCCACTCACAATGAACCTGCGGCCCCGTTTTGGTCTGCGACCCACCAGTTGGGAACCACTGCTGTAGCTAACACTGAGGAGAACGTTCTGAGTGTGTGGGAACATTTTCTGTTTCATATCTGAGAACTTTACAACAGAATGAAAATCAAAGTATATCGGTCTCTGTTCAGTGTCTGTGGAGCAGCTCCAGATCTCTAGACTCTGATGTCACAAGTTTGAGATGTTCACTAACACTGATAAACACTCCTCCGACATGTTCCTCTTTTTTTTTTGTTGAAGATATTTTTGGGGGGCATTTTATTGATTGACAGATACGTGAGAAAGGAGAGAGAGAGGACAGCAGCACAGTCTTGTATAAAATATGAAGCTTACAGTCAGACAGTGTATTTAGCGTCTGTTGCCGTGGCAACAGGTCAAACTACAGATCATCTGTAAAACATTTTAATAAATGAATCAATCATAATTAAAACAACTGGAGACTGAAATAAACTGATAATCTGATCATGTTTAAATAAGTCAACATCGTATTGGACAGGAAGTGAGTGTTTCTGTGACTTCCTGTCAGGAAACTGTCCGACTTCACCGCAGCTCGTTGGCTCCACCTGCTGCTGCAGCCACCTGATCTCATTCACTTTCCAGGTGCAGTTCATCTGGAACAAGCCTACTGTTTTGCTTCGTGTGGTCGGGGCTGAACGCAGCCATCACCTGCTCAGCTGCAGGTAGTTCCCTGACGACCTCTTTAATAATAATAATAATAATAATATTATAATAATACATTTTATTTGTATTGCACTTTACATTATAGCAATCTCAAAGTGCGACAGAGCAGGATAAAAAAAATTAAAACAGAATGAATACAATTTAAGAATTATTAAAAAATTGTCAGAGACAATAAAGTTAAAAGGAGAACCTATGAAAGACATTTAGCAGAACGCCTTTGTAAGAAGATATGTTTTTAGGTCTCATTTAAAACCATGGGGCCCTGAGGTGGTCAGAGAGGGCGCTCCACAGCCTCGGAGCAGCAGAGGAAAAGGCCCAGTCACCATGGTGCGGAGGGTTCTGGTTTGGAGGGAGAGATTGTGTTTCTTGTTCTGGGTGACTGAGGAGTGAGGAGGTCTTTGAGGAGGTCTGGTCTGTCTGGGTGTGAGGAGGTCTGGGGGTTGAGGAGGTCTCCCGGTCTGGGGTGTGGAGGAGGTCTGGGGGAGGAGGCTGGGGGAGGAGGTCTGGGGTGAGGAGGTAGGAGGGTCTGGGGGGAGGAGGAGGTCTGGGGGTGACTGGGGTGAGGAGGTCTCTGGGGGTGTAGGACAGAGGGGGAGGAGGTCTGGGGTGTGGGGTGTGAGGAGGTCTGGGTGAGGAGGTCTGGGGTGTGAGGAGGTCCTTGAGCTAAAGGGGGGCATGTCTGCCCTCTGGCTCCAAGGCCAGGAGGCCAACCTGGCCTCAGAGGAGGACAGCAAAGACGGAGGTCACAAAACTTCAAATATTCACAAAAGTTTAACTGTTGGAGAAAAAACCAAACGAACACAAATATCACCTGTTTTTTCTTCTCAGGTGTGTTTTCAAAGATTTTGGTGATATTAGTTTGAACAGTGTCGGACTGCAGCGTCTGTACGACTCACTGAGCCTCCAGGACGACACCGCCTCACCTCAGGCGATAACGTCACATGTCAAACCTGGACTATGTTCGTCTTTTTATAAACTCAAAACAGTCAGTGTGTTGGTGATAAAGCTGTGACATCACTCGGCTGGTTTCAGGCGTGTTTGTCCAACATTTGGTTCAAAATGAGATGAAGAACGCCGTGTGGACGGTACAAATAATAACTGACTGATCAAATACCAGCACTGTCAGAGGAGCTGCACGTCAGACTGACAGACTGTTGGTTTCCTCCTGCATCACTTTCAGGTGTTCACAGACGGCGTGCTGATTTACTCTCATTAACTTCACTGCGTCTTTTTGAAATAAACTTATGATGTAAACACTTTGTTTTCAGGTTTAATCCTTTAAGTTCAGGAAGAAAAACAGCTGATCAGATTCAGAACACACACATTCATTTCATTCAGCTCTACGTGGACTTTGTTGGTGCGTAGCTGTGCGTGATCAGGCAGTCAGTGATGATGATGATGCAGTCAGGTGATGATGATGATGTCAGGTGATGATTGATGATGTGAGATGATGATGCAGTCAGGTGATGATGATGATGCAGTCAGGTGATGATGATGATGATGATGATGCAGTCAGGTTGATGATGATGATGCAGGTGGTGATGATGATGATGCAGTCAGGTGATGATGGATGATGAGTCAGGTGATGATGATGATCAGTCAGATGTGATGATAGGATGATGATGAGGTGATGATGATGTCAGGTGATGATGATGATGATCAGGTGATGAAGTGATGATGATGATGATGATGCAGTCAGGTGATGATGATGATGATGATGATGATGCAGTCAGGTGATGATGATGATGATCAGTCAGGTGAGGTGATGATGATGATGCAGTATGATGTGATGATGCAGTCAGTGATGATGATGATGATGAGTCATGATGATGATGCAGTCAGGTGATGATGATGATGATGATGATGCAGTCAGGTGATGATGATGATGATGAATGATGATGATGCAGCAGTGGATGATGATGATGCAGTCAGGTGATGATGATGCCAGGTGTGATGATGATGAGTCTGATGATGATGATGCAGTCAGGTGATGATGATGTGATGATGAGAGGTGATGTGATGCATGATGATGAGTGATGATGATGATGATGATCGTCAGGTGATGATGATTGGTGATGATGATGATGATGATGATGATGATTGCAGTCAGGGTGATGATGATGATGATGCATCAGGGATGATGATGATGATGATGATGATGATGTGATGATGCAGTCATGATGATGATGATGATGATGATGATGCAGTCAGGTGATATGATATGATGATGATGCAGTCAGGTGATGATGAGATGCAGGTGAGATGATGATGATGCCAGTCAGGTGATGATGATGCAGTCAGTGATGATGCAGTCTGAGGTCAGGTGATGATGATTGATGATGTGATGATGATGATGATGATGATGATGAGTCAGGTCATATGATGATGCAGTGATGATGATGATATGCAGTCAGTCAGTGATGATGATTGAGGATGATGATGATGATCAGTCAGGTGATGATGATGCAGTCAGGTGATGATGATGCAGTCATGTGATGATGATGATGATGCAGTCAGGTGATGATGATGATGATGCAGTGATGATGCAGGTTTGATGATGAGTGATGATGATGATGATGCAGTCAGGTGATGGATGATGTGATGCAGGTGATGATGATGATGATGATTGATGCAGGTGGTGATGATGATGATGATGATGGTCAGTGTGATGATGATATGGTCAGGTGATGATGACATGATCAGGTATGATGATGATGATGATGCAGTCATGTGATGATGATGTGATGATGATGATTGCAGTCAGGTGATGATGATGAGGTGATGCTGATGATGATCATGTCAGTGATGATGATGTGATGATTTGATGATGATTGATGATGATGATCATGTGTGGATGATGATATGATGAGTCAGGTGTGATGATGATGATGATCAGCAGTCAGGTGATGATGATGATGATGATCCAGTCAGGTGATGATGATGATGATTTGAGCATGGATGATGCAGTCAGTGGTGATGAGTGATGATGATGATTGATGATGATGCAGTCGGTGATGATGATGATGATGCAGTCAGTGATGCAGTTGATGATGATGATGATGATGCAGTCAGGTGATGATGATGATGATGATGCAGTCAGGTGATGATGTGATGATGAGGTGATGATCAGTCAGGGGATGATGATGATGATGATGTTCAGGTGATGATGATTGGTGATGATCCAGTCAGGTGATGATGAGTGTGATGATGATGATGAGTCAGGTGATGATGATGGATTTGATGATGATGATGATCAGGTGATGATGATGATGCAGTCAGGTGATGATTGATGATGATTGATGATGACTGATGATGATCAGTCAGGTGATGATGATGATGATGATGATGCAGTGATGATGATGATGCAGTCAGGTGATGATGAATGATGATGATGCAGTCAGGTGATGATGATGATGATGATGATGATGATGATGCAGGTCAGGTGATGATGATGATGATGATGATGCAGTCAGGTGATGATGATGCAGTCAGGTGATGTGATGATGATGATGATGATGATGCAGTCAGGTGATGATGATGATGATGCAGTCAGGTGATGATGATGATGCAGTGATGAGGGATGATGATGATGCAGTGTGATGATGATGATTGATGATGCAGTCAGGTGATGATGATGATGATGATCAGCATGCAGTCAGGGTGATGATGATGGATGCATGATGATGCAGAGGTGATGATGATGATGCAGTCAGGTGATGATGATGATGATTATGATGATGATGAGTCAGGTGATGATGATGATGCAGTGATGATGCAGTCAGGTGATGATGATGATGATGCAGTCAGGTGATGATGATGATGATGATGAAAGAGGGTGATGATGATGATGCAGTCAGGTGATGATGATGATGCAGTCAGGTGATGATGATGATCAGGTGATGCATGATGCAGTCAGGTGATGATGATGCAGTGATGATGATGATGCAGTGTGATTGATGATGATGATGATGAGTGATGATGAGTCAGTGATGATGATGATGCAGTCAGGTGATTGATGATGAGTGATGATGATGATGCTAGGGTGATGATGATGATGATGATGATGATGCAGTCAGGTGATGATGATGAGATGATGCAGTCAGTGATGATGATGATGATGATGATGATGCATGATTGGATGCAGTGATGATGATGATGAGGTGATGATGATGATGATGATGATGATGATGATGATGATGATGATGATGAGATGATGATGCAGTCAGGTGATGATGATGAGTGGATGATGAGAGCAGTCAGGTGATGATGATGATGATG
This sequence comes from Epinephelus coioides, assembly GCA_900536245.1. Lineage (NCBI taxonomy): Eukaryota > Metazoa > Chordata > Actinopteri > Perciformes > Serranidae > Epinephelus > Epinephelus coioides. The sequence continues at coordinate 238,769 of UNPE01000205.1, forward strand.
ATGATGATGCAGTATGATGTGATGTCATGATGATGATGATGATGATGGTGATGATGAGTGCTGATGATGATGATGCAGTCAGGTGATGATGATGCGTCAGGTGATGATGATGATGATGATGCAGTCAGATGTGATGATGATTGATGATGATGTGATGCAGTCAGGTGATGATGATGATGCAGTCAGGTGATGATGATGATGATGATTGTGATGATGATGCAGTCAGGTGATGATGATGATGATGCAGTCAGGTGATGATGAGGATGTGATGATGTGATGATGATGATGATGATGATGAGTTGGTGATGATGATTGATGATGATGATGATGATGATGATGATGCATGATGATGATGATGATGATGATGATGATGATGATGATGATGTGATGATGATGATGATGATGCAGTGAGGTGATGATGATGCAGTCAGGTGATTGATGATGATGAATGCAGTCAGGTGATGATGATGATGATGATGATGATGATGATGATGATGATGATGCAGTCAGGGTGATGATGATGATGATGATGCAGTCAGGTGATGATGCAGTCAGATGATGATGTGTGATGCAGTCAGGTGATGATGATGATGATGATCAGGTGATGATGATGATGCAGTCAGGTGATGATGATGATGATGATGGATGCAGATGATGATGATGATGATGATGATGCAGTCAGGTGATCAGGATGATGATGATGATGATGATGATGCAGTCAGGTGATGATGATGATGATTTGATGATGATGATGATGCAGTCAGGTGATGATGATGCAGTCAGGTGATGATGATGATGATGATGCAGTCAGGTGATGATGATGATGATGCAGTCAGGTGATGATGATGACAGGTGATGATGATGATGATGATGATGCAGTCAGGTGGATGATGATGGTGTGATGATGAGCAGTCAGGTGATGATGATGATGATGATGATGATTGTATGATGATGATGATGATGATGATGATGATGCAGTCAGGTGATGATGATGATGATGATGATGATTGCAGCAGTGATGAGGATGATGATGATGATGATGATGATGATGCAGTCAGGTGATGATGATGATGAGGATGATGATGATGATGATGATGATGATGATGATGCAATGTCAGGTGATGATGATGATGATGCAGTCAGGTGATGATGATGATGATGATGATGGATGATGATGATGAGATGCAGGTGATATGAGTGCAGGGTGATGATGATGATGATGATGATGAGTCATGGTGATGATGATGATGATGATGAGTCAGGTGATGATGATGATGTCAGGTGATGATGTGATGATGATGCAGTCAGGTGATGATGATGATGCAGTCAGGTGATGATGATGATGCAGTCAGGTGATGATGATGATGCAGTCAGGTGATGATGATGATGCAGTCAGGTGATGATGATGATGATGATGATGATGATGCAGTCATGTGCAGGATGATGATGATGATGAGATGATGCTGATGATGATGATGCAGTCAGGTGATGATGATGATGATGATGAGGTGATGATGATGATGATGATGATGAGATGCAGTCAGGTGATGATGATGATGCAGTCAGGTGATGATGATGATGATGATGATGATGATGATGATGCAGTCAGGGATGATGATGATGATGATGATGATGATGATGATGAGTCAGGTGATGATGATGATGAGTGGTGATGATGATGCAGTCAGGTGATGATGATGCAGTCAGGTGATGATGATGATGATGATGATGATGATGATGATGCAGTCAGGTGATGATGATGATGATGATGATGATGATGATGCAGTCAGCAGTCAGGTGATGATGATGATGATGATGCAGTCAGGTGATGATGATGATGATGATGATGATGATGATGATGATGATGATGCAGTGTCAGGGTGATGATGATGATGCAGTCAGGTGATGATGATGATGATGATGAGTGATGGATGATGATGATGATGATGCAGTCAGGTGATGATGATGATGCAGTCAGGTGATGATGATGATGATGATGATGATGATGATGATGATGCCAGTCAGGTGATGATGATGTGGTGATGATGATGATGATGCAGTCAGGTGATGATGATGATGCAGTCAGGTGGTGATGATGATGCAGTCAGATGATGATGCAGTCAGGTGATGATGATGATGCAGAGGTGGTGATGATGATGCAGTCAGATGATGATGCAGTCAGGTGGTGATGATGATGATGATGCAGTCAGGTGATGATGATGATGCAGTCAGGTGATGATGATGCAGTTGATGATGCAGTCAGGTGATGTGATGATGATCAGGTGATGATGATGATGATGCAGTCAGGTGATGATGATGCAGTCAGGATGATGATGAGATGATGATGATGATGATGATGCAGTCAGGTGATGATGATGATGATGATGATGCAGATGCAGTCAGGTGGGTCAGGGCCATTGTAGACCCAACCAACAGTCCATCTGCAACACTGTGTGTGTGTGTGTGTGTGTGTGTGTGTGTGTGTGTGGACAGCCAGGGGGTGGGACTAACCTTGACTGACAGCCTGGTTGCCACGGTGACCTTCAGCCAATCAGGTTCCTGTAGAAAGAATTAGACCTTTTCTTCTCCCTCTCTGTGTCTGCTCTCGTTCTCTTTTCATCTCTTCTTTCTTCTCACTTCCTTCTCTCCCCCCCTCCCTCCCCCTTTCACCCCCCTCTGTCTTCACCCTGTCTCCCCCCGTCCCCCCCCCTCTGTCTCCCCCGTCCCCCCCCCCCTCGTCTCCCTCTGTCTCCCCCTCTGTTGGTTTCAGTCTTTGCATTATAATCTCTCTCTTTCAGTGCTGCGAGGACGCTGAGGTAGGCTCCAACTCTCTTCCTGTTTCACACACACACACACACACACACACACACACACACACACACACACACACACACGCACACGCGCGCACACCACACACACACACACACACACACACACAGTGACATGAAGAGCAGTACTCAGATCAGCTGTTTCTCTATAGAGACATCATGTCCTCGCTGAGTGGACGAACCTGTTTTTAAGGCCAGCGTGATGTTTGATGACAAAGTTTGTTACAGATGGTTTTAGTTTTCTGTGACAGACAGACAGACAGACAGACAGACAGAGACACACACACACACACACACACATAGACAGGCAGGCAGACAGGCAGACAGACACACACACACACACAGACAGGCAGGCAGGCAGGCAGGACAGACAGACAGACAGACAGACAGCAGAGGTATCACATTCTGTTAAATCTTCTGTCTCACTGAGTCAAACAGACGCAGACGTTGATGTTGATGTTTGTGATGTCGCTGTGAACTCTGACCTTCATACATCAACTTCCTGGAGACAACTTCCTGTCTACTCTCACCTGCTCTGTGACTGGACATTTCCAAGGTCTGTGAACGTTGAGCCAAACCATAATGTTTGTTTCTAAACCATGTGCTTTTTTTGATGTCTCGGCGTTGGTTGTGGCATCCCAGAGCTTCTGCAGCAGACGCAGGAGGACACCTCGTGCTTCATATGTAGACGTGAGAGTCCTCTGATGAGGTGGCGTCAGTTTTAACTCACGATGAGAACGTCTTGAGACAGCAGAGTTTAACCAGCTGAGAGTTCCTCAAGTGTTCGATGCTCAGGCGGGTTTTATACAGAGAAGCAGACGGACAGACGGACAGACTGTGTGTCATCTGGAAATTTTAAACAACTTCCATAAATACAAAATTAGATTTGTAAACTCACAGAAATATTAAAAAGCTATGTAACAGATCTGCAAATAAATAAATTCCACAAATAAAAAAAATCTATGAATTTAATAAACAAATAAATAAAGACAATAATAAGAACTTTATTTTTATTTCACCTCTCAAAACAACTGTCACCTCAACAACATCCTCACTGCGACCTTGACACGTCTGTCTGTCTGTGTCTCTATAAACATTCTGTGTCTCAGTGTTTCCTGATGTGCTGACTCACTGTCCTCTGGATGTCCTCACTGTGAGCACGCTCACATTATTAAAATTATGTCTGTGTGACCTTTGACCTGTCCTGATCAGATCAGGGTCACCCTCTCATTCATTCACTCACTCATCCTCTGGCTCCGCCCTCCTCCGCAGCACTAAATCATTTTCAGCTTCACTTTTATTCACAGACCTGATAACTTCCACTGGTTCCTGCTCCAGGTTCTGCTGCCTGAATTCACCTGCCGACCTCTGACCTGCTGACCTCTGACCTGCTAACCCCTGAAGGAGTGATGAGTCATCATCAGAACTGTCTGGGTCCTGGTGACGCGGTGAGTCATATTCATCTCATTAACCTGGGTGAAGACATGATGTTGTGAGCTCATAATGAGGCTGAGCTCTCACTCAGATTACATAATGTCATTACCATGGTAACAGCAACACATGATGTCATCAGTATGGTCAGATTAACATAAACGCGGAGCATTCAGGAACTAAAAGGAGTGTGGGGTTGTTGTGAACTCTGACATGAGCCTGTTTCCCTGTGTGAAAGAGTGAAGCAGAAACAGCATCATGTCATCAAACACACCAGAGATGTTTGAAAGTTCAGTGACACTGTCACGTCTGAGACGTCAGAAAATGTCATGACGGTCATCGATCCTTTTCTGTCTTTCTCCAGCCTCTCTCTCCTCCTCCTCCTCCTCCTCCTCCGCCTCCATGTTGTCATAGTGATGAAGAAGAGGAGGACCTGAACAAGGCCTTTGATCTTCAGGGGTTTCAGCAGATCCTCTGTCCTGCAGCTCGCAGTCCGCCGGAGAAACACAGGGTCTGTGATGAGCAGGACTTTGAAGGTGTGACTCCAAAACGTTTGTGGTTTCACTCTTTGATGATGTCCAGACATCTTCAGGAGGTTCTGAAGGTTCTGTCAGAGGTTCCAGGAGGTTCTAGAGACCCTCAGAGTTTCACAGGTTCATGAGAGGGTTCACCAGGTCGGTAAATGGACTGTATTTATATGACCCATCTCTACTGTTACTGCTGCTCTACTGTACAGCCACCCATAAGCCCAGTTCTCGCTTTCACCTGCTTTTCCAACAACACTTTGGCATGAAGACTCTAGCAGGCGGGGATCAAACCGTCAACCCTCTCATTGGTAGACAGCCGCTCAACTCCTGAGCCACAGAACGTCTTCAGGACAATCTACAAGTTACTGAGAGGGTTCCTAAAGTTCTAACTCATGATCTTTTGGGGAGTCCAGTTCAGACCAAAGATTCATGATCAGACGAGTTCAAACAGGAAGCTACTGTCAAACAGGAAGTGACCACCATGAGACGGCGTATCGTCTCTAGTCGACAACTCTCTGTGCTTCTGATCTGTAACGTTGACAGGAAGTGACCACCATGAGACGGCGTATCATCTCTAGTCAACAACTCTCTGTGCTTCTGATCTGTAACGTTGACAGGAAGTGACCACCATGAGACGGCGTATCATCTCTAGTCAACAACTCTCTGTGCTTCTGATCTGTAACGTCGACAGGAAGTGACCACCATGAGACGGCGTATCGTCTCTAGTCAACAACTCTTTGTGCTTCTGATCTGTAACGTCGACAGGAAGTGACCGCCATGAGACGGCGTATCATCTCTAGTCAACAACTCTCTGTGCTTCGTTCTGATTTGCAGCTTTTCAGACTTATTTTGTGGCTGAATATAATTTGTAGCTTCTTAAAATCTGAATGAGGATAGTGATAGTGAGATACTGGCTACAGTGATGAAACAAAACCAGCATCAGATGGACTGTATTCATAATCAGTATTACACAATAATATAAATAACCAGCGCCAATTCATCAGTCAATGAGAATGTGTGTGTGGGCGGGGCATAAGCACATACAGCCAGCAGCAGCAGCGACCCACTGCCATTTCAACTTGTCTCGTCGCCAATCTTTGGTCTGAACTGGGCTTTACTTTCTTAAACCAGCCACTGGCCATTTGACCAGCTGAGTGTCAGGTGACACCATCACCCGGCTTGAGTCAAACTCAGACAGGCCAGTTTACACCGCTGACATTTTTCTCTGTGACGTTCTAAAACGGTTTCATTTCATCGTGAATCTTTGGTCTGAACTGGACATTCTGGGTTCTTAAGATGGTTCTGGAAGATTTTGGTTCGTTTGTGCAGGTGTGAACACACCAAAACAACCGGACTGAGACCTTCATGAAGAGGTGGTCTCAGTCCGGTTCCAAAGGAACTCTGGTGCGGCTTGGTTTGTGGTGAGAAGGTGTTGCGACCTGGATGTGAAGCAACTGCAGTCACATGACACATTGTTTGGGTTAAACATGAGCATGTTACAGTCCTGGAGGATTATTAATGTGCACCTCCTCCTGTACTGCCTTAATATGCACATTCAGCACATCCAATGCATCAAAACATTGTTTTCTAGTTGGAGCCGCGCCTCGTTTTCAAACTGTATGGTTTGACTAAAATGAACAATGACAGCAATATAGTCCACGATGAGCAGCGCTAAAATCAACCTGCGTAGTTGTCCCTCCATTGTGACATTAGAAAGTGTCACATTTATCTTGCAAGTGTACTCTTCTTCAACAGTTTGCTTTACTTCCTGGATTTGATCTGGTCCTCTTGTAAATGCTGCCGTGAGAACACAAACCAACTCTAGGCAATTATACAACTTTGGAACAACAGGAGTCCCTGATTCAGACCAGAGGAGACCACTACTAGGGCTGACAGCAGCCAAAGGGTTTCTTGTCTTTCTTCTGTAATCTTTGTTCGAGCATCTTTTGGACTTTTTAAATGTTCTGGCAGTGGTTCACGAGTTAAAGGAGTATCTAGGGGTTCTCTACAGATTCTCTTCAGGTGCATCAGGGGTCTGGAGAGGGTACTGGTACAGACTCAGGGGTACGTTGAGAAGGTCACAGGTTCTTTAAAGGATTTTATTAATCTTTGATTGAGTTGAAGCACATTTAGGAGGTTGTAAAGCTTCTGGCAGGTCTTTAAGTGATTCCTCAACTTGTAGATTTTGCTGAGACAGATTTCTTAGGTTTCTGCACATGATCTGTTTGGGAGTTCTTGGGGTCCATAACAGGGTTTTAAGAGATTCTGAAAGGGTACTGGGGTTTTTTAAGGTGGTTCGTCAAACACCTGTAGGCTGCTGTCAGGTACCAGCAGGTACTGAGATGGTCCCAGCAAGGAATTCAGGAGGCTCCATGTTCTCTGAAGAGGTTCAAGGGACACCGATGAAGTTTCAGAGAGTCAAACCATCTGTGTGGAGGTTCTAGAGCTTGTTCTTCTTCTTGGTCATTTTTGGGTGTTTGAGATCCTGTACAGTTTCAGGGATTCTTGTATTAACATGTGTCTGCTGTCACAGTTCTCATCAGAAACCTTCCTGCTGATCTCACTCCAGCCTGAAGACGACTTCTTCAGGTTTCTGTAGTGACAGCAGGAGGTGTCCTGGAGGTAACAGAGATCTGACTGTAGCTACAGTCTGAGATCTCAACACTCAGTTCTGTTGTCTGTTCCTGGTTCTCGGACTGAGCTGGACAAAACATGTTTTTCTGTGCTCTGCTGCTTCTCACCTGGAATAACCTTCAGGAAGAGTTGAAACTACGTGAACTGGTCTCTGCTGATTTTAAAGCTCTCATAAGTACAAGGATGAATGAATCTGTTGGTTCTTGTCATTGTGTGCAGGTGTTCTAATATTTCTACATGTTCCTGTAGATCTTTGATGTTTTTATTGTGTTGTTGTTTGGCTGTAACTTTTTCAGACGCAGCTGTCTCAGCCAGGTCTCTCTTGTAAAAGAGATGGTTGATCTCAGCGGGATGCACCTGGCTAAACCTAATCAATCAACTGTTCCTTGTTCCACTGCAGCGCTTCCAACGTGAGCAACAGAATAAAAATAGAAGCAAAAGTCCAGCTCAAAAAACATGCCGCATCATGCCGTGTCAATTCACGGTCGCTAGTGGGCAGTTAGGGACAGTCTAACAGAAAACAATGCAGTCAAACTGATTTACTGATTGACGCTCGCATCACATCCTGTCAGGACATGATGTTAACAACTGGAGATGACTCTGATGGTTCTTGGTTCAGGATCTTTTACAGAGTTCTCAGGACCTTGCGGCGGTTCCAGACACAAACAGTGGATTTATAAGGAAGTTGAAGGAAAGATGTTTGACAAGGTTCTAGTTGGGAAAAAAAAGATCCTGAGAATTTTTCCTGCTGAATTCTGGAGATCGTTGATTCAGGTGGTTTTGGAGGAACCCTTGTGGACTCTCAGGGTGTTTTCACACTTGGTCCTTTTCAGCCCACTAAACAGACTCAGAGCGGTGACTCAGCGTTTTTTGGCCATATGTGAACACTCCAAGAGAACTCAGACCCCTCTGAAGCGAACCAAACTCAGACCACTTCAGGAAGTGGTCTGAGTTTGGTTTGCTGCAAGTCCTTGGTATGGTTCACTTAACCTGTGACCTGTAGGCACAAAGCGCTCCAGGTTCTCTTTGCTCTGTGCCGTTGTATTCAGCCCTCTGGATCACACTGATGTTGACCTGGGACACTTGGAAATACAGATGACACCACGTCGGCCTGTAACGCCTGCAAGGACGCAGGACGAGGAGCAGTTTGATCCACAGAGGATGCTGCACGTCTCCAGATGTGGAACGTAGAACACATCAAACAGCAACACAGACACGCTGAGGTTCTCCTCCAGTTTCATACCCTCACTGCAGCGCCACATCAGAGTAAAAACAAAGCTATGTCAATATACAGTGTATCGAGTGTGAACAGAGTCAGGACTGAGGTCCTTTTCTGTCGGTCCACTTTTCGGTGCACTTTAAGAGGACTGAGTTTGATTTGTTTAAAAAGGACTGTATGTGAAAACACTGTGAGAGAGGCTCCTGGATCTATGAGGAGGTTCTGCTGGTCCTGAAGAAGTTCCAGGTTTTTGTTGAGGTCAGAAGGTGTCTCCAGGAGACTGAGGTGGAACAGATCGTGGGGTTGGTCCTCACTATTATTACTGTGATATCGTCATCATCACTGAATACCTTTGTTTAGTAATCTTTCTGTCGTCATGTTCCTGCTGCAGATCACCGTCACTTTTCTCCCCATGTCCATCACCCTCTGTCCAAACCGCCCACTGACAGCAGGAGGAAGAGGACCAATGAGGGGAGGAAGGAGGCGAGGCGAGGCTCTGCCCCTAATGCTGCGGCCACCATAGAAGAAGACCAGGAGGAAGAGGAGGGTGAGGAAGAGTCCTCCAATCAGAATGAGGGAGAGGAGGGGCGGACAACAACACCCACCAGGTGAGTAACACATCTGATGGCTTTGGTAAAAAAAACACACCTTCCTGGATTTAAGTCCTCTTAATGTGTAACTCCTCCCCCTCACAGTGACCCACCCACCATATCGTCCAATCACAACGGCCTCTCACCTGGATGCATCATATTGAGTGCTGCCGCTGACGACGCTGAGGAGGCTGACACGCTGACGTCTGTTGACCTGGAGGGAATCAAGAGTCAGTGACCTTTCTTTAACCTTCAGACTTTATACATAACGTCACGTTTAATACACGTTAGATTAAACTAAATAAAAACATATAACACTTAACATTTAATGTAATGCTTTATACATATTTATTTATCAACAACTTAAACACTGTAAATACAGCTGTGATCTGAACTGTAATAACTCTGACTTTTCATCTGGCGCCATCATCAGGTCAGCAATACTCATCCTAAACTGGACTCTGGGTTTACTGATGGTTAGCTTACAGTGGCATGCAGCAGTTTGGGTCGCCCGGTCAAACTTTCTTTTATTGTAAGTAATTCAGTGAGTAGAAGATGAGCTGATCTCCCAAAGACAGGAATTTAAAGATGAAACATGATTTTCAACATTTTCAGCAGGATCAGTGCATTCATTTTGTTTTCTACAATTTTAAAGTGAAAAAAAAAAATGAAAGGAGCACCGTCAACACCTCGAGACATTTGATCTGTGAGACAGCTGTCCCCAGAGTCTCTTGTTGACAGTCATGGTTAGGAAAGACCAGGTGACTCCTTGTAGCATAGTCATCATCAGTCCAGGCACACAGAGCTGCTGGTGTGTCTGCAGGCTGTCATGGTGGACTGGAGCATCTCCCAGCATGCACTGGGGCTCTGGGTGAAAGTCAGAAAACACAACAACAAACTCAGACTCTTTGACGTGTTGTGAAGACAAACTGAAGGAATGTTTCCCAACATGAAAGAGCTTTCTGTCACAACATCATCTTTATCATGTGACCTGAACACAATGCTGTCACCCTACGGGCCGAGCCCACGGCCTCTATCTATTGTTACTGTGTGTGTGTGTGTGTGTGTGTGTGTGGTTCTGACTCTGATTCTGGTCCTGGTTGTGGAGGACTGTGTCAGTTTCTCAGATGGACATGAAGTCAGTCTCTGCTCTGGTTGTGATCAAATATTTGAACAGTTTGTTGTTGGACAGACTGAAGGCTGATCTCAGTGAGTACTCACCTGTTTCTGATCTACCTGACGTGTTTGTTTACCTGCTGGACGAACTGGTAGAGACACGCCCACAAGTGGAGTCTAACTACTTACAGAGTACTTCCTGTTTAAATCCAATCAATTTCAGAGGAAAGTCTTGTACATTTTTACTGTTCTACATTCATCCGGTCCACTGAAAACCATGTACCTCCAGATGAGGTGGATGTTTGTGATAAACTGAAGGATGAAGTGTTCCTTTATGTAATGATGGCTTGTTATGTGACTGAATGAATGTGTCTGAAGGATGAAGTGTTCCTTTATGTGTTGATTTTTGTGATAACTGAAGGATGAAGTGTTCCTTTATGTGTTGATGTTGTGATAAACTGAAGGAAGTGTTCCTTTATATGTTTGTGATGAACTGAAGGATGAAGTGTTCCTTTATGTGTGATGTGATGTTGTGTGATGTTTGTGATAACTGAAGGATGAAGTGTTCCTTTATGTGTTGATGTTTGTGATGAACTGAAGGATGAAGTGTTCCTTTATGTGTCGATGTTTGTGATAACTGAAGGATGAAGTGTTCCTTTATGTGTTGATGTTTGTGACTGAAGGATGAATGTTCCTTTATGTGATGTTGTGATGAACTGAAGGATGAAGTGTTCCTTTATGTGTGATGTTTGTGATAAAACTGAAGGATGAAGTGTTCCTTTATGTGTTGATGTTTGTGATAAACTGAAGGATGAAGTGTTCCTTTATGTGTTGATGTTTGTGATGAACTGAAGGATGAAGTGTTCCTTTATGTGTTGATGTTTGTGAAACTGAAGGATGAAGTGTTTCCTTTATGTGTTGATGTTTGTGATAAACTGAAGGATGAAGTGTTCCTTTATGTGTTGATGTTTGTGATAAACTGAAGGATGAGTGTTCCTTTATGTGTTGATGTTTGTGATAAACTGAAGGATGAAGTGTTCCTTTATGTGTGATGTTTGTGATAACTGAAGGATGAAGTGTTCCTTTATGTGTGATGTTTGTGATAAACTGAAGGATGAAGTGTTCCTTTATGTGTCGATGTTTGTGATAAACTGAAGGATCAAGTGTTCCTTTATGTGTCGATGTTTGTGATAAACTGAAGGATGAAGTGTTCCTTTATGTGTTGATGTTTGTGATAAACTGAAGGATCAAGTGTTTCCTTTATGTGTCAGATGTTTGTGATAAACTGAAGGATCAAGTGTTCCTTTATGTGTCAGATGTTTGTGATAAACTGAAGGATGAAGTGTTCCTTTATGTGTCGATGTTTGTGATAAACTGAAGGATCAAGTGTTCCTTTATGTGTCAGATGTTTGTGATAAACTGAAGGATCAAGTGTTCCTTTATGTGTTGATGTTTGTGATGAACTGAAGGATGAAGTGTTCCTTTATGTGTCGATGTTTGTGATGAACTGACAAAGTGATGGTATTTGATGTGTTGGGGTTGAGAATGTTCTAGTTCACACTGTGATTCACGGCAGGATGTTGAAGCTTGGTTCACCACATTTCATTTTCATTTACTGGTTTATTTCGCGGGACAGTGCATATTAATGAACAGTACATACATGATGTAATGTAAATATGCCGGAGTTAGCATGCATGCTTAAATTTCATCCACAGTCCCCAAACAACATAAACATAAAACATAAAAACAGGGTCGGCACATTACAATACAAAAGACCAATGTTAAACAGTGTACATGTACAAACATGCATAAATCCCTACAAGTTCATGTACACATACACACACATATAAATAACAACACACATACAAAAGACAAGCCAGGTAGAGGGCGCCGGTCAGCTGACTCTGAGTGCTGGAACGTGATTGGCTGCTTGTGTTGATGTTTCCAGGAAACAAAGAAAAGATGTGAAAACGTCCTCTTTCAGAGAAAACCTAATGTTCACAGAAACCTGAGACTCACCTGCTGATTACTGCACCTGCTTGTGTGTGTGTGTGTGTGTGTGTGTGTGTGTGTGTGTGTGAGAGAGAGAGAGAGAGAGAGAGAGAGAGAGAGAGAGAAAGCTGATTGGATAATTCAGACAATCTCATCTTACAGATTCTTCACTGACGTTCAGTCAAGCCTGAAACTCAGTTAGACTGCAGAAAGTTCCCATGAGACCACAGAGACTCTGAGTGTGTGTGTGTGTGTGTGTGTGTGTGTGTGTGTGTGTCAGGTTTTAACCTCTGACCTCTAACTCCATCCCACCCTCATGCTCTGCCCCCTCAGGTCACCGGTTGGACGATGTTCCTGCGGTGCGGCGTCACCTGGTGAGGCGGAGCTCCAGAGGGCCGATTGTCCACGTCACCAAAGATCAGATCAGCGGTCGAACACAGTCACACCTGCAGCACCTGCAGCACCTGCAGCACCTGCAGCCGGACCGCACCCCTCATGAGGTGCTCACACACGCTGACAGTTCAACAATTCACAGTGTTTAGACGTCAGTTTAACTCAGAGGTTTTCAGTGTTACAGCAGCAGCCCGCTGAGCGGAGCATGACGTCATGCTCAATCTGTTGTCAACTGGTGACAAACTGGACTTAATGACAGAGACAGAGTCAGACAAGTAGAGTCAGACAGGTAGAGTCAGACAGGTAGAGTCAGACAGGTAGATCAGACAGGATTCAGACAGTCAGACAGGTAGGACAGACAGTAGAGTCAGACAGACAGTAGATTAGATTCAGACCAGATCAGACAGGTAGAGTCAGACAGGTAGAGTCAGACAGATAGATTCAGACAGGTAGACAGACAGGTAGAGCCAGAGCAGACAGGTAGATTCAGACAGGTAGAGTCAGACAGTAGAGTCAGACAGATAGATTCAGACAGGTAGAGTCAGACAGGTAGATTCAGGCAGGTAGAGCCAGACAGGTAGATTCAGACAGGTAGAGCCAGACAGGTACAGACAGGTAGAGTCAGACAGGTAGAGTAGAGTCAGACAGGTAGAGTCAGACAGGTAGAGCCAGACAGGTAGAGTACAGAGAGACAGGTAGAGTCAGACAGGTAGAGTCAGACAGGTAGAGCCAGACAGGTAGAAGACAGTAGAGTCAGACAGGTAGACAGACAGGTAGAGACAGGTAGAGCCAGACAGGTAGATTCAGACAGGTAGAGACAGGTAGAGTCAGACAGGTAGAGCCAGACAGGCAGACAGGTAGAGTCAGACAGAAGACAGTAGATTCAGACAGGTCAGAGACAGGTAGAGTCAGACGGTAGAGCCAGACAGGTAGAGTCAGACAGGCAGAGAACAGGTAGAGTCAGCAGATTCAGACAGGTAGAGCCAGACAGGTCAGACAGGTAGAGTCAGACAGGATAGGTAGAGTCACAGGTAGAGTAGAGCAGACAGTAGATTCAGACAGGTAGACAGACAGGAGAGACAGGTGAGAGACAGGTAGATTCAGACAGGTAGAGTCAGACAGGTAGAGTCAGACAGAGAGGACAGGTAGACAGACAGGTAGAGTCAGACAGGTAGATTCAGACAGGTAGAGTCAGACAGATAGATTCAGACAGGTAGAGCAGACAGGTAGAGTCAGACAGGTAGAGCCAGACAGGTAGAGTCCGACAGGTAGATTCAGACAGATAGAGTCAGGTAGAGTCAGACAGGTAGATCAGACAGGTCAGACAGGTAGAGTCCGACAGGTAGAGTCAGACAGGTAGAGTCAGGTAGATTCAGACAGCAGGTACAGACAGCCAGACAGGTAGAGTCATAGAGTCACAGGTAGAGTCAGACAGGTAGAGTCAGACAGGTAGAGTCCGACAGGTAGAGTCAGACAGAGTCAGACAGGTAGAGCCAGACAGGTAGAGTCGACAGGTAGAGCAGACAGGTAGAGTCAGGTAGAAGGTAGATTCAGACAGTAGATAGACAGGTAGAGTCCGACAGGTAGAGTCAGACAGGTAGAGTCAGACACAGACAGTAGACAGACAGGTAGAGTCAGACAGGTAGAGGTAGAGGACAGGTAGAGTCACAGGTCAGACAGTAGAGTCACAGGTAGCAGGTAGAGTCAGACAGGTAGAGTCAGACAGGTAGAGTAGAGTACAGACAGGTAGAGTCACTAGAGTCAGACAGGTCAGACAGCCAGTCAGACAGGTAGAGTCACAGACAGGTCAGACAGGTAGATCAGACAGGTAGAGTCAGACAGGTAGAGTCAGACAGGTAGAGTCAGACAGGTAGAGGGAGGTAACCTCAGAGGTGAGAGTCTCTGGGGGCTCAGTTAGTTGTGGTCTCCAGGATGGTGGGTTTGGACCTGAGGAGTGGACACAGTAAGGTACACACAGATTCGTCCTGCTTCAGTCTGGGTTTGTTTTTCTTTACTCAGTTTAACTTTGTCTTGTTTCCACGTTCAGCCCAGTTCGTTCTGGTTAAACCAAATCACTCAGTTTAATTTCTGACAGTTCATCCTGAAATCTGTATTTTCATTTTAATGATTTTTGTCAGACTGAGAGAAGCGTACGTTTGCTCGGCCTGGTTTCACCTCTGGGTCGACCTCAGTCTGGTTTGGTCCTGATTTATGGCACTGTGGGATTCAGCCTGATTGAATTTGTCTGTGAGGTTTCATGTTGAGGTTCAGTATGAACGGAGCTCGGTGTGGGAGCTGGGTTTGTTGGATCTGTGATAGAAAGAAAAACAGAATGAAAACTGGATCATTGTATTTTGACTTTACCACAGTTAGAACTGGTTAATGTGACCTGGTTCTGTCTTTGTTAATCTGGATTGAGCCTGACGTGGACGTGGTTCATGTGTCCACTCAGTGTGTGTTTGTCTCAGTGTGAGGACGCTCTGGTCTCTGTAGGTTTAAAGGTTTGTTGGTCAGACCCCCTTTTAAATTTTGGACAGTGTGGCCACTTTCACAGGGGTCCCTTGACCTCTGAGTTCAAGATATGTGAATGAAAACAGGTTCAGAATCAGAAAAACTTTATTGATCACTGAAGGGCGACTGTGATTCATTACAGTCACTGTGATGTAAAGAACAGAGAATTATAAGAATAAGAGTATGAGATAGAACTATGTAAGTGTAAATTAAAAAAAACATAAATATAAATGTGCTAAAGTGAGTACTTCAGATATTAAAGAATAAAATACATGTTTTCACTGTGCTGAGTCTGTAAGTGTCAGGGGGCAAAAATACAAACAAACAACCCTGACAAAGACCTCAGGGTCGAATCCAGTCGGTGTTTTAATGTAAGCAGCCATGTTTTGGAATAAAGGCTGTTTCACTTAAATCAAATGCATCTGTTCCTGCTCCACGCATTAGTGCCTGAACTTTATTTTTCTTCCCATGTGCTGACCCTTTTCTTCAAGAGCACCTGCGGTTTTTTTTTGAGTATCATATGATAAAGACGGTCCTCGAGCACATGACTATCTCCTTCCTTAGACTGGCGTCTGACCAAGATCTAGAGCTCTGTGGTTCTGAACTTTCAGATCACGTCTGTCTTCGGTCGACCTGCTGTTCCCCCTTAAAAGACAGAAATACGTCTGTGCGGGTCTTGAAGGGTTAAAATGAATTTGGTCCACTCGCTCAGCAGGAACAGAGAGAAATGTTAGAATAACTTTAAATATATAAAAAAATATAATTTCTATGAATAAAAATATAGAACAAGAGTTAACTTTATTAAAATGCAAATATATGAGTGTGCTGAGTAAAGATAAGTGCTGAGGAATCTGAGCTGTGGTGGTGATGGTAAAGGTTGTGGAAAGTGTCCTGGGAATGAAGTGAGTCGTTACATGTCCCCATAAGTGACAGAAACGAGTTTGTGTGTGTGTCCAGGTGTTTGTGGAGCTGAACGAGCTGGTGATCGACAGGAACCAGGAGCTGCAGTGGAGGGAGACGGCTCGATGGATCAAGTTTGAGGAGGAGGTGGAGGAGGAGACGGAGCGCTGGGGGAGACCTCACGTCGCCTCCCTGTCTTTCCGCTCCCTGCTGGAGCTCCGAAAAACTATCTCCCACGGTAAGGAGGCTCTCTGCTGCCCCCGGTGAACAAACACTTACACTGCACACAACCACAGGTTAAACTCCCCTTAAAAATCCCATTAATTCACCTTTAATTTCCCCTTAAAACACACAGGCATCTTTATCTGAATCAGTGTCTGTGTGGTCAAAACTCTTTCATTTTGTTTTTATTTGAAAATCTAATTCCCTTAAAAACATCTTAATTTGAGAAGTCTTTAATCAACAGATTTTAAGGATTTAATGACTTTCCAAATGAATGTGAAATATTTGACAACAATCAATAAATGGTGAGTTCATGGCACGCTAAGCACCGTTGGGTGTCACTTCTGTTTACGTTCAACAATGTTATCAAACACAACAGAGCTAGAGCTAAAGTTGTTTGGAAAAACCTCATTTGAACTCTGTTTTTAGCCTCATTGTAGTCTGTAGCTCTAACTGCCTCTCTGCTTGCTTTCACTGGTCTCGCACTGGCTGGTTGGTGCAGCCTGGACCCAGATGTTTTTGTTGCCATGTGCGGAGCCTGGGCTGCCGACAGAGACCAGACTGTTTCACAGCATATTCAGAGGACGTGTAGCTAGCGGATCGTGAGGAGATGTTTGCTGTATGTGACAAAACTTTTCAAGCTTAGGAAGACTTAGAGAGCCTTTTAGGTATTTTTAAGGTTCAGGGATTTTAGTTTCAATATTTTTGAGATGTTAATTATAAGATTTTATTTTAATTCTTATTCAATATTTTAACAGGGTAACTTGATTTAGGACTGATTCATGGAAACATTCATGGACTCAAGTATATTAAGGACAGGAGTGACTAACATGCCTTAATCTATACCTAAATGGCCATAATTTGTCTATTTAAGGTGTAAATTCAGGGGTCCGCCCTGAGTTAAAGGTTAATCAGTGGATGAAGTATTGGATTATAGCACATTGGTTTTTGAACGATTATTGTCACAGTTTAAGGGTTTTCTCATAGGGAGAAAAATCCTTAATGTTTATCTAGTAACATGACAACCATCTCTGGGTTTTCACCTTAACTGAAGAATGAACAATGTTTTTAAGGGAAAAATTAAGGGATGCTTTCATGTTGGGTTTCTCTCCCATATGTTACAATTCACTCATTCATCTGACTGGAAGGATCCACTGGAGACAACAGAGGAGGTTTTGTAATTTAAGGGAAAAGTCCTGTATCCTCAGACGTCTGCATGATGGACGTCCTGTAAACCAGTGGACTGATGTGGTCTGGATGTTGTCTTTAATCATCTGCAGCATATCGAGGGCAGTGTAGAGATATGTTACAGAGAACAGAGTGTAGTCAGCATACAGTGAAAAACAGCAATCAAAAATACAACTGGTCCTCAAACTGACCCTTGAGGCACACCATTCTTTACATGAGAAAATGATTATGTAAGTGTGTGATGTCATGGTGTTGTGTTTTCAGGGGCAGTGCTCCTGGATCTGAAGCAGAGGACTCTGCCAGGAATCGCTCAGCAGGTGGTGGAGCAGATGGTGATCTCAGATCAGATCAAAGCTGAAGACCGAGCTAACGTCCTCCGAGCTCTGCTGCTCAAACACAGGTTTATGTCCATGATCCATCCATCCATCCATCCATCCATCCATCCATCCATCCATCCATCCATCTGTCCATCCACTGATTCATCCATTAATGATTATCCATCCAGTGATTCATCCATTCACTCAGTAATCTAGCCATCCATCTAATGATTCATTCTTCCATCTAATGGTTCATCCATTCAATGATTCATCCATCCAGTGATTCATTTATCCACCCAATGATTCATCCGTCCATCCAGTTATTTAATAATCCACCCGATCATTCATCCATTCACTGCAGCTCACAAAAGCGACAGGAACATTTCTTTCATTAATATAGTTTTGTTTGTTTGTTTATCAGTCACCCCAGCGATGAGAAAGATCACAGCTTGTTCAGCAAGAACATCTCTGCAGCCAACATGGCTGCCCTGATGGACAGACACAATGGCCAATCAGAGCCCTCCGTCATTCAGACCAATCACAAAGAGGCTGACGGAGAGAAGAACAAGGTACAAAGAAACCTGTCGCCTGTTAAAGTCTGAGAACAGTCTGAAGTTCATGTCACTTTCATTTAGATTTAATGCCACCAGACTCTGAGTGCGTCCTTCAACCAAACATTATAAATGAGCTACAAGCTTTACCTCAAACTTTAAATCCGGTCCCAGACTGTTTCCATAAATTTGTCCCAAATCTGGTAAAGCTGTTAAATGTCTGAATTCTGAATAGAAATTAAAATCCCCAAACTCTGAACCTTAAAAACACCTTAAACTTATCACTCATGGATTTGTTAAGTATTTCACATTCATGTGGAAACTAAGGGGGAAATCATAAAGCCCTTAAAATCTGCTTCGTGTATTCATTAAGGGCTTTTCAAAAGAAGGTGTTTGTTGTGTGTTTTGGGGGTAAATTAAAGATTAATGTAGGTGTTTGAAAGGGATTTTTGTTTCATTGTGCAGGTTGGCACCACCACATTATTGTCAGTGGTGATTGATGAGGCATCCTCCTCCTCACACCTGCTCAGTCTAGTCCAGGTGGAGCTCTGGGTGGTGCCTCTACACCCATTGTGAGACACCTGTCAGACAAACACTATGTAAGAACAGCAGAGTGTCGTCAGCATAGCAGTATGGGAGGAGAAGTCACGTGAGTGTCAGGACGTCCGTTAATCTGATGTGTGTACTTGTGTTCAGAAAGACGCCCCGCCCATCGGTCACTCCAGATCCAAACATGAAGTGAAGCTGATGGAGAAGATTCCCGAGAGAGCCGAGGCCACCGTCGTCCTCGTGGGTACGTGTCACATCATCACCTTCATCCCTGTGTCAGTCTGTAGTTTGTGAGCATCAGTGGGTTCGAGGTGTCCCTCTGCTGTGTCTGCAGGCAGCGTGGACTTCCTGGAGCAGCCTTCCATGGCGTTTGTGCGGCTGCAGGAGGCGGTCCTGCTGGAGTCCGTCCTGGAGGTTCCTGTCCCAGTTAGGTTCCTCTTTCTCCTGCTGGGCCCGCCTACAGCCAACATCGACTACCACCAGATCGGACGCTCAATCTCCACGCTGATGTCAGACAAGGTGAGTCCCTCAAGTGTTAAAACTGTGTGTCGCTGTTTGGATACGACCACCAGAGGGCGCCACACAATAGCTCATCTCTACCTTCGTCTGCTTCCTCAGCACTTCCACGAGGCGGCATACCAGGCTGACGACCGCCAGGACCTGCTGACAGCCATCAACCGGTTTTTGGACTGTAGTATCGTCCTCCCTCCCTCCGATGTCGGCGGTGATGAACTGCTCCACTCAGTCGCTCGCTTCCAACGAGAAATGCTGCGAAAGAGGGAGGAGCAGAGCGGCAAACTGCAGGAGAAACAGCCCAGCATTCAGCAGGATGAAGGTCAGTTAGGCGATCCTTTTTAATCAGTACTCCTCTGGTATCAATGATATTTTGTTACAAAGTTTGTTTTTGGGTTTTTTAAGCCTTTATGAGATGAGAGACAGAGAACCGTTAGCAGGAAATGAGAGAGATCAGAGATGACATCTGATAAATGAACCAAATCGAGGTTATATGAACAGCATCTCAACCACCAGGAAACGCTACCATACAGGAAAGTGTCCACTTTAACGTCTTAAATTTGTCCAAAAATTATTGCTTGCATCTTTATGAGTTGAGAGTTTAACACTAAGCTGTTTACTGTCAAACACTGCCTGGGAGGAGGTTCAAACTGTCTGTGTATTTTGGGGTTTTTCTGCATTTTTACTAACATACCTTTCTATCAGTGCTCTCAGCTGAGTATGTCATCCAGTGTCCCAGTCATAGTCTCTGAGCCTCTGTGTGTTGCTGAATCAACATTGTAACTGTATCCTGACGTCTTACCTGCTTTTGTTGCTGTAAATGCACCTGTATATATATCCTGACCTTTCCTTAAATAGTACCTGCTTATGCTACTGCAAACAGGGCTGGAAATGTCCCAGATTCTTATTAAAAAAATATCTGCTTTTGTTGCTGCTGCTCTTTTGTCACAATTAGAAATTTCCTGACATGTTGGTAAAAAATACCAGCATGGTCGCTTCAAATGTGGCTGTCCCAAAGTCTTGTTTAAAAAAAAAAATTAAAAAAAAATGTCTGAGCTCTTTAAAAGATGCCTACTTGGTTGCAACAACCACAGCTGGAAATGTCCCAGATTTTTTAGGTTAAAAAAAAAATACCCACTTTATTGCAAAAACCATGGCTGGAGATATCTGTCTCTTGTTAACAAAATCTGCTTTTGTCACTACAGATATGGCTGGAAACATCCCAAAGGCTTGTTAAAAACACCTGTTTTTGTTGCTACAAACACAATGTGAAATATCCCAATTTGTTGGTAAAAATACCTGCTTGGTTGCACCAAACGTGGCCAGAAATGTCCAAAAGTCTTGTTTAAAAAATGGAAATGTATGAGCTTTTTAAAATACCTGCTTTTGTCACTACAAACACAGCTAGAAATGTCCTGACATGTCATTACAAAAGTACCTGCTCTTGTTGCTGCCAAGTTTGAGCTTTCCCATGATGCCATTCTTTGAAACCATTATGTAACAGACTTCAGAGCAACATTTAGTCAGGGTAAAAGTAGAATAAAGACTCAAAGAGGGCCTTTTGGCAGAAGCTCAGTTTGAAGCTTACATCTAGTGGAAGACTTCGTCTTCTTAGGAAGGTAAATCAGCATGTCATCAGCAGAACACTGAATGTTTCTCTAATGTTTTGTAAATTAAAATCTAGGTGTGGTATCCAGAGTCCATATGCTGATGTTCTGATGTCATGGTGTGATGTCAGCTTTTCATCAGACAGTAACAGAGCTCTGTTTTTATCTACCAGACTCCCTCGTTCCCTCTAAACCGGGTGAAGAGCCTCTGAGGCGCACAGGGCGTCTCTTTGGAGGTCTGATCAAAGATGTGACTCGGCGCTACCCCCAGTACCTCAGCGACATCCGAGATGCTCTGAACCCTCAGTGCATGGCAGCCATCATCTTCATCTACTTTGCTGCACTGTCGCCTGCCATCACCTTTGGTGGTCTTCTGGGTGAGTCTGATGGGAACAAACTACCTGATGAGGTTTGATTGATGTTTCAAATCACTGCAAGCTGACTGATCCAGAGGGTTCCTGGATCCTCAGGCTCTTCTTCAATCATTACATCTATGGCGATGTTCTCTTCTCCTGTGACACAGGTGAGAAGACAGAGGGTCTGATTGGTGTGTCTGAGCTGATAGTTGCCACAGCGATGCAGGGCATAATATTCAGTGTGCTAGGCGCTCAGCCTCTGCTGGTGATCGGATTCTCTGGACCACTGCTGGTGTTTGAAGAGGCCTTCTACACTGTAAGCTCACCTGAGAGAGAACCTACACACCTGTATCAGCCAAGACACAATTAACAGCAACATGTCTGTTTAGAAAGAGAGTCCCTATTACTCTGGTAAATCTACTGAACACAACAGAGAACCATTTTCTGTGTTCTGTGTTTCTGTGTTCTCTATTCATTATCCCATAATCTTATTTCACCAGCACCATCTCCATTACTGTGGTATCTCTGCCTCCTCGTCTTAAACCCTGTGAAAGATATGTGGTGTTCCTCAGGGTTCTATCTTCGGTCCTCTTTTGTTTGCCTTGTACATGTTTCCCCTTTAACACATGAGTATTTAGTAAGTATTTATAATATTTATAGTATTTATAATATAGTATTTATAATATTTATAACATACAGCTCCTCCAGGATGTTGCAAATTCAGCCAGTGCCTGTGAGTACCTGGTGTGTGTCTGTGTGTAGTTTTGTAAAGATAATGGGGTGGAGTATCTGACGGGTCGGCTGTGGATCGGTTTCTGGCTGGTGCTCATTGTTCTTCTCACCGTGGCCTTCGAGGGAAGCATCTTGGTTCGCTTTGTCTCCCGTTTTACTCAGGAGATCTTCTCCTTCCTCATCTCCCTCATTTTCATCTACGAGACCTTCGCGAAACTGATCAAGGTGAGGACAGAGGTCATGAAGCATCTGTGATGTTTTAAGGAATGACAGGTTGATTTTTGAACCCCAGAGTTTGGTTGAATTTCCTTCACACTGGAAATTCAACAAATGCCTCGAGAACATTAAAAACGTATCAACAAACATCAACAGAGCTTCTCTGACTTTTTCTTCTTTGTGTTGGTCTTTTCCAGATCTTTCAGGAGCATCCTCTCCAAAACTGTTACCATGGAAACAACACAGTGTCTCGACCTCTGTGCAACTTCACTGTAGCTGCTGGGAATACTGGGAAGGTTATTGGAGAACCAAACACAGCACTGCTGTCCTTTGTTCTCATGATGGGAACGTATTTCATCGCTTTCTACCTACGCAAGTTCAAGAACAGCTCCTTCTTCCCCGGCAGGGTCAGTAAACACAAGAACATGTATGGGTACAGGTACAGATACAGGTAGAGATACAGATACATAATGTTATATTTGATGCACCTTGAGGAGACATTTTTGGGTCCAAAGTCCAATCCCAGTTCTCCCCCTTGGCCTTACACCTGTAGTTTTGAGTGTCCTGGACTGAGTAGCAGCCCTTCAGAACGGTAACTCTGCAGGTTCAAACCAAATCACTGATCAATAAGCTGATGCTCTGTGTGTTTCAGCTCCGTAGGATCATTGGAGACTTTGGAGTCCCCATTGCCATCCTCATCATGGTGCTTGTGGACTACAGTGTGGAGGATACCTACACCCAGGTCAGATTTTATTAACTCACAGTGAGCCCTGTGGTGACATGACACACTGCGACAGACTCACAGTTAAATTCCTCTCTTCCTATTGGCTGACAGAAACTGAGCGTACCCAGCGGATTCTCAGTGTCCACTCCGGAGAAGCGTGGTTGGTTGATTTCTCCTCTGGGGTCAGACGGGCAGTTTCCTGTTTGGATGATGGCCGCCAGCATCCTGCCAGCCATCCTCGTCTTCATCCTCATCTTCATGGAGTCCCAGATCACAGCGTACAACACGTTCTTCTTCTCTTTCTGTTTGTTCTGTGGTTTTGTGATTCCTGTCCGAAGGCACTGACCTAAAATTTTACTTTTTTTTACATTACTGGGACTAAAACAGAACCAATATTTTTTTTAACATTCCTCAGATTCACAGAGCATTCAAATGAGGTAAACAGGTTTCTTTACAATCAGACAAACTCACGATCAACAGGATGATGATCTTAAGGAAACAGCCCGTTAGCCAGTTAGCAGCCTGTTAGCTGGATTTTACAGGGATTTTTTTATTTCCCCTGTTAAAGGGTTTTTTTGGGGGGGGGGAGTTTTTCCTGATCAGCTGTGAGGAATGTCGTCGGCTGTAAAGCCTCTGAGGCAAATTGTGATTTGCGATATTGGGCTTTATAAATAAAATTGAATTGAACTGAATTAGCTAAGCTAGCACATAGTCATAAGGTCTCTCCGAAATCCACAGCAAAAGTCATTTTTTTCAAACGTACTTTAATGTTTGATAAATTCCAAACCAAAATATTACAGAGGAGAGATTTGCAGGCACATCAGATATCATGGAGATTCCCATAGGAATGAATGGACTTCCTGTTGCCTCGTCTCTGTACACATACGTAAGTGGAAACAAGGCGTGAGTTGACAGTGAGCAGTAAATCATTGAAGATCTTGAGCAGAGCCGTGTCAGTGCTGAGTTAAGAGCAGAAACCTGAGCTGACGTTCTCAAAGATGTGACTGTTGTTCATAAAAGAATTCAGTTGATGAGAGACGACTGTTTCTAAAATCCTAGATATGAAAACAAGCAGCTTAGAACTAGGCCTAAAATTACTTAAAACGGAGGGATCTACAGAGGGCTTCTTTAAGAGGGGGGCACAGTGATGTAACCCACAGAGCATTAATGTAATATTTTCCCTGCTCTCTGTCTGTCAGGCTGATTGTCAGTAAGAAGGAGAGGATGCTGGTGAAGGGAACTGGTTTTCACCTTGACCTCCTCATCATCGTGGTGGTGGGTGGAGTCTCAGCGCTGTTTGGTTTGCCTGGTTATCAGCTGCCACGGTTCGCTCCGTCACCCATACCAACGCCCTCACTGTCATGAGCAAAGCTGTCGCCCCCGGAGACAAGCCCCGCATCCAGGAGGTCAAGGAGCAGAGGGTGACAGGCTTCCTGGTGGCTGTTTTAGTGGGTACGACTGTCACCGTAGAGTTCTACTATCAACCATCATTTATTCATCACACTAAATTAGACAAGGTTCACCTCAAGCTGTCATCCATCAGCTCCTTTAACTTCCTCACTGTAGTTCAATCCTTTTTATCGTGTTCTTCCATCAATGCTGCTGCTGTTTAACCCTCCGTCTTTCTGGATGGTTCTGATATCCATGGTTATTGTCCACACATCCCGACTTCAACAAGATGGCCTCATGGTTGCTCCTCCTGAACACGGGCAGCGCCCTGCAGCCACTTCTGAGCTGTGGACAGTAGTGATCCACAGCAGGAACAGGACAGCAGCTCACATTCACACCATCACACCAGGCCTTATTAAAGCCATGTCCCTTCTCCATGTCTCCCAGAATCCTCTGCTCCATCAGATCAGCTGATAGAAACAGAGTCACCTGGGTGGATGGAGCTGTGCAGGATTTAGTTTCCTCTGACATGGTCCCCGTCTGTCCTCAGGTCTGTCCATCGTGATCGGGGACGTCCTGCGTCAGATCCCTCTGGCGGTGCTGTTTGGGATCTTCCTCTACATGGGTGTGATGTCACTGAACGGGATCCAGCTCACTGAGCGACTCATCCTGTTGCTGATGCCCCCAAAGTACCACCCCGACCACAACTACGTCCGCAAGGTTAGCTCCGCCTTCTGACCTTGGACAAACACATCAGCCAGTTCCAGAGGTGTTGACTTGAGTTGTATGACGAGGACTTGACTCACGGCTCCGCTGACTTTATTCTTCATTTTCCAGACAACAGATTGTCTGTACTACAGTACTATGACTAATGCTGACAGCAGCTGTCAGGAGACAGGTGAGACAGGTGAGACAGGTGAGACAGAGCAGACCAGCAGATGGACAAATGATGTAGACTTGTTGGGCCTGACTTGGAACAAAGACTCAGGACTTATGTCTCTTGATTTGTCTGTCTCTCTGTGTCTCTGCTCTCACAGGTGCTGACGTTAAGGATGCACCTGTTCACTGTCGTCCAGCTGACCTGTCTGTCTCCGTCTCACCTATCTGTCTCCGTCTCACCTGTCTGTCTCACCTGTCTGTCTTACTTATTTGCCTGACTTTGTCTCACCTGTCTGTCTCACCTGTGTGTCTCCGTCTCATCTGTCTGTCCTCCAAGGTGCCTCTTGCCTGGGGCCCCCCCTTGAAACAGCCCTGCCTGTATGTCTTACCTGTCTGTCTCACCTATTTGTCTCACCTGTCTGTCTCTGTCTCACCTGTCTGTCTCACCTGTCTGTCCTAGTCTCATCTGTCTCTCTGGGCCTCTGCTCTCTCACAGGTGCGGACATTAAGGATGCACCTGTTCACTGTCGTTCAGCTGACCTGTCTGTCTGTCCTGTGGGTCGTCATGGCGACGGCAGCAGCGCTGGCATTTCCCTTCATGCTGCTGCTGACCATCCCAGTGAGGATGCTGCTGCTGCCCCGCCTCTTCAGCCGGAGAGAGCTGCAGAGTGTGAGTCACACCTCCTTCACAAATCCTGACATCATCATTAGCACAGGGTGGACGACGTCTGCTAACATGGCTGGTAAAAGTAAGCTGGTTACAGTTAGCTGGTTAAAGCTAGCTGGTAACAGTTAGCTGGTAACAATTAGTTGACTACAGTTAGCTGGTAACAGTTACCTGGTAACAATTAGTTGACTTCAGTTAGCTGGTAACAGTTAGCTGGTAACAATTAGTTGACTACAGTTAGCTGGTAACAGTTAGCTGGTAACAATTAGTTGACTTCAGTTAGCTGGTAACAGTTGATTACAGTTATCTGGTAACAGTTAGCTGGTTAAAGCTAGCTGGTAACACTTAGCTGGTAACAATTAGTTGACTACAGTTAGCTGGTAACACTTAGCTGGTAACAATTAGTTGACTACAGTTAACTGATAACAGTTAGCTGGTAACAATTAATTGATTACAGTTAGCTGGTTACAATTAGTTGACTACAGTTAGCTGGTAACAATTAGTTGACTACAGTTAGCTGGTAACAATTAGTTGACTACAGTTAGCTGGTAACAGTTAACTGGTAACACTTAGCTGGTAACAATTAGTTGACTACAGTTAGCTGGTAACAGTTCGCTGGTAACACTTAGCTGGTTACAATTAGTTGACTACAGTTAACTGATAACAGTTAGCTGGTAACAATTAGTTGATTACAGTTAGCTGGTAACAGTTAGCTGGTAACAGTTAGCTGGTTACAATTAGTTGATTACAGTTAGCTGGTAACAGTTAGTTGACTACAGTTAGCTGGTAACAGTTAACTGGTAACACTTAGCTGGTAACAATTAGTTGACTACAGTTAGCTGGTAACAGTTCGCTGGTAACACTTAGCTGGTTACAATTAGTTGACTACAGTTAACTGATAACAGTTAGCTGGTAACAATTAGTTGATTACAGTTAGCTGGTTACAGTCAGCTGGTAACAGTTAGCTGGTAACAGTTAGCTAGTAGCAGTTAGCTGACTGAAATAAACTGAACTGTTGTCTGACTTCTGGTCTCTGACCTGTGACCTGTGGTCCTGTAGTTGGACGCTGATGATGCGGAGCCTCAACTGGAGGAGAAGGAGGGGCAGGACGAGTACTCACAGCTGCAGATGCCCGTGTGACCCAGTAGCAGCCTTGTCATTGGTTGATCCACCTTCTTCATTAGCATATCTGACATGTATCCTGTAGCAGCGCTGGGCAGGTGGACTGAACACGTCTGAAATCTGTTTTTATAGACCTGACTGTGTGTTTTTGGGGAGTGGGTTTGTTTCTGCTGCTGAGAGCTGAAGTCTGTTTCCTGGTGTCTGTCTGCTCGTCTGTAACTCACCTTCTGTTTTAAAGATCACGCTGACTGAAACATGCCTTGTTCTGTTTCTCTGTCTGTCATTAAAATGCACATTTTATCTTTAAACATAGATCTTTGCAGTTTTACTTACACATTATGAGGTAGTCATTGTGTAAGCCCCGCCCATCAGGTCATGTCACATTCACTGAGGGGTGAGGAGCAGTATAAACATGCTCACAAGACTGTATGTGCACACGCTCAGGAGAGATGGCTGCCAGCTGCAGATCACGGTTTGAGACCAGCAAACAACGAAAGCGGTTGTGTTTAAGCAAGACGTCGGCAGAACTTCAAACGATGATTGTGTCACTAAAACCAGGTGTTTTTTTGTGAGACAGCGGCAGTGTTTCCAACTGCGCCGCCAAAAGCAGTTATTTTAAGCCAAAACCAAGAGTTTTTTTTTACCTAAACTTGTTGACCACAGCGTTGTTCCAAGTTTTAACTAACAGTCAAACTTTCATTTACTGTGAGTTCAGTGGAAGATTAAATGAACTGGAAGACATGAAGTTAATAATGACACATTTCTTCAATGTTTTAAACAAGATGATTTTTTAATTTCATCTTTCACAGTTTCAGAATAACAAAAAATAAAAAGGTCCTGAAGCCAAAGTTTGGCCCCTGCATGGTCAGTGCTCAGTAGCGCCCCCTTCTTCTAAACCCTGTTTGTATCCAGCTCAGAGTCTCTCAGTTCTTTCTTCATGCTCTGCTCTTTGAGCTCTATCCACAGATGTTTAATGATGTTTAGGTCTGGGGACTGTGAGGGGCGTGGCCTAACCTTCAGCTGGCAGCGCCAATGTTACTGCAGACGCCACACCAAACCACCGATCCATGTCACGCTCCATTCTACCCTCACTGTGAACAAGACTCTAAGATACTTGAACTCGTTCTCTTGTTGCAGCAACATTTGCTCATTATGGTCTGTTTGACCTTCATCCGTCGTCAGGATGTGTCTCCATAAAGCATCAGGCTCTGAATTTAGTGGTGAGGACACAGGACAGGTTTTCTTCTCATGACTCTTCCATGAAGCTCATACCTGTCCAGGTGTGTCTGCACAGTACAACAGTGCACCACCACTCTTCCTCTCTCACACAGTTTTCAGCTTGACCTCCACACTTCCTGTTAACGTCCAACAGCTCCCTGAAAACACTTTGCTATCTTCCTCTAGTCTTCATCAGGTCTTTGAGTGTTCAGAGTGCAGGCAGCTGTTTAGAGGAGCTCATGGCTGCTGAGTGCTGGGACAAGCTGTCAGGAGTCACCTGCTTGTCCTCACCATCACTGTCAATAAGAGACCCTGGGGACAGCTGTCTCACTGCTCAGCTGTCTCACTGCTCACTGCTCAAACCTTTGGATGGTGCTCTTTTCATTTTTTTCACTTTGAAATTGTACAAAACAAAATGAACACACTGATGTTGATTAAAATACAAACATTGAGGAAATGTTGCATCTTTACCTTCATGTCATTTGGAGATCAGTTCATCTTCTTCTCACAGTAAATGAAAGCTTGACCGGGGGGGCCAAACTTTTTCATGACACTGTTACATATCTGTGGTTTACACAAACCTACAATTCAAACATTTATACTGATGCTTCCATTAGTCCAAAGAATGTGTGCTCCATAGCCACAGTTTGTCTCTGGACTGCACATGAATGATGTTGAACATCCAGCTGTCTGTTGGCTGAAGCTGCTCACTTCCCCTGAACAGATCATATAGTTACATCTGCCTGTCTGCAGCTTCACCATTAGCTGCTATAAAACTCCATCTTGATGGCTTCGCCCCCGCAGTGGAAGTCCTTCACCTTCAAGATAACTGATGGATCCAAAAAGCAGCTACAGAACTCAAACAACAACAACACCAGCAATCAGCTGTTGCTGATTTTCACTTGCCCCCAGATTTTATCACAAAAACAATTCAGACATTTCAGGCAGCAACAATCCCAGAAACATCTCGTGAAATTATGGCGGGATTGAAAAAATGATATGCAATACATGAATTAATAAAAATGTTTGTTACCATCAACCAAAGATGACCTTTCATCTGCAGTGTTCCTGCGTACATGACATCAAACTCGGCAACTCGTGAAACATTTTCTGAGTTGTTGTTTTGACTTGAGGTGGATTGTTTTGATTCTGCAGACACCACATGAATGCAACGTTCATTATGACATATAAACTTCAGAGGAGACAAAAACACAGATGTCAGTAACAAATCAAAAACTCCCTCATTATAACACTGCCAGACTGTCCTGAAACATCCCACCAGACTTTGACCTCTTCAGTTTTTGATAATCTGTTTTGTTCCAGCGTCTGAGTCAGTGGGATAAAACCTTTGTTCCCAATAAAACCAGCTGCTCTGATCACAGATACCAGCTGCTCATTATGATCTTAGACATTTTAAACAACATGTCCTTTATAAAGATTTATATAAAATCTCAGCTGTTCAGGAACCTCAAAAGAAAAACTTTGTTTGAAGAACTTTCTACAAGACGTGAAATGAAAGCAGAGAAAAGTGAGAGCACTTTTTCTCCACCCTCATTATTATTTGTCTGACACAGCACTTTTAATTTATTACTTTACAACAACAACAATCAGCTCTGATGATCGAGCTGCTGTTAAACAGCCCTTTCCCAGAAACACATCCTCAGTATTGACGGAAGTCTGTCAACCTGAAGAAGAAACGTGCACTCAGAGCTACAGTGAAGGTAAAGTCTGCTCATGAGTGTTTTATTCAGTCAGTAACAAACTTCATGAAGTCGTAATGTTCAGTTTGAGCTGCTGTGTTTTTAATGTTTTTATCCACAGTAAGGACAGACTTCATCGCAGGGCTGCTGCATTCATTTAGCTCAGTGTACTTATTAAACTGGACACTGACACATAATACAGTACATCTTGTTGCATTTTATTCTAATGAGAATATTAAGATAACTCAGTTTATACCCAAACATATATTTATGAATCAGTAAACTTTACTTTAGCAAAACGTTTGAAGCAAAGAAACAAAATTCTGCCCGGATCCAAGATTGTGATGATTTTTTTTTGGGCAGAACGTCGACAAACAAAATGTGGTCTTCTGTTTTATTACTGATCATGAAGACGTGTGGAATCAGTGTTTCAGACTGTTGTAAGTCTAAAGTTCTCAGAGAGTGAGGTAATGACTCAGAATATAAACAGAAGTACCTTCAGTTAGCTTTTTAATATATAGTCAAGGAAATATTAACATAATCACCTGATCAGCGGACCCTAATTATACTTCCTGTTTCTGTAAAATAAACCAGTGTAAAACATTTTCTACAAAATTAAAAATTCTCTCTGTAACAGACTGGTGATTAAAAATGTTCCAGCGGTTCATCACTCTGCTGTTTCTGCTCCTTATGGCTGCCTGTTCAGCTCAGAGCACAGGTGAGTCCACAGGTGAGTCCACAGGTAAAAGGGGATTTATGGTTGTGCGTAGACCCTACGCATGCTGCCTTCGCCGTTTTGACTTCTGCAGTGGTGTGTCAGTGTCACTCTGCAGTAGAGACAGTTTCAAACACAAATCAGCTTCACTATAACTCGCAGCATTCACAGACAAACACTTGTCTTTATCTGGACACATTTTCCCCACAAATACAACATGCTAACGTTATTAGCACAAGCCTATGGCATTTTACATTGTATACATTAGCCTAGCAGCTAGCGAGATTTGCTCTGCTCATATTTCAGCCAGGATAAATCACACACAGTGTGTGGAGGCTTTATTGTCTTCACAATTTATTGTTTCTTATCTGTGAAATTAAAGTAAATCAAAGCTTTGTTTCCACTGAGGGAAATGGTTTCAGCTCACAGAGACAGACAGGAGGTCTGCGTCACTGTGACACTGTGGAGTTACATTTCTGGGGAGGTGCACGTCAGGCTGCAGCGTAGGTTCGATGTAGAGTCCACAGGTGGGCCTACAGTTTGAGTCTACAGACTACAATATTTTTGTGTTCCTGGGGGGTATTCCAGTATTTTGTGGCTGCCTAAAGACTCACCTGTGGACTCACCTTTGCTCTGTGCTGAACAAAGAGCCACAAAATACTGGAAAACCCCCAGAAACACAAAATATTAACTGAGCTGTGTATCCACAGACAAAGTGTCTACCTGGTATTTTAACTGAATTTATTAACATATAAAGACAACACACATGTGTCAGTCAGCAGGATAAATATGTACTGTGGCTGATTATATCGGATATCTGACGTGAGAGTTAGCGCCACAGTGTTATTCACAGTTCAATCTGTTTGCTATATAATGTTGATGTTTTGTAATTAACCCTTGCTTGTCCTCAGGGTCTGTGGCCACCAGCTGTGAGGCGTGTCACAGACTGGCTCGATGCCGCACCTCCCTCCATGACAACAGTGTGGAGACTGTGGGCGTGTTCTGCTGCTGTGAAGATGGTTTGGTGGGAGATGGCTTCACCTGCTACAACAAAACCACCTGCAACGATGACTGCTGCGGCAAAGGGTACCGCTGGTTGCCACCGCAGGGCTGCATGGACATAGATGAGTGTTCGCTGCCCCATCCTCCGTGCGGTCCTGGCCTGATTTGTGAAAACACACCGGGATCCTTCACCTGCCTGCTGACCCCTGATCTACAACCTCACACCAACACCAAAACCAAACCCCGCTCAGTGACGTTTGCCTGCAGCGGCACACAGTGCCCTTTCGGTCAGGACTGCCTCCAGGTGGATGGCACACCTCGCTGCATTGACCCGTGTCAGCACTACACTCCACTACAAGACGACTGGCGAGCCACAGACTTCAGGGTGGACCCGGAGTCCGTGGCCTGCGACAGCCGTACTGATTGGCAGGGCTGGTACCGCCTGTTCATTGGTAACAGTAGTGTTCAGATGCCAGAGAGGTGCATTGAGAGTCACATGTGTGGGACTGATGCTCCGCTGTGGCTGAGGAGTCCCCACCCACTGGATTCTGAGGGCATCATCCGGGCAGATGTCTGTGGCAGCTGGGAAGGAGGCTGCTGCCAGTTTCAGTCCAACATCATCCATGTGAAAGCCTGCCCAAGAAACTACTACGTCTACAAGTTTGTGAGCCCCAACTTGTGTCGGCTAGCTTACTGCGCAGGTAAGAAACAAGTATTCATGATATGGAGTCACACTGTAGAGTTAAGGTTGAGCTAAATACCAGAATCCTGATCCTGAAGAGTCTCAAAGGAACACTCCAACATCTGGTGCAATCCTCTTTATTTCACTGTAAGATGTAGATCAGTGGTTCAGGACCTGAAATGTGTGCTTGAAGGTTATTATGTCTTAAAGGACAGTTCAGAGCTTAGACCATCAGAATCTTTAGTGGACCTTGTTGTTCTGTTCTCAGATGTCAATACCATGGTGTGTAATACCTGCGCTGAAGGTGAGACCTGTGTGAGCAATGACAAGATCAACTGGAGTTGTGGACGTCCAGGTTAGTGTCCACTGACACACAACTTGTCTTCAAGAGAGTTCTATGTGTCCAAAAGAGGCCTCTCTGCCTCTCTGAGACTCAGGTGTTCTTAAAGGGTTTCCATACGTCCTTAAAGAGTTTCTATATGCACGTTCTTTAGGAGGTTGTAGAAGTTACACTGGATATCTGAAGAGGTTCCACAGCTTGTAGGGTCATTTGGGGAGATCAACTGGTCCTGAAGAGTTTCCACATGTCTTCCATTGGTTTTCATAAGTCCTTAAACAGGTTTTAGTGGTCTCCCAGGATATTACATAAGTCCCTAAAGAGATTCCAGGGCTCCTTCAGAGTCAGGACCCACAGGTCCTTAGAGAGGTTTTTGTGGTCCTTCAACAGGAGTTCTATGGTTCCCTTGAGAGATTCTCGAGTTTCCAACAGATTCCTTGAGATCCTTTAAAAATGTCCTTCAGGGGATTCCACATGTCCTAAAGAGGATCAAGAACTGCATTTCTGAAGCTCATGGTCAGCCGTCTTGACCCAAACAGTCTTAAAGGGTTTAAGTCCATAAAGACTTCTTAAAGAGGTCATAGAGGTTACACTGGATCCTTAGAGAGGTTTCTTAGGTCCTTCAATGGGAGTTCCAAGGTTTCCTTAAGAGATTCTAGAGGTTCCAACAGATCCCTTGAGATCCTTTAAAGAATGTCCTTCAAGGCAGTTCTACATGTCAAAGAGGATCAAGAACTGCATTTCTGGGGCCCAGACATTCTTAAAGGGTTTCCATATGTCTTTAATGAGTTCTTAAAGAGGTTGTAGAGGTTACATTGGGTCTTTTAAGAGATTCTATAGATTCTGGGGTCATTTGGGGAGGTCAACTGGTCCCAAAGAGTTTCCATATGTCCTCCCACAAGTCTTTAAACAGGTCCTGCAGATCCCTTGAGATAATAATGATAATAATAATAATAATAATCCATTTTATTTATAGAGCGCTTCATGGTACTCAAAGACACTTTACACTGGTGAAAAACAATCACAAAATAGACTACAATAAAATACACACAACGTCATTCACACATTTAAAGCCGTTTTGAAAGGATGGGTTTTGGGAAGTGATTTGAACTGGGAGAGGTCGGTGCAGTCTGAATGTATTTTGGGAGAGTGTTCCAGAGGGAGGGGGCGGCTATGGAGAAGGCTCTGTCGCCCCAGGTTTCGTGCTTGGTCCTGAGTGGTGGAGTCAGGAGGTTGGCATCAGAGGAGCAGAGGCTGCAGGAAGGAGTGTGGTGGTGGAGCAAGTCAGTGACGGAGGAGGGGGCCTGGTTATGAAGGGCTTTATGAGTGATGAGAAGGACTTTGAATTGGATGCGTTGTGGAACAGGGAGCCAGTGGAGGTTCTGGAGGACAGGAGCTCTGGATGTACTTCTTTTAAAAATGTCCTTGAAGGGAGTTCCATGGTTCCTGAAGAAATTATAGATTCCTTTCAGGAGTTCCAATACCTTTACTTACTCACTTAGGTTCTAGTGGTGGTCCAGGCTGTTCACATGACTTTATTCAGGAGCTATATTTCAGATATTATTGTTTACATTTCATGGACCCTTAAGAGGGAGTCTTTTTTTATCGTGGGGGATAGATCTTAAGATAGGTTTTAAAGAAAAAATAATAAATTAAAACAGTTAATCAGTTGTGACAAAAAAATGGAATTTTATATTTGTGTCACAGTTCTGTTTCATCCAATTTCTACTAATTAAAATCAATTCTGATAAATTCACATTTTGTCTAAATAATTAAATGTATGAAAAGTTATTCCTTGTTCACTGTTTCTCTGTTTTAATGTTTAGCTTCTGAATTTCGGCTGAGGTTGGTCAATGGTAACACACCGTGCTCTGGTAGAGTGGAGGTTCTCCATAACAACCAGTGGGGAACAGTGTGTGATGATTTGTGGGATATAAACGACGCCCAGGTGGTCTGCAGACAGCTGCAATGTGGCCCCGCCCAGTCTGCAACTAGTTCCGCCCACTTTGGACAGGGCCTTGGACAGATCTGGATGGATGACGTTGCCTGTACAGGCAGTGAGTCTTCATTAACAGAGTGTGGCCATCCAGGGTTTGGTACTCATAACTGCAACCACGCTGAAGATGCTGGAGTCATCTGCTCAGGTCAGAACGAATGACGGTCACATCAGCCTCAGCTGGACTCTGTGACTGGCTAATGTTAGCATGCTAACACGCTAAGCGAAAGATGGTTAACATGTAGACATTACACCTGCTAAACATTAGCGTGTTAGCATTGTGACATTGAGCATGTTAGAATTTAGGGTACTGTTTACGTCACGGTCCATCTCTCCCCCATGGACCAAAACTGGCCACTGAAATTTTATGAATAGTCCTTTAAAAGTCACAAATTGTTTTGAAACTTTGTCGATGAAAATGTGCAGGAACCCTGTGAAATGAAAAATGACTCACATACCCACAATGCCTTGTTCCTGCTGTGTTGTGTTTGCTTCAGATGAACTCGGTGGTTTTCAAGAGCCGGAGCTGGACTGTGGACAGGATCACCTGCGTCTGACGGTCCAGAAGAGGCAGCTGGAGGAACGAGGGCTGAACGGGTCGTCCGCTCACCTGATCGACCCACGCTGCCACCAGCAGGTCGAACACCAGGAGACCATGTGGTACCTGGTGGAGCGAAGGAAGGGCATCTGTGGAAACGTGGTGGAGGTGCATTTGGTTTGATGTTCTTTCCCTCATTAAAGGTTTTTTTTGGGGAGTTTTTCCTGATCAGCTGTGAGGGTCATAAGGACAGAGGGATGTCGTATGCTGTAAAGCCCTGTGAGGCAAATTGTGATTTGTGATATTGGGCTTTATAAATAAAATTGATTGATTGGTTGATTGATTGATGTTCTCCACATCTGTTCAGCTTCATATCTGGATATTTAATACCTTCTGACCACTAGGGGGCAGAGGAACTCCACATTAAACTGACAGGCCTGCTGTATCATCATCTTATAGCATGTGCCTAATGTTAGTGAACAGCAAACACGGAGTGACATGATCACCCTGTTGAAGATCAGTGTCATGGAGTTCCTCAGGGCTCTACTGTTGGTCCTTTATATTTTAAATTTGGTTAAAGCTGCATTATTTTGTTGCTTTAAACACAACATCAGGCATGTTATCAGGTTATTAAGTAGCTGAAGTTGTTGATTTGTTGTTGTTGACATCATGATGATGTTTTATCTTGTTGACAAAACAAAAGTTAAAATCATGTTTTACCAATTTCATCATTTTATCTGTTTTTATTTGTTCCAGACAAATGGCTCCCACATCACGTACACCAACATTTTGTTCTTGTACCCATCTGGTCAGACCCACGCCACGCCCCCGATGAGCATCCCTTTCTCCTGCGTCTTCCCGCTGGATGACATCACCAGCCTAGACGCCCCCCTTCAATACCAGCTGCCGTGAGTTCACCATCAGCGCGTCGCTGAGTTTAAAGTGTGACGATTGAAGGGGCTAGCCTAATGCTAGCTCCTGAGGTGCCTTAGCCCGGCGTGACCTGGTCGACGCGCTTCGCTTTGAGATACCGTGACAGTGTCGCTTCTTCAAGAATCCACAGGCCGCTCTTGTTGCAGCATGACAATACTTTTATTGCTTTCCTTTGCACCTAACATGAACATTAACCTTCTCTGACTCTATGGAAGACCAAACACACAGCTTCACCCGCATCCCTCCGCGCCACAGCGGTCAAAAACCATTTGCCCTTCCGGGTTCAACACCTGACGTCACCAGATTTCCTCCTACCTTTGTAGGTGAGAGCATAGGCTGGTACTACAGCGCCACCCCGTGTTCAAAACAGTGAATAGCACACAAATGTTATGACACTTAACACATTTGGCTCCTACAACGATCTTCAGTTAACTGAAGCATCAGTGCTGTTGTTTACCTGCAGCAAACACCTGTCACCTGTCAGCCAATCACAGAGCAAGACTTCTCCGACCAGCATAGATCCCTTAAAATCTCATCAATTAACCCTTAATTAGTCCTTTTCCCCTGAAAACACACAAACATCTTAATCTAAACCAGTGTGTTTGTGCTCAGAGATACTTCCCCTTAAAATCACCTTATTAAAAACATAAAGTAGATTTTAAGGGCTTCATGACTTTTTCCTTAGTTTCCACATGTATGTGAAATATTTGAGAAATCTATGAATGATAAGTTTAAGGCATTTTTAAGATTAAGAGTTTTTGGTTTCAATTTTTTTTTTTTGAGCTGCTAATCAGTGAGATTTTATTCTATTCAGTATTTGGATATTTTAGTTTTAAGGCTGCAGAATTAAGGTTATTTAATGGGGGAATCTCAGTACTAGTACCCCTTAATTTGTATCTTTAAATGACCTAATTTATAATTTAGGAGCAAAATCAGAGTTTCAACCTTAATTTAAGGATGAATGACAGATTACGATAGACCATTTGCTAAACATTATTAAATTAATGTCAGGGTTTTTTTTATACCATTAAATAAAACATTAATGCATTTTGAGGTATAAATAAATGGACATATAGCCTTATTGTTATTTGTGTTACTTTACATTTTTTAACCTCTTAAATCTGCTTAAGTCTTAAATATTATTCTGCTGCTGAACATGTTCACCAGATTTGGTGAACATTTAGAACATGTGTTACATACCATAATGCCCTTAAAACTCTACCCTTATGTTTCCAGTCTTAACTTCAGGATTTCCCTTTAAAATGTTTCTCTTCTTTACATTTGTATTTTAATGTTTTTGCACTGTTTATGTTTTTTTGCATTTGTTAATAAAATGTGTCATTCATATAACGTTGCTTTGCCTAACACTAATAGAATAAGTTAAGGGCTTTTAAATGTTTATCTATTTATTTTTATTTTTTGGCATGAACTAAGGAGTTCTTAAAGGGTGAAACAAACATAGTAAATTCATGTATTCACGGACACCTTAAATTCAGGTTAAGAGGATCAGATTCTGGCGTTCACCCCATATTTAAGGCTAATTTGTGGATAAATAAATGGATTTTAAAATATTAAGGGGTTTGTAATGATTATCTGCACACATACAAAACAAATACATGAAACACATCCCTTAATTTTCACCTTAATTAAAAAATGTAAGTCCTTTAAAGGTTTAAATTAAGGGCCTTTTGGCTACTTGGTCAGTTCTAAGGGGGTTTCTACTCTTTAAAAATCCCTTAAATCCAACAACCCATTAACTAATAGAATACTGTAATCGCATCATTATTAATGGGTTAAGGGTATTTTAAGATGAAAAATAAAGAGTCCAGTTTGTCTGAAAAGTTTCTGAGTGTCGGGTTTTTCTCAGTTCACCTGTGTGTCGTCTCCTCAGGTGTTTGTCAGTCACGTGTCTCGTCTCTCGGCAGGAGTCGGAGAGTTGGAGTGGTGCGTTCAGGTGCGCCCACCAGAGCACGGATGACTCTGTACCAGAGACCGGACTACAGCGAGCCGTTCCCCGCTGGCCCGGTCAGACTGCCGCTGGGCGTCCCCCTGTACGTTGGCGTCTCTGTGGAAAACTACGACAACAACCTCTTCAAGCTTCTCCTGGAAAACTGCTACGTCACAAACTCCCCCAGCGCCGACGATCCTGCCCGATACGTCCTGATCCAGAACAGGTGACGAGTCCTGACCAATAAAATCAGTTTGACTGACGGAGCTGCAGCGATCAGTCGATTGATGATCAATCGATTCTTCAATCCTCTCAAAATTTATTGGAAACTTTTTTTTTAATGATTTTTTAGGTTTTCTGCAAACTGAATCTCTGTTTGGCCCCTGAATGTCACACACCTCCCACAGGAAGACAGATTTTCACAATAAATGTTCCGCTCAGCAGCCGTTTTGACGACACGTGAAAACAGATTTTCAGCTGTGGTCTGATTGGTTGTCTCCTGCAGGTGTCCAGTGGACCGCCGTCACGTGAGGGTGGAGGAAAGCGGTGTGTCACAGCGCGCTCGTTTCTCGGTGCTGTTCTTTCTGTTCCACGGCACTTATGAGGACGTTTACCTGCACTGCAGGATCAGCCTGTGTGACGGGGACAGCGCCCCCTGCAGCCCTGTGAGTGTACTGCAGCTGCTCCACACTCAGGAACACCTGGGTCTGGTTCCACAGGTTCTACAGCGGGTGTCCTGGTTCCTCGACAGGTTTCAGGAGTTCCCTCACTTCTTTAGATAAGTTCTAAATACCCTTCAGAGGATTCTAAGAGTCCTTAATGAGTTCCCACAGGTTCTGTAAGAGAGTAGCATGGGTTCTTCTTACTCTAGACAGGTTCTAGAGGTTCTTAAGGTGTTCTCATAGGTCCAGGTCAAGGTTATAGACGTCAGGAGTCCATGAGTCCTTAAAGTGTTCTAGAGGTCTATAAGGTTCCAGAGGTTCTTAAGCAGGTTGCATGGGTTTTATTCAGGTTCTAAAGGTTTTAGAAATTCTTAAGGGGGGCCTATAAAGGCCTATAAAATGATTCTACAGGGTCTTAAGGGGTACTATGGGTTATTGAAGAGGTTCTAGATGTTCTTAAGTGGTGTCATGATTCCTGAAGAGGTTCCTTAGTTTTTTAATTAGGTTCTAGACATCCTTAAGAGGATTTTATGAGTTCTAATGGTTCTTCAGAGTTCCTGCAGGTTCTGTAAGAGAGTAGCACGGGTTCTTACTGTATACAGGTTCTAGAGGTTCTTAAGGGATTCTCATAGGTCCGGGTCAGAGGTCAAGGCTATACGTAGATGTCAGGAGGAGGTTCACGAGCCCTGCTCTAGAAGTTCTTGAAGGGAACCCACAGGTCCTTAAAAAAGGTTCTAGCGGTTTATAAATGGGTACCGGGGTTCTTCAAGACGTTCTGGGGGTTCCTAATGAGGTCAGAGGGGTACTTCAGGGATTCCAGGAAGTCCAGGGGTCTTTAATCTATTTTTCTGTGTTTAATAAATGTTCTTTTGATTTCTTCTCTGTAGAACTGTTCTGGACGACGGGCTCGGTCCGCCGCTGTGGCCTCACCCAGTCAGTTTCCTGTGACTGTTGGACCAATCAGCTGTGAGTATTTCCTTTAATGATGTCACAGAATAAAACAAACACTCAGTTCCGCCATGTTCTGATCCTGGTGTTGTGTTCAGGGTCATAAACTGATGTGGGGACGGATCAGAGGACGTTCCTGCTGGGGATCCAACTTCCTGCTTCTGACTCAATCTTCAATATTTCTCATCACGACAGGACAGTCTGTGTTTTCTAATGAAGCTTACTGAACGTCACATGATCTCAATCATCTTCTCACAAACAGTGAAAGAAAACAAACTGAATATCTGATTTTCTGTGATTAAATAAAAATAAAGACGAACACGTTCCGCTGTTCTGATGTTTTTATTCTTTAGTAACAGAAGAACATGTTTCTGATCAGTGTCCTCATGGAAAGACACAGATATTAATATTTATTAATGTTACTGAACACAAACACAACTTTCACTTCATCAGTGAAACTTCTCAGTTCTCTTCTCAGAGTGTGACACTCTGAAGTCCTGCAGAACCTGAAGGCAACACTCACAATAATAACCCAGTAACTTTATATCTGTAGTATTATCACTGTTACTGCTGCTTCTCATGACTGGACGCTGTCTGTCTGTCTGTCTGTCTGTCTGTCTGCACCCCCTCCCTGACTCACCTGGTTGTCATGGCGACCTTCCCTCCTCCCTGTCACAATGCATCCATTGGAGCGTCTCAGTGAAACCTGAGCAGGCGTGGCGGCTCGTGGTCACCTGAGCCGAGCAGCTGCTGAATGTTTGATGGAGGCGTCAGAGATCCTCTCAGCCACAGGCGGACCACAAACACCTGGACAGGTAGAAGACAGGTAGAAGACAGGCAGAGGACAGGCAGAGGACAGGCAGAGGACAGGCAGAGGCTTGGTCGAGACGCTCTAAGGCTCCAGCAGCAGGTACCAGCTCCATCACTCTGCTCTTTAACTCTCAGCTTCAGCCTTTCTTTCCTTTACAGGTAGAATCAGTGTGACATCATCAGGTGTATCATGTGTTACTTGTCTAAAGAGACAGCAAAGGTTTGAAGGTAAAATATCGTGTTAATATTCTTCATGCGGTTTTTACAGGATGACTCTGTCAGATGGGAATCCTCTGACACGTTTGTCAGTTGTGTGATTTCAATAGAGTGGACAGAGTTTCAATGACTGAGCTCAGATCAGCTGTTTCGTTCTTGTGTCTCTTTTTCTAATGTGGCTATAAAGATGTGGATCATCAGCCTTCAGCTTTTGCTTTTCAATCTACAGTATATATATATATATATATATATATATATATATATATAAGAGTATATGTATGACGTGTACTTGTAATATAATGTGCAATGAATGAAATGAAACATCAGTATCGGTGGTGGTGCAGAGCGTCTGTTCTGATGTGCTGTTGTGGCTCTGATGTTTGTGTTATTCAGACATGGATCACTAATATCAAGATCAATAATATGATGTCATTTCTGCACGGTCACTGTCAGGGGCGGAGCATCAGATACTGGGGCCCTGTGCTGTAACACTCACTGTGGGCCCCCACCCTCCCTCACTTCATGTCTCTCACACACCTCCCTCTGACTGTCAGCTGAGCTCAGGTGAGGAGCAGAGGAGCGTCAGTGAGTAAAGGAGGAGCTAAAGTCCAAAACCAACTTGTTCCATGAGGTCAGAATATTTTTCTCTTCAGCAGAAACGTTTCCTGATGGTTTGTGTTATTGTTCACCGGCGCACGGTAAATATGCTCTGATTGTGTTGTTCATGTGCTAACTGGCTAACTAGCATCAAGACGCTCTTCCTGTTTCCCTTTTTCAATGACGAATACAGATGACCGCCGTCTGCTGCTGTGGAGACTCAGCATACGAGCTGATTGGCTGCCAGCTGGAGACTTTGTGGTGTGTTCAGGTGCAACTTTTTGGCTGAGAGTCATGAGGCGACTCAACAGTCGGCTTTTGTCGCTGCTAGGTATCTGAGGCTCGGTGTGTCTGGTCCACCACTTATAATCAGAAAGTCTCTGTGACTCCCTGTGAAGCTCTGGCGACCCCTAATGGGGGCCAGGACCCACAGGTTGGGAACCAGTGCTTGACTTGTCTTCTTAAAGCAGACAAACACTTGTAGTTTTGCATGATACAGGTGGAGTCTTTGAGCTAAAGCTCCAGTGAGGACACTTGAGTGTTCAGGAGCTGAATGATCCACAGAGGAACAAACACCAGCAAGAAACAGGTTCATGTTGTTTCTCTGACGCTGCTCGTCATGGAGGAGCTGCTGACTACAGGCCGACATCAACACATGAATGTCTCTATCTAGAGTCAATAGACCCTTCTACACTGCCAGATGTTCTGCAAATATTGGGCTGTTTTTCTGGCAAGCTGCGAGTGTTTAGACACACAGAGCCGGACTGGCGAGTTGATCCGAGGTGCCCAATTTTCCTCCTCGTAGGGTAGACATATTGGTGGAACCCTTTTAGTTTAAACAGACCGAGGCGGCCTTCTGCAACAGGAGGAGCTGTTGATGACTTGTGGGAGGAGCTGTTGATGACGCCGCACGTGCGAGCCACTGGCAGTGGATAAACAGGAAACAGCTGATAGCAGGAATTAGCGAGCAGCTAGTAGCAAGAGGGAAACACAAACCTGACAGACACTGTAAAGATGAGCAACTGGGGAGACAAGGAATTGTGCGGCCTCCTTGTCCTCGCAAACGAAGAGGCCATTAACCGTCAGATGACGGGGATGGTGAAGAACGGGCAGACTTACGAGAGAATCACCGAAGGACTGACCAGCCGCGGCTTCCCTCCCACGTCACTGTTTACGTCACACGCTGAGCTACACGTTTTGTTTTTATACCGCCAATGCTGAAAAAAGACTGATTGGGCTTTCCTGTAAATTTGCAAAACTCCTGTTTAAAAAGGGTCAGTGTTTGGTTTGTCTGCTCTGGGCTACTGTAGAAACATGGCGGTGCAACATGGGGATCTCTGTAGAAGAGGACCTGCTTCCTATATAGATATGAAGGTCT
This sequence comes from Epinephelus coioides, assembly GCA_900536245.1. NCBI lineage: Eukaryota > Metazoa > Chordata > Actinopteri > Perciformes > Serranidae > Epinephelus > Epinephelus coioides. The sequence goes on from UNPE01000205.1 coordinate 281,622, forward strand.
CATGCTGAGGTAACGAGAACACAACTCTCACGCAATCAGCAAAGAGTCACTCACGCTGCGCCGCTGTTTCTCACGCCATCAGAAACAAGACTGACTGACATTCTGCTGCGAACCTCAGCTGTCCAATGGGACAACGTCCAGGTCGACGCAGGTGGTGTTATAACAGTGTTATTACAGTGGGTTATAATTTGGTTTGATGTTTGTGTAACGCAGGATTCTGGACCAACGTGTGTTGTGTGTGTGGATCAGTGTCCGGTGAGGTGGACCAATGAGAACCTTTGATGAGATGATGCTGAATGATTCTGAGCACATCAGAGGTGTTGTGGACACGTCCAACTGGTAGGAGGCCGAAACACATTGGAGTGATGATATATCTCATGTGGTCTGGGAATGCCGCGGGGTCCTCCAGGAGGAGCTGGAAAGTGTCGCTGAGGAGTGAGATGACTGGGAAGCTTTGCTGGGCCTGCTGGCTCTGTGACCTGGCCTCAGATACGAGGAGGAAAACGGATGGATGGATTCTGAGCATGTGAACCAATTGTTTCAAACAGCAGTGGAACCGCTTTAATGTTCGTCCTTGTCCTGCTATGTGTCCCGCTGACACTGCCGGGCGAGTTAGACTATAACAGCAACAGGCTGCGTATCATGCCGGTGTTAAAGTACGCCTTTTTGTTGGTCTCAGACACCACGAGTCACCGCTCAGGCGCTTGACTTTGACAACTTCAGAGTGCAAAGTTAAAGACTGATTATTCTGCAGGAGCTGTGATGACGAAGCTCTGATGTAGTTCTGCTCTTGAAGGTGGACTCTAATCAATCAATCAATCAATCAATCAATCAATCAATCAATCAATCAGTGTTTTTTTGCCTCAGATTATATTTGAATAATTATCCTAAATATGTAATAACTTATTACATTACACCCACACACACACGCGCACAGACACACACACACACACACACACACACACACACACACACACCTGTTGCTCCGTGATGCACTCATGGTTTTCTTACATTTAAATCATTATTAAATCATTATGAGTTCCTACAGGGACCGTCCAACACTGTGGAAACATATATGAGAACTGATTTATATTTTATTACTGTTTATTATTATGAAGACAAAATGAACGGATCAATAAATCTCACAATGAATCTGTGTCTTAGACACCAGATGGATTTACTGGCGCTCACAGTGACTGACATGATGATGAATTATTTGACGTAATGACTCACCTTTATATTCACTATAGTAACAAACTGCTGCTGTGTTCATGGAGCGTGTTGCTCAGTCCTGTGTTCAGTATTGATAAAGAATTATTGAATCAATCACCTGAAGAATAAATGTGCATCAATATGGTTTGTTCCTGACTGACGTGTGTCCACCTGTGACAGGTGATGCGTTCAGGATGTCTGACGGGAGGCAGCGAACTTTGTCCACCTCTGGAGAGTCTCTGTATCAGGTCCTGGGTCTGGAGAAAGGCTGTTGCCACGACGACATCAAGAAGTCCTACAGGTAAGACGACTGCAGCCCCGCCCACTGACATGCACCAGGTGATCGATCAGCTGATCACTGACGGATCACCTGTTTGATGTAGAATGGATTTATAAAGTGTTAACATGAGCGTGTGTGTGATGTCAGGAAGCTGGCGCTGCGCTACCACCCCGATAAGAACCCCGACAACCCGGAGGCGGCGGAGAAGTTCAAGGAGCTGAACAATGCTCACGCCGTCCTGTCCGACCTCACCAAGAGGAACATCTACGACTCGTACGGATCTCTGGGGCTCTACGTCGCCCAGCAGTTCGGAGAGGACAACGTCAACACCTACTTCATGCTGTCCACCTGGTGGGCCAAGGTGGGCGGGGCTTACACTGCCTCTGTGTGTGTGTGTGTGTGTGTGTGTGTGTGTGTGTGTGTGTGTGAGACCAAACAGGAAACATGTAGCTGCTGTTCCACCTGCTTCTGTAGGTCCATCAGGTCTCAGTCTTTGTGTCTCACGTCAAAAATGTCACCTCAGCGAGACGGCTGCCAAACATCAAAGCTGTGTGTTTTTTCAGCGTCGCATCACCGTGTTTGTTTGTGTCATATGTTTCTCTCCCAGGGTCTGTTCCTGGTCTGCGGCATCCTGACGGGCTGTTACTGCTGCTGCTGTCTCTGCTGCTGCTGCAACTGTTGTTGTGGGAAACTGAAGCCGACGCCCACAGGTGAGGGGGCGGGGCCAGAATACGTCTCCCCGGACGACCTGGAGGAGGAGATACGCAACGACCCCGACAACGGTGAGACGACAGGAAACTTGGGGGTTTTATTTTGACAGTCACACACATCAGTGTTTAACGTCTCTTTAAACTGAGCTTCATCTTCATCTTCATCATCATCACCATCACAAACAGCTTCAGAGAGTTAAATCAGTCAGGTGATTTGTTATTGAACATTTATTGATTAATTTCTGAGGCAGTATCGACCTGATGTCACCTGCTGACCTTAAAACATACCAACCAGTGATGATGTCATTAAGGTGAGACACTGCAGGTGAACAGGGGTAACATTTTATCATCATCATGAAACTCCCCCAGTTGATTACTTACAATGCTATGAGACAAAAATTTATTACAAGTTTTTAAAATTTTAATGTTTAATTATGCAAATTAGGCATTGTGTCATTAAATATGCGCTAATCTGCATAGATTTTATGAAGATGAATCTGAACATCTGATAAAGCAGGTGCAAAATTCGTTTTTTTCATTTTGTTTACATATATGATGAAAAAAAAATTACAGAGGGATTTAAGGATATCTGCTTTTATTACCCAGAAAATCAAAATATACTGTCTGTTAAAACGTAAGTGAACGGGCAACCTTCAAGTGCAAAGTTAGTCCACTAAACAAGCTTTTTTTCCACAAAGACCGCCTCATATTGTTAGGATAAATGTCAGAGAACATATAGAAAACCACATGTAAACGTGTTGTCTTACCTTACCGGTGTGCTGCCATGTTTGTTTACCATCTAGCTCTGCTTTGCAAAGCGCGGCCGAAATATATCTGGCGAGCTCTAGATAAAGCCCAGCTGGATACTACTCCAGGTGGAGGTGTCTCGTCCTCGGTCACTTCCAGACCTTGAAAATAAGGCTGCAACCGGTCCCATTCCTTGCAACAGAGACATTCCTCTTCTGTGGGCACTGGGGCACAGCATTCACAGGTACACCACCAATCTCCAGAGCTACGCAGCCTTGCAGCAGCCATTCCTCCTCTCTCGTCCTCTACCTGTTGCGCCTCTCTCTCTCTCTCCTCCTCCGTTCTGCAATTTCACGAAGCTCTTCGTCAGTGTATTCTGGCTCAAATAAATAAGGGCGACCATCAAACTCTGCAAAATCAAATTTGTCCTCCACAAAGTCGAAGTCTGGCAGAAAGTCAGCCATTATTCTATAAATCTTTCATAAAATAAATGAATGAACTTTTCAGGCTACTGTCCGGTTCTGCCTTCCAGCTGTTGCTGCTTGTTCTCGCCAGATATATTTCGGCCGCGCTTTGGAAAGCAGAGCTAGATGGTAAACAAACATGGCAGCACACCGGTAAGGTAAGACAACACGTTTACATGTGGTTTTCTATATGTTCTCTGACATTTATCCTAACGATATGAGGCGGTCTTTGTGGAAAAAAAGCTTGTTTAGTGGACTAACTTTGCACTTGAAGGTTGCCCGTTCACTTACGTTTTAACAGGTCTGACGCTACTATGCACCCCGGCTGTATCTAGGCTAACGGCTAACATGCTAACTATTATTTTTATGTCACTAGTCACTTGAAACAAATTTAGGACGATAGGAGACAGGTTGAAATAAACCCAAATTTCCTTTTAAAGTAATTATCTGCAGTCATCTGCTGTTTAAGGGATTTCAAATTATTTTAAGCATGAAAGATGTCCCTTAGAGCCTTTCATTGTTAGATTAACATAAAAGTTTGTTTGTTAGTTAATACATGCAGATAATCCATTAAAAACCGTCCCCGTTAATTAATCCATGAAAGAAACCTCTTAATTTATGCTTTCAGGGAGAAAAGGTACCTGTGAACTCACCTGGGCAATAACTGCTGTGGTTCATCTTATACACTTGTTCCTATAACATAAAAATTAAATAAATGATTCATCAATTTTTGTAGAATTAATGGTGTTTTTTTTAATTCTTAAAAACCCTTAATATAGTGCAGTCTGTGAATGTTTCCATTAATCTTTAATTTCCATTAATCTGAACACTGACTCAGGGTTAAATTAAAAGCTGATGAATTAACAGCTGAACATCAACAACACACACTCCTGTATTTTTAAATGTGACATTTGTTTCCTGTTTGTTTCTCTGCAGACGTTGAAACTCCGATTGTTCAGCAGCCAACGAACGCCAGCGAGAAAACTCAGCTCATCAGTGACGGACACCGCAGATATGGAGACACCTACACATGAACCAGGAAACAGGAAACGCATCACTGCAGGTGCATGATGTCACTGCATCAAAACATCCCCTCGCTTGTGTAACAGCTGTTAGTCAGTACAAACTGAATGAGACGGATTTCATGTCAACAGAGAAACACAATGAGGACAACAGTATTTGGACACTAACGTCCACATACTGTTGTCCTGCTGTGACTCAGACGATAAACAGAACGACACTTTGATATTTCCTCTCATCATATCGTCTTCATGGTTATTAACCTTCATGTTGTGTGTGCGTCATTAAAATAATCACATGTCCCACTGTTGTTGATGTAAGTTGCAGTGCAGCGAGGCTTTTATTAAACTGACGCTCTGATTGGTTGTTTGATGGTTTGAGTGCTGACGGAGGGGCGGAGCTTCAAACAGCAGACTGATTGAGTCTTTAATATTTTATAAACTATAATCACGATAACATTCATCAGTGTTGTTGATGTAAATAAAGTTTTGGTTTGGATGATGGAACAGGTGACACCTGTAGTGATGTCATGGATGATGTCACCTTTCTTCATCATGTTAATGATCCCTGGTGATCAGATGAGTCACAGCTGATGACGTCTTCACTGATTGGTCACAAAAACCAACACGTGTAGCGTGTAGCGCGCAGCATGTAGCGTTTAGCATGTAGCATGATTTTTCTTGATAGTTCCGGATCATTGGACCAAACAAGTGTTTGAATCAAACACCTGGTTTCTTCCTTTCAACTCATCGTATGTTATAAATGTACGATCAGATGTTTCTTATTAATCATCAATGAAGCATCGTTACGTCAGCTATTAATTAATAAAGACAAACGTGCCGTTTGGTGCCCTGAAACCAACGTTTAAAATAATTTCACCAACAGCTGATACCGATTATTTTACATAAGTGTTTGTTGTTGTTATTTATTCTTCTGTTGTTTCCAATCTACACTATAAAAAATAAAGTCATTCAGTCCTCACACCTGTGAATGAGAACGAATTCAATAATACACATTTATGAAACAACCTTTAACATAACCTTCATTCACATGAAAAATATCTTTGGAGAAATAATCTCTAATATCTGTTTTATATTCCTGTGAAAACATCGACACATTTCTCCTTCAAACAGCTGATTTATTCACGTTTACCACCAAAGGCTACAATTTACGAGATTACACTGAACACATCATGAGAACATTATAATTTACCTTCACCCAGTACTCATTTTTACTGACCAGAGCCTGAATGCTTCACAATGTAAATCAGTGCAACCTCTGTGAGCTGTTATTCAGCAGTCTTTGCTGTGTTGCTGTGTTGTTGTGTTGTTGTATAGTTGTGTTGTCCTTCTGTCATATTTCAGAATAACAGCAGTAACACAACAATAAACATTTAGATTCTTTTTTCTTTCCCTTTTTTGTGGCGCCCCTGTGTGGATGACAGCGCTCTTAGCACTCACTCATACTGGCCACGCCACGGGCCGACACTGTTAATGCTGACAGAGGAATTATCAGACAGTGTTTCACTCTGATATTAAACTGTCACAGTGGCTCTGGCTTTAGGATGACGACCACAGCAACAGACAAGTTGCAAACTTTAAAAAGAAATTTAAATTAAAAAGAGTTTTTTAAAAGATGATTTCTGAGAGGTGATTTAAAGACGTCACAGATTCTGCAGCGTCAGATGTTTCAGATGTGAAGAGTCCAGCAGGAGGCGCTGCAGCCTCCTCAGCTCCTCCTCTTGCTTCATACTGTGGACTGTCCCTTTAACAACCCCCCCTCCCCCGCTGCTCTGTCATGTCTCCTCGTGACCTTTGACATATAAGGGCATGTCGGCATGGCAACACCTGACGTCTGTCAGTCTAAAAACAGACTGAGTGCTGCTCTGTCTGCAGTCTGCAGGCCTTCACTGCTCCGCTCCTTCTTCTTCTTCTTCTTCTTCTCCTTCTTCTTCACTTCTTTATTTTATCTAACGTCCTCCCCCGTCCTGTCCGGGTGACGGCCGTCTCCCCCGAGTTCCTCACCCACTGAGACATCATGGAGAGTCTGGAGAAGCAGCTCATCTGTCCCATCTGTCTGGAGATGTTCACCAAGCCGGTGGTCATCCTGCCCTGCCAACACAACCTCTGCAGGAAGTGTGCCAATGACGTGTTCCAGGTCAGTAACACGCACACACACACTAACAGACACATATACACACTCAGTAACACACAAAAAACGTTTCGGAGCATTTGAGTTGTCTCATGTCGTCATTCTACTGACATCAAATCAGGAAGTTTATGAGTCACTTCCTGTCAGTGTTCCTGTTGTTAACCACTCTACCTGTGTGATGCCCCGCCCCCTGCAGGCGTCCAATCCCTACCTGTCGACGAGGAGCGGCTCCACGGTGACATCAGGTGGTCGTTTCCGCTGCCCGTCCTGCCGACATGAGGTGGTTCTGGATCGGCACGGTGTGTACGGGCTGCAGAGGAACCTGCTGGTGGAGAACATCATCGACATGTACAAACAGGGCAGCAGCAGGTAACACACACCTGGACACGGCAGGCTTTTATTTTGGTAGGGTCAGACAAAAGTCTGACTGAGGCAGGTGGGAGGGGTCCAACAAACACTGGAGGCCAGTGTTCACTTCCTGTAAGATTGTAAAGCCAAACCCTGTTCTTTTTTCCTAAACATAATTACGTGTTGGCTAAATGTAACCGTGTGTGTGTGTGTGTGTGTGTGTGTTTGTGTGTCGGCTAAACGTAACCACGTGTGTGTGTTGGCTAAATGTAACCACGTGTGTGTGTGTGTGTGTCGGCTAAACGTAACCACGTGTGTGTGTCAGTTAAACGTAACCACGTGTGTGTGTCGGCTAAACGTAACCATGTGTGTGTGTCGGCTAAACGTAACCACGTGTGTGTGTCAGTTAAACGTAACCACGTGTGTGTGTCGGCTAAACGTAACCATGTGTGTGTGTGTTGGCTAAACGTAACCACGTGTGTGTGTCGGCTAAACGTAACCACGTGTGTGTGTGTCGGTTAAACGTAACCACGTGTGTGTGTCGGCTAAACGTAACCACGTGTGTGTGTGTCAGCTAAATGTAACCACGTGTGTGTGTCGGTTAAACGTAACCACGTGTGTGTGTGTCGGCTAAACGTAACCACGTGTGTGTCGGCTAACGTAACCACGTGTGTGTGTCGGCTAAACGTAACCACGTGTGTGTCAGTTAAACGTAACCATATGTGTGTCGGCTAAACGTAACCACGTGTGTGTGTCAGTTAAACGTAACCATATGTGTGTCGGCTAAACGTAACCACGTGTGTGTGTCAGTTAACGTAACCATATGTGTGTCGGCTAAACGTAACCACGTGTGTGTGTGTCAGCTAAACGTAACCACGTGTGAGTGTCAGTTAACGTAACCATATGTGTGTTGGCTAAACGTAACCACGTGTGAGTGTCAGTTAAACGTAACCATATGTGTGTCGGCTAAACGTAACCACGTGTGAGTGTCAGTTAAACGTAACCATATGTGTGTCGGCTAAACGTAACCATGTGTGTGTGTCAGTTAAACATAACCACGTGTGTGTGTTGGCTAAACGTAACCACGTGTGTGTGTTGGCTAAACGTAACCACGTGTGTGTGTTGGCTAAACGTAACCACGTGTGTGTGCTGGCTAAACGTAACCACGTGTGTGTGTTGGCTAATTGTAACCACGTGTGTGTGCTGGCTAAACGTAACCACGTGTGTGTGTGTTGTTGAAGGAAAAAACATCAGTGGTGTTGTCCCGATGTAGTGCTTTTATTTTGAAAGAGACTGTATGCAAACTGTACATTTCCTGTGAAAACAGAAGTGTATTTTGAAAACAGACAATGCATGTAACAGGCTGAAGTTGACACGGCGTCCCAGAACGTCAACAACCAACACACCCAGGGTACCTTGGACGTCATATGTGGACGTGGAAAGTCCATGACCAAACGTGGACATGTGACGAGGTCACAGTGAGGATGATGATGGACTGTGGAGCATTATCACCAAAATTTGACCTCTATCTCCGCCCACACATAAACTGCACTTATGCCAAAACGTCAGTAACATTACTGATTAAAATGCGCGGCCGTAGTTTGGAACAAGTTAGCTAGCAAGCTAACGTTAGCAGTCTCATTATTGTTGTTGGTACCAAATCATGACAGACCCAACAAACATCACTGACGGCTTCTATTCGACAACAGTTTTGGTGCTTAGTGTAAAAACATGTCTTACTAACAGGCTCCGTGTCGTCTTGTTGACAGTTAACAAGATGGCGACCGCTGAAGGTGAGAAGTGTCCGTCATTCCACACTCAACTGTTGGACTGTTCACTGCATTTTCCTGTACTAGTGTGACAGCACTCAGAATATGAAGTGTTTAGTAGTGTGTGACTTGAGACACTGACTTGGCGACTTGGTGACAGTTTATATTTGATTAGTGCTGATTAGTTTTACTGTTTGATCAGATTTAGGTCTGAGTTTGAGACTTTGTGTGGGCGGTGGTGGTGTGAAATAAGAACATACAACCTGCTGACTGTTTCCTTTGTGAAACATCAGGTGTTGAATAAAGATGGAAGTTGCTGCGTCTTCAGTTATTTTCCAGCTGCACAGTTTGCAGACTGCCGTCTGTTATTATCTGTTATCTGTTTTTGTACGTGAACAAAACGATCTTTGGTGTCATCATTTTCCAAACTGGTGCTCAGTAACATAACGTTAGTTCCTCATGGGTCTCTCCTGTAACGTGATTGGATGATGTCAGACTGGTTCAAACAAAATGGATCTGAGGACTGAGGTGTCGACTTGTGACTTGTGTCTTGTGTCTTGTGACTCGAGCTCACACCTCTGTTTTGAATGAAAAACAGGTGGATCATGTGACCTGACATGTTTTCACAACAACAACATGTTTTCACAGAGCAGTGAGTCTGTGATTCCTCACTAAGGCCTCGACCACACTGAGACACATCATGAGTAACACGTCACCAACAACCCCCCCGTCTTCCTGTGTGTTCCTGCTGTGTGTTCCTGCTGTGTGTACCTGCTGTGTGTACCTGCTGTGTGTTCCTCTCCTGCGCAGCGTGTTGTGTTTTTGTAGCGGTTTGTAGACGTGCAGAAAAGTTGAAAATAGGCCTGTCAAAATAACGTGTTCATTTCAATAATTCATCACTAAAAAAATGCTGCTGTAAAAGAATTAACTCTCATTAACGGCGCTCCGTGGTGCCCTTTGCATCATTAAAGGCCACAGTGTGTTTGTCACATGATGGAGGAAGGCGAGATGACGCTGTTCGGCCCCGTGAGCGGAACATTTACCCAGACTGAACTGTTGATAGCAGCAGCGTTCTCTGCAGGAAGGAATTTTCGTACCATCGCAGAACTTGAGTCTGAAATATCACCTCAACACAAAACGCTATTTTGTTTCCTGTTAACTTTCCAATTAACTAAGACTGAGGGTGCGTTCAGAAACACTCTCTCTGAGTGCTGCAGAGAACTCTGGCACAGACTGGACCGTTCAGTTTTCCAGAACACCAGACTCTGGGAGCAGCAGAGCGTCAGGCACCGTGAACGTGTGATGAACTTAAAAGTTTGTTACTCCATTTAGAAATGAAACGCTCTCTGTCTTCAACTATGAGTCCTGCTAGCTTAGCTTCCCAGTGCAGTTAGCTCAGGTTTAGCTCATAGGTCCTGTTAGCTTACACTTACCGTCTCAGTCTAGCTAGCTGAGTGTCTCCCAGTGTTTGTGCTAAGCTATGCTAAGTGACCACAGAGATGACAGTGATCTCCATGTGTGACAGTTGGTCAACAGGATGTTTACAGTGAGTCAGGACTCAGCTGAAGGTGACAGGTGTGTGTTAGCCGTTAGCCTGTTAGCTGTGACACTCAGACAGACTCTGGCTCTATTTTTAAATGTGGGTCAGTGAGACAGCAGCTCCTCTATTTCAGTGGTCGACATTCTTTGGACGGCAGGACGACGAGCTGATAAACATGTTCAGGACAAACACCTCAGCTGGAAGCTTCCTGTTTATCATGACAACACGTTTAAAATCAAATAATCATGTCAGTGTAATGAGTCACTGTGACGTCACACAGATTACTGCAGGGAAATCTGTGAAGGTGTTGATTTCTCTTGTTTCAGCTGGAACATTTAAAGAAGGATTGTTGAAGCTCTGTGTTGTTTCTGCTGTCATGCTTTATTTAATAAACCAAGTCTATGGACACACAGGCTGGACAGTGTCCTGCTGTGGACGGGGTCGAAGCTAAAAGTGTTTCAGACACCTGACATATCAAAATCAGTTTGCGTGAACTATGTGACCTCACACACTGGAACACTGGCTGTGTCCTGACAGTGGAGCTGGAGGATGTATTGAAGACACCGCCTCTCACTTCCTGCACGCCACTCTGGAGCCTGTCAGAGCACATGCAGCCATAGACTGAGACCGCAGCACGCCACAGGACATCTTTTCTACCTGTATAACTCCGCCCCCTCCTGTAGGGAGCAGCTGACTCAAAGGACACTGACAGCAACAGCCACCAACACGAGGTGCACGATCACGTCATGTGATGCACATCACTACTTTTCAATATGTTGTGTAATATTATTCTTTAGCATCATGATCACTGTTCAGTGTGGTGTGACATCATCATTACTGCGCCCCCACCCACCCCAGCAATACTTTAATAAAGTTTGCTGATGACATCACAGTGATCGGACTCATCTCTGGGGGGATGAATCGGCCTACAGTGGCGACGTGGAGCGGCTGTCCAGGTAGCGCGGCGATAAGGCGTACGCCTGCGTCCTCCTCTTTAATGTAGGACTACATCTTCGTTTTCGTCACTTACACCTCAGAGCGCTGCTATCCTCGCTCACTCTTTGGTTACATCCTCATGTTGATCATCACAGTTCTGACCTCTGTCAGAATTCAGCCGCCGGTTTCATCACCAGAACCTCCTCCATAGATCACATCAGTCCTGTTCTCCTGCAGCTTCACTGACTTCCTGTTAAATATCACGATATCGATTTCAAGATTCTGCTCCTCATTTTTAAGGCCCTTCACAGCCACGCCCCTCGTAACCACGCCCCCTCGTAACCACGCCCCCTCGTAACCACTACCTGTGTGAACTCCTTCATATCTTCAGGTCTTCACCATCTGCCTGCTGCTCCACCGTGGGTTCACACCTTTTCAAGCTGGCGTACACACACACACACACACACACACACACACACACACACACACGGTGACCTGCGCTGATGATAACTTTATACCTAATATTTATGACTATGATTTTTGTCTCGTTATTTTATTTATTTTTATTGTATATTACTGAATAGTTTGACTTTATTATTCAGGGACACTCTGCTGCTTGTTTTCTACCTGTGTCCTGTCAGGTGTCTCTGAGTGAATTATTATTATTATCACCTAGAAGTTACTGTAAACAAACATTGACATATATCGTCATCATCATCATCATCATCACCATGTCTGTGTCCCTCTGAGCAGCAGGCCGGTCCCGGAGGTGAAGGTGGAGCAGCCGATGTGTGAGACTCATGAAGACGAGAAGATCAACATCTACTGCGTCACCTGCAGCGCCCCCACCTGTTCTCTGTGTAAAGTGTTCGGAGTTCACAAAGACTGTGAGGTCGCTCCACTGGACGCCGTCTTCCACAAGCAGAAGGTGACACGACACACCTGTACATGAACACAGTGAGCACATGACACACATTTTACCTCAGGAGACGTCACAGTGCAGGTGACATCATGTGACCAGCAGAGGGCACTCAGACATCAGCCAATCACCTGCTCTGAAACATGACTGTCATCTCTACATCACCTCTGTGTGTGTGTGTGTGTGTGTGTGTGTGTGTGTGTGTGTGTGTGTGTGTGCGCGTGCGTGCGCAGGCCGAGCTGACTGACTGTATCTCCATGTTAGTCGGGAACAACGAGAGGACGCAGGCCATCATCAGTCAGCTGGAGGAAACCTGCAGAGCTGTGGACGTGAGTTCATCCACCTGCTGACTCATCACAGTTCTGACTTTACTGACTCAGCTGACCTTAGTCTGTTTCCATGACGACAGAGAAAACAGATTTATATAAACCCCTGTAAACATGTCAGTGTGAGTGAAATGGTCCTGCAGTGAATGTGTCACAGTAGGGACTAACACACCCAGATCATGTGACTCCTGCATGTATACAGTCAGTCAGACCCAAACTGGCCGAGGCGCTCTGAGCATGCTCCACAGTTTACGCCCCGGGCTTTGACCCGGAAGTCCAATAGCATTAAATGTGTAAGAGAAGAAGAAGCCGGTAACAACATGGAGAAATCTACATCCAGAGCCGTGACTTTTTGGACGGACCAAATGTACAGAGCTGTAAAGTTGTCCACCATGGTAGCAGTTAGCAGCTAGCTAACCGTAGCTAACTTGTTTGTCCATTGTTTGGTCTGTGACGTAATAGGTCAACAGGAAAAAGGTCCAATACTAACAAGCTGAAAGGGGGCATATCTCCACCTATCGTAGAGGAGTCGCACATACTTGGCTCAATAAATGGATTCCCCTCCCGTGCTTGTATACTGGGACAAGGACAGTAGGCCAGTTAGATGTCCTCGTCCAGCTGGGACTGGAGCTCCATTTCACTGTTTCCATGGAAACAGAAAGAGTGATTCAGCTGAAGTAAAACTCACTCTGCTGCATCCCAACAGCTTTAATTATTATTTCTGATTATATAATGATTCAAATGTTTGGAGCAGCGTTCACACGCGTTTGTGCTGACGTTACTAACTGAGTGTTTTCAGGAGAATGGTCGCAGGCAGAAGTCGAAGATGTGCGAGACGTTCGATCACCTGTATGCTCTGATGGAGGAGAGGAAAGGCGAGATGACTCTGAGGATCAACTCCGAACAGGAGGAGAAACTCGACTACATCAGAGGTCTGAGGAGGAAGTACACCGAACACCTGGAGAGCACCGCCAAGCTGCTGGAGACCGCCATCCAGACCATGGATGAGTCCGAGATGGCTGTGTTCCTGCAGGTGAACCTGAACGCACCCAGGCTGACAGGAGGGTGTGCCTCTTATTTTGAAATAAAGGGCTCTTACTTTGAAATAAAGGCCTCTTATTTTGAAATAAAGGGCTCTTACTCTGAAATAAAGGGCTCTTATTTTGAAATAAAGGGTTCTTACTCTGAAATAAAAGCCTACCATTTTGAAATAAAGGTGTCTTATTTTGAAAGGCAACACTTGAATGAATGTAAATGTGTCAGCAGTAACGTTATTTTGTCCTCCCACAGACGACCAAACCTCTGCTACAGAAGTGAGTCTAACAGCCGCAGTCTTTGATTGATAATAACGATGATATTGATCAGATATTATTGGTTATTAACAATGACCTGTGTTCAGGATTGTGGAGGGAACCAACACGTCTCACATGGATAAAGTCCAACATGGCTACGAGAAGATGGATCACTTCACGGCTAACTTTGAGCGTCAGAGGAGAGCGCTGATGAGCGTCGACTTCATCAAACGTAAGAAACAGGAAGTCCTCACAGGTGACCTCAGCAGCTTATTGGCTCTCACATTAACCCTCTGCTGCCTCCTCAGTTGATGAAGATGATGAAGATGATGAGGACGAAGCAGTGGAGGTCAGAGGGACGACCTCACCCAATCAGCAGCCTGCGCCGCCTCCTGTTCAGCCTGCAGGTGTTCAGCTCTCAGCCCCGCCCCCTCAGAGACCCCCAGAGGCTCCGCCCACCGTGACACAGACACCGCCAACACAGTCAAAAAGCCCCACCCCCTCCGCAACCACACAGGCCCCTCCTCCTCCACCCCTCCCCACTCAAGGCCCCGCCCCTTCGGTATGACATCACACGGTGCATTCAGGAACATGAAGTCAATTTTTCAACATGATTTAGATTCGTTACATAAATTTATATATTACATTAAAGTATATATATGTGTATTGTATTTATATCACGTTTTAATCTGTTGAAAATTTTAAATATTATTTAATTAAAGAGGCAGCAGATAGGATTCATTTGTTTTTAGCTTGGCGCCACCTAGCGTCAGTGGTGTTGCACTGTGGCATCGACCAAACTGAGCGTGGGGATCAGAGATAATGAATCAAATGTAGGCTGTAAAGCCACCAGTATACCTCTATGTATATGTAGAATGAGAAGGTGTGTGGACACTCTGCTAAATAAATGAGTAAAGAGACCGAGCAACAATTATCAGATTTATCTGAAGAAAAAACAAATAGTAATGCAAATAATTCTAGCAGAATGCACAGTATCAGTACAAACAGCTCACAGTAAATGATACCAATATGTACAGTACCAGTACAAACAACAGTAGACACAGTGGAATTATACCAATATGCACATGTAAACAGTCCCCATTCTAGAATAAACGCTACCGTATGGAAACCATGCGGCCGCTTGGAGCTCAAATTGAATGGGAAACAAAGTCCAGTGTTCACTTAGCTGGGCGTAACTTAGCTGGGCGATGTCCGTGGATAGCTGCCTCCGTGAGAAGAGAACAGAAGGAAGGGAGGGGGGTATCACTGTCCGAGGGCTGCCGTAGAATGGCAACCAGGATGTCAGCCGACCAACACTCGCTACCCGCTCCCTGGTTGCGGCGATTTGCGATGCTGGCCAGCTAGGAATGAACTAGCAGCCAGTACAGTACAGTCCTCTCTGGTCTAGCTAACATTTAGCCGTGTTACTTACTGATCCATTAGAAAGAAAGCTAGCTGGACATGGGTTTTGAAGCCTCTTTGGTCACGGAGCTCCCTCCATCTCTTGAACACCTGACTGAGGTTTACTCTTGTTTTTCCTCTTCTTTTATCACTCTCCTTTTTGCTCTTCTTTGCCTCCTCACACAGAGGAGCTCCTTTTCTTTTGCTAGGCCGTTTTTCACTTGTCTCCAAACTTTGTCCGTCTGCCATTGTGCTCGTGACTCAACTATCTCATGCCCAGCTCCTTATAAGGACCAGCTCCAGCCCCTGATTGGCTGACCGACCAGTTTCACAATACATGACGTGTTTCCTGCCGTAAAGCAGATTTTTTCTGCGAAATTTCGGCACCGGTGGCAGAAGCTTATTGCAAAGATTGCAAAGCCACTGAGTAACCTGTGTAAACACTGATAGTCTGATTTTACTGTGGACACTACCCTGTGCAACCCACATTATGTTCATCATGATATGTTTAGGTGTCTGTTGCTTCTTTAAATAATCTCATTTATGGAGCAAATATATTCTTAAGCCTTTTTTTTTTTTTTTTTTTACATATTCACAACACAGTTACTTTACAAAATAATCCTTCTCCTTCTTTTCCTTTTTTTCTCTCCTTCCACCTCTTCTTTATCTTCTTCTCCTACTTCATCATCATCATCTTATTCCTCTTCCTTTGTTGTTGTTCTTCTTCCTGTTCTTCCTCAGCTGCTGCAGGTCCAGTCTGATCAGCAGAACGAGTCGGAGGACAAAGATGGACCCAAACACGTCTTCTCCTTCAGCTGGCTGAACCAGAAGTGACATCAGATCAGGACCTGGATCAGTCTTTTATTTAACATCAGTAACGTTCACACGTGTTTTTACTGTCACTGTGACATCACTGTGACATCACTGTGACGTCACTGTTACAGGATGTTTGCTGAGTTTGTTCTGAATCTAACAGATGTAAATCAATATTTAAAAATGTGAAACATTTTGTGGTTTAAACTCAAACTCTCAGTTTGTTTCTTCGGGTCAAATATTTTCTGTTCATGTGTCAAATAAATGATTCTGTTTTTATTATGAATCCTGATTTTCTTCTTCTGCTGAAACTGACTCAGTGTTTCTGTCAGGTGACATCAGACTCATCTGAAACCTTCATCCCGTCACACGTGATAATGTTCAGTCAAATATTTCTCATTCAAATGTCCTGAAAACATTTTATGTCTGAAACTGGTTGAAATCACTGAGAGTCACTTTTCTTATTAAGTCAAAGAGACTTGTGTCCGAGTCCTTCCCTCCAGGGAGGAGGAGTCAAAGCAGGAACGGCTTACCTCTAACAGGTGAACGTCTGTCACCCGCCCCGCTGTGTGACTTCAGCCATGCGTGGATCAGCTGGCTGGTTGTGGTGCACCCTGACAGCAGCTTGAAAACAGCCTGACAGCGGTGTTAGTCCTGTCCATGGCACCGATTGGTTAATAGTTACCATCTGTGGTGCTCATTGGTTGTTTTTTATTTTAACTGACAAACTGCTGTTTGATGTCAAGATGCCGGACCTGGATCAATCAACTCGTCCTCAGTGTAGTGGGCGGAGTCAAAGGTTTGGACCCAGGCGACCTGCAGACGTGACTTTGAGAGGTTTTATTGTGAATCTAAAGTGACCACTGATTTTATGACAAACAAACATCCAGAGAGCATCATGTGACCGGTCAGACTGACACTCGACTCGAATGTAAACAACACAAACCGTCATCAAAAGTTCAGTCAGCTTTATTGTTTTTCTTACAGTGCAGAGATTCATTGATTATTGGTAGCTTTTATTTGACTTTTTCAGCATTTATTTCTTTTTCATTGATGAATGTCATTTTCATCTTTCATAGATCAAATATTGAAATCAGCAGTTTGAATTTCTGTCAGGTTTTAATGTGAATGACTGTTGTTGTGTGTGAACGCTGACTGTAGATGAAGTGTCTGGTGTGAACGCTGACTGGTGAAACGCTGACTGGTGTGTGTGAACGCTGACTGTAGATGAAGTGACTGTGTGTGAACGCTGACTGTAGCTGAAGTTGTGTGTGAACGCTGACTGTGTAGCTGAAGTGATGTGTGTGAACGCTGACTGTAGATGAAGTGTGTGTGTGAACGCTGACTGTAATGCTGTGTGTGAACGCTGACTGTAGCTGAAGTGTGTGTGACTGTAGCTGAAGTGTTGTGTGTGACTGTAGCTGAAGTGTTGTGTGTGAACGCTGACTGTAGCTGAAGTGTGTGTGTGAACGCTGACTGTAGCTGAAGTGTTGTGGTGAACGCTGACTGTAGCTGAAGTGACTGTGTGTGAAGCTGACTGTAGCTGAAGTGTCTGTGTGTGAACGCTGACTGTAGCTGATGTGTGTGAACGCTGACTGTAGCTGAAGTGTGTGTGTGAACTGTAGCTGAAGTGTTGTGTGTGAACGCTGACTGTAGCTGAAGTGTTTGTGTGTGTGAACGCTGACTGTAGCTGAAGTGACTGTGTGTGAACGCTGCTGAAGTTGTGTGTGAACGCTGACTGTAGCTGAAGTGCTGTGTGTGAACGCTGACTGCTGAAGTGTGTGTGAACGCTGACTGTAGCTGAAGTGAACGCTGACTGTAGCTGAAGTGATGTGTGTGAACGCTGCTGTAAAACTGTAGCTGAAGTGATTGTGTGTGAACGCTGACTGTAGCTGAAGTGTTTGTGTGTGAATGCTGACTGTAGCTGAAGTGTCTGTGTGGTGTTTGTGTGTGAACGCTGACTGTAGCTGAAGTGCTGTGTGTGAACGCGGACTGTAGCTGAAGTGATTGTGTGTGAACGCTGACTGTAGCTGAAGTGATTGTGTGTGAAGTGATTGTGTGTGAACGCGGACTGTAGCTGAAGTGTCTGTGTGTGAACGCGGACTGTAGCTGAAGTGTTTGTGTGTGAACGCTGACTGTAGCTGAAGTGTGCACAGAAGAGTCAGAGCTGAAAGCAGCTGAAGTGAGAGAGTTCGTGGACGTGAACTATTTTCCAAAGTCGTCCATCATCTTGCGGTTGCTGTCGGCCTGCTGGGCGATCTGCTCGGCTCGGGCCATCTCCAGGACCTCCCTGAGCAGGTGGAAAGTCAGATCCAGAGAGATGGGGGGCTCCTCAGACCTCTTCCCCTTCTCCCTGGCCTCCTCCTCCTCCTCCTCCTCCACCTCCTGCTCCCGCCGGTGCTCTGCCCGGGCCTGCAGGAGGCGCTGTGTGAGCTGCAGCACAGCCCGGTTTGCCATTGAGTAGGAGGAAGAGGAGGAGAGGAGGTCTGGAGCCGCAGCAGAAGAGAATCCTCCACCTCCACCCAGACGGAGGGAGAACTCCTCCCCCAGGTGGAGCAGCAGCGGTTGGGGGAGGAGTGGGCGGCGGCCGGTGGGGGCGTCGCCGGGTCGACAGTCAGCAGAGCGAGGGAGGAAAGCACTGAGCAGAGCCATGACCCACAACAACACATTCAGCTTCATCTCCGCTCACAGGTCCAACCTGAGGACAAACAAGAGGCTTCATGAGACGCCTGTGAGGACGATCTGTGGGATTAGAAAACCCAGAGACACTTGAGAGACTTTGCTGTTATCTGATAACGTTGTGTTCACACCGGGCGCCAAGAAAACAATTCATACGAGTGAATTACATGTAAAGTCAAAGTAAAGATAGGAATAGACACAAATTCCCACAATGGACATGGCGTGAATGATGCCAAGTACGTGACTTAAGTGGTGCGAATGAAGCGAGCAGCGTGATTTCCTGTCATATGCTTATTGACAAGAGTTGAAAAATCTGAACTTCAGTGACCAAATTGCACCGTAATAGCCAATCAGCGTTGAGATCCCCTGGGGATGTATGACACTGAGGAAATGCCGGCAGAAGTTCATTCATCGTTTCAGGGATTTCACGTGAGTGTGACATGAGTTATTTGCACATTTGAAGCGAGTCAACACAAAATATTCTGGTGTTCAAATTCACACAAGTAACGCAACATGAAAATCATGTTTGGTGTGAACGCAACATCACATACATAAATAGATAATTATGATATCTTACCCAAAGTATTATAGTTATATCTCTACCATAATGTTCTGGGCACTGTTCATATGTTTTACAACGAAAAGTAAGGCGTCAAAATTTGTACATATCCCACGTAATGATGAACCAGTAGTTTGTGCAGAGCCCATGTATATTGGAAGCCTGTGATCATGTGACCAAGATTAAAGCAGGAAGCAGCCATGTTGTGTAAAACACAGGACTTTCCCTCAGGACATCGCTGTGTGAAACTGTGTGAACTCTGAGACGTTTTTAAGGTGCGTCGTCACCATGTTTGTTGTCCTAAACGTAACCATGGCAACCTCACGTACCTAACCTATATTAGAGACAGACAGAGATTTGTGGAGTTTGTGTATCTCCAGGGGCCTCATTTATAAAAGAGTGCTTAGGATTCATACTAAAAGTCGACGTGCGCCCAAAAGCTGAAAATGGCGTGCGCCAAAACATAATCTAATTTATAAAACTGTGCACACGCACACTTGCACGCAATGTTTTCTTTATAAATCACAGACCTCCTGGAGTTGTGCGCACCCAGATCCGCCTCATATTCCGCCCTCTACACGCCCTAGTTCAACCATAAATGGTCATGCAAATCACCTCATGAATGCGATCTGCATATAAATAAGCCGGCATGCGAGTGTTCTCTCGTTGTGAGTCACGGCGACAGGTGTGAGAAACAAACCAAAAAACAGAATTTCTCCGAGACTGAGCTCGAGACCCTTTAACGGGAGGTGGAGGACTGAAGAAAGATTTTATTTGGTGGCCACAGCAGCGGGATCACTAATAAAAGAAAGCACATCAACGCTGCTGATGCTGTCAGCTGTGTCTGTGGGACTGCACCGACAGTGACAGAGAAATAAAAAGTGGTCTGATCTAAAGGTAGACCAAATATTTCTACTCCTTTACCAACATGTAGTTAATGTGTTGCTTTTAAATTTGAGGATGTTTGACATTGATGTGCGACATAAAGAGTCACATTTATTAAAGGTGGAGGCAAAAAGGAGAATGTGCCAGTGCCATCTTGCACAATTACGCACGAGGTTCACCGCAGTATTTATATGTTTATGGCAATCAGTCTGATCAGACTCCCGGCCTGAATTACAGCATGAACCAGTGGTATCCCTGTCCCAAAATACAACGTGTAATTTGAAATACAATTCAAAGATGAAAGTGTAATAGGCGAACATGTTTCTTCATGCCGGTTTTGTCATGAACAGCACATGTCTAAGTAGGGCTGATGAAATGAGTGTAACAGTTGTGTTTAATGGCTGTACTTCAAAACATGATAAATGCACTGGAAACATTTAGCTAAATAAATAAATATATTCCATGCAGTCGCGCCGTTCTCTCCCCCTCCTGCGCTCACAGAGTGGACAATGAGACGTTAGAGGCAGTGTGGATTAAATACATATTTAGAAAGAATTTCAATTCAGGATTTGAGTTTGTTTTACAATGTTTTTATGAAACAATTATCACTCACTCCAAGCGCAAAATAAAGCTGCTGGATTTAATTTCAGTGATAACGTGGATCTAAGGTGGATATAGCATGACATTAAATTTGTGAGACATCAATAAAAATCTGACTCCACTTCTCCACCTCGCCGTCTGCGTCGCCACTTCCCAGTGTCTCCAAAATGTGCACACGCATGACTCACAGTTTGCTTACAGGTGTGCACATTCTCCCGCCAAGTTTATTTTTATAAATCACAACCTTTGCGTGGTAAGTGGCGTACGCCACTTTCAAGCCCCGTTTTGTGCGTAAGCAAGCTTTATAAATGAGACCCCAGATCTGTTTCATGTTTGCAAAA
This sequence comes from Epinephelus coioides, assembly GCA_900536245.1. Taxonomy (NCBI): domain Eukaryota; kingdom Metazoa; phylum Chordata; class Actinopteri; order Perciformes; family Serranidae; genus Epinephelus; species Epinephelus coioides. Next base: position 302,614 of record UNPE01000205.1, read on the forward strand.
ATGTTTTGCTGACTTCACTAATCTTTGGTGTTGTTGTTGTTGTTGTTGTTTAATAGTTATATATTACTCTATTTTTAAATAGTAACTTGACATTAATATTTGTCCTGTTTGTCTTTCAGTAAAATATGATATAACAGATTTATTTTGTATTTTAGAGATTATTTTCACAGTCAAGTCACATTTCCATATAAACACAGCTGGACAGGCTCAGTATCTTCATCTTCCCTCATCTTCCTCTGTATAAAACATCCTGTGGTCAGTTTCTAATAAATATCCTGGACTTATTTTATGGAATAAAAATATTCGTTTACTGGATTCTTCTTTGTGTAAAAACAGACGTAGAAAAGTTGTGCTGTGAAAATCATTTGCTTCACAGCACCGTGGTGACTCTGAGCTGGAGCTCAACTCTGATCTTTAACATGTTAAACATGACAGTTTGTATTTTACAGCTTTAATATGAACCTGTGCAGGTTTACGTCACTCTGCAACTTTTATTCCTTTTTGTTTTTGATTTATGTGAAACTAAGAACCAATAACAGGTTTACACTCAGACTGTCCGTCTGTCCACACATGATGCTGAGACAAATGTGTCTCCGTACATTCTGCTGCTGTTTGTCCTCTCATGTCAGATCAATAAAGTTTCATCTCAACAGTTTTAAATCATATCAGGCTGTGTAGATAATTAATGTTTAAACTGAGATTATAAAGTATTCACTTACCTGGTCGTCCTGCAGAGCTGCTGTCCTTCTGTCCCTCTGTCTGTCTGTCCCTCTGTCTGATCTGTCTGTCTGTCTGTCTGTCTGTCTGTCTTCATCCACCTCAGCTCTGTTGCGTCTCTTCAGTCAAACTGAAACACTGGAACTGTTTCTACATTTTATATCAGTGAGAGCGTCGGGGGGGAGGAGCTCTGCACGCCTCCATGTGAATGGGACTGATGATGATGATGGATGATGATGGTGATGATGTGATGGTGATGTGGTGATGATGGTGATGATGGTGATGGTGATGATATGATGATCATGATGATGGTGATGATGATGATGATCATGATGATGGTGATGATGATGATGATGATGATGATGATCATCATCATCGACACGCGTCATTGGCGCATATTCAAACTTTCTCTGATGATGTCACACTGCAGACGGGAGCTGACTTCCTCTTTGCTAGAAGCAGGCGGGTGACTTCCATGATGATGATGAAGATGATGATGAAGAAGATGAAGTGACCTTTCTCAGCTCGACTGCAGACGGACTCTTTGACCTTCATCTCTCGCAGAGAGAGGAAACACTGTGACACTCAGTAGGAAGTTCATAGGTCTGTGACTCTGAAGGTGTCTCCGCTGCTGTCCGTCCAACTCTGACCCGTAACGTCCCAAAATTCACCACCACAGAAGAAGAGAGGAGCGTGACATCACCGTCAGCTGTATCATGGTCAAAACCTCTCACCTGCTGACATCATTGTTAAAAATCACAAGAGACTGGACTCCACCCTGTGGGAACCGCCCACCTCCTGAGGTGATATAAGCCCGCCTCGAACCTCAGCCCCTCCTCCCTCTCCTTCCCTCCAAAACCACCAGACAAAGGAAGTCCCTCCTGTTCTGTTACGGTAAACTGTGGATGCATAAATGTGAACAAATCATCCACCACCCCCACGCCACACTGGATGCTCCCCTGAACCACCGCCAATTATGTCAGTTATCATCCAGCCACTGGCCTTCATCAGTGTCCTCCTACAGACATGTCTCACGGTTGTCTTCATCAGTGTCCTCCTACAGACATGTCTCACGGTTGTCTTCATCAGTGTCCTCCTACAGACATGTCTCACGGTTGTCTTCATCAGTGTCCTCCTACAGACATGTCTCACGGTTGTCTTCATCAGTGTCTTCCTACAGACATGTCTCACGGTTGTCTTCATCAGTGTCCTCCTACAGACATGTCTCACAGTTGTCTTTAGCAGAGTTGTCTGGTTACCAGGTTTTGTCCTGTGGTCTTTGTCCAGCTGCTGCTGCTTTCACACTGAATCAGGCAGACAGAAGACACCAGACCAGATATGACTTAAGTGGACGAGTGTAGGACATCAGGGTGAGTCCGTCAGTGACATCAGGTGAGTCCATCAGTGACATCAGATGAGTCCGTCAGTGACATCAGATGAGTCCATCAGTGACATCAGGTGAGTCCGTCAGTGACATCAGATGAGTCCATCAGTGACATCAGGTGAGTCCGTCAGTGACATCAGGTGAGTCCGTCAGTGACATCAGGTGAGTCCATCAGTGACATCAGGTGAGTCCGTCAGTGACATCAGATGAGTCCATCAGTGACATCAGGTGAGTCCATCAGTGACATCAGATGAGTCCGTCAGTGACATCAGGTGAGTCCGTCAGTGACATCAGGTGAGTCCATCAGTGACATCAGGTGAGTCCATCAGTGACATCAGATGAGTCCGTCAGTGACATCAGGTGAGTCCATCAGTGACATCAAGTGAGTCCATCAGTGACATCAGGTGAGTCCGTCAGTGACATCAAGTGAGTCCATCAGTGACATCAGGTGAGTCCGTCAGTGACATCAGGTGAGGTCCGTCAGTGACTCAGGTGAGTCCGTCAGTGACATCAGGTGAGTCCTCAGTGACATCAGGTGAGTCCAGTCAGTGACACATCAGAGTGACATCAGGTGAGTCATCAGTGACATCAGATGAGTCCGTCAGTGACATCAGGTGAGTCCGTCAGTGACATCAGGTGAGTCCATGAGTCAGTGCATCAGATGAGTCCGTCAGTGACATCAGATGAGTCCATCAGTGACATCAGGTGAGTCCTCAGTGACATCAGATGAGTCCATCAGTGACATCAGGTGAGTCCATCAGTGACATCAGATGAGTCCACAGGTGACCGTCAGTCATCAGGTGAGTCCATCAGTGATCAGGTGAGTCCATCAGTGACATCAGGTGAGTCCGTCAGTGACATCAGGTGAGTCCATCAGTGACATCAAGTGAGTCCATCAGTGACATCAGGTGAGTCCGTCAGTGACATCAGTGAGTTGACATCAGGTGAGTCGTCAGTGACATCAGGTGAGTGAGTGATCAACTCCAACATCACTGCAGCAGTATTGATGAGTGTGGCTGTTGCCGGCAGCGTCAGCTGCTCAGTGTGAATCATATCGGTGTGAAAGGTGCCTCTGTGTGCCAGTGTCTGACGGAGCTCACTGAGGATGTGGCGATATTTGAGAAGTTGGGAGTGAGACGGAGCTGAGTCCTCTGTTCAACACCCGATGCAGACGATCTGATCTCAGACATCATAAATCAGTCGTACGGTCTCATTTGTTTCTGAATGTTTAAACATGTTTTACGTCAGACGTCAAACTGAATCGCAGCTTTCCATAAAAACCTGATCTGTGATAGGTCAGCTTCACGACGTCTGGTGAGCCGAGGTTACTGTTGGTATGAATGTGGGATCCCTCCATCTACTTCTTGTTCATCAGCCCTTAAATCCACCATAATCAAATCAATAATCAATAAAGTGAATCAGCATCTCATTATGAGATTAAAATAGTCATGATTTAATTTATTCTGTTGTTTTGGACACGGTGAGACATGAAGACGAGCTGACTGACAGTCTGAAAATATCACAACTTTGACTCTAAACTGTCTCTGACTGAACTTTTGACTCGTCGATTGATTTGAAACAGTCTCCATAAATAGATGACAGCAAAAGAAATGAAAGGAAAGAGCAAAGTGAAAATAACGTCAGTCTGATCAAAGTGTTTCATAAACCGAAGTCGACTCGTTGACTTCCCTCGGACGCAGAAATAAACAGAATGGAATAAAAGGCTGAGGCGTGTGGACAGTCGCAGGTTTGTTTAAAGGTCGATGTGTCGCCACGCTGCAGCTCTGAGGTGTGTTCTGTGTCTCTGCTGTGACCTTTGACCTCTCAGTGTTTACACATCGTCCTCCGTCTGTAACCTGACTCTTCAGCTGACTTTTAATTTGAAAAACCAAACAGCTTCATTTAGTTTGTGCTGATGAACTTCCTGTTCACTCTGAATAACTAAACATGCCATTTGTCTTTAATTCTCCGACAGAGACCGCATTCGATCAGATCTGAACCTGAACCACCACATTCTGACCAGTCTGACCAGTCAGACCAGTCTGACCTGGACTGGATGAACACAGAGTCTCTTTTTCAGATCTGTGAAACTTATATTTTGCTGTTTGAACACATTTGATTTATTTCTGCAGGTCATCAGTTTATGAAACATTCAAACTCATGAAATTTTGTGTTTATTGACAAATCAAATTATTTTATTATTTTTGTGTGTGTTTAACTCACTCCCTTTTTGTGCAGCAGCCTGAGTGTGTCTTTGCCTAAAACTTCCCCGGCTTGGTAGAAAACGACCTTGTCTCTGCGTCCCTTCGTGTCAAATTGATAAAAATGGCCGTCTGAAATGGCACAGTTCATATGGACTTTTTATTAGAATTTAATAGTAAGACGAGATTTATTTTTCATAAACTTTGAAATGAGGACATTTCATCTGAAGAGAGGGAAGAATGTCAGATACGATTTATTATCCTGAGGACGGATCCAGTACAGTACATTGTTTACATATTTTAATTTGCTCTTTATGTTAAATTTGGAACTATTTAATATCGCACAGCGTACGTGCAGGTTAATGAGAGCTATGGTTAAGTTTGTCAGAGTGGTGTATATAAGAGGTGCGATGCCACTGTCGTTGACGATGTTCAGTTGTCCTACGTTCTTTTTCAGACATTAAAGTGGATCATGTGACACAGAGAGAAGTTGTCCCGTGCTCTTCCTCCACCCACAGACCTCTGCTGGTTCATTCAAGTTATTTCATGTTTACACGTAAGACAGGACAGAAACCTGCCCAACAGTATTTATATCATTAAAATATCCCATAATATTACTGTTCAAAATGGCTGCTGTGGCCTTCATCTCCGTGGACAGAAGTCTTCCTCAGCACACAGTCTGTCAGTCAGTCACACCTGCAGCTGTTTCAGTTTCAGTCGTTCTTTTGATGGTGTTGAACGCTGCAGTGAGTCAGAGGCTGCAGAACACAGCTGGATGCAAAGATCTGTTTTCTCTGACTGACCGTACGAAGCCCCGGAACATTGTGACGTCACTGTGTTTTGATAAATACAGATGTTAACATGTGACTTGTAAACTTGGCTACGTGGTGACTTGTTGGACTGGTTTTATTTAACAAACCTTCAGTCGCGCAGTCAAAAGTTAATATTCTGTGTTCTCAACATTAAGTCAGTGAGTGTTGAGTTTGTCCAGGAGGTGTAGCCGTAGGTAGCTGTTCAAGATGGCGGACCTCTTCATGCATGTGTGACTCACATACACATGACTGACACCGTGTACTGACGCGGCTGTTGAACATGGTGTGTCTTCTTATTTAATTATATTTAACTTCCTCCCTGAGTCGATGTTACTTTCTTTATTCTTGTTCTGTTTCTTCATCGAGGTGGACAGTTATTTGACTCTGTATGTTTAAGAAAGGAACGACCTCTGCGAGATGTTATTTGTTCTTGTATGTCCTACTAATGTTTGATAAAAAAAGAATAAGGTGTGTCACACCCCCGGAAGTGATGTCATAGCCACAGAATTGTTTTTTTTTTAGATTACATATGTTCTTCTGATGGGCTCGGTGTCGATTTCTCAGAGTGGAGGTATACACGTCACATGTCAAGATATAAACGATGACGCTTAAGCAGAATTTATACGTGTGGTGGTGTGTCTGTGTCTCTCTGCAGTTACACCTCCTAAACACTAGGCAGCAGCAGAGCTTTCTGTGAAGTGCTGTAAAGTTTAGTTTATTCAAAACACATTAAACACACATTAAACACATGTTAGCCTAGCAGCTAGCAGAGATTTGCTCTGCTCATATTTCAGCCAGGATAAATCACACACAGTGTGTGGAGGCTTTATTGTCTTCACAATTTATTGTTTCTTATCTGTGAAATTAAAGTAAATCAAAGCTTTGTTTCCACTGAGGGAAATTATGGAAGCGAATCATGACTAATATTTAAATTAAAATGTATTTGCAGAAATGCTTTTTCATTTTAAGAATGTGGCTGCATTATTTGACTCATAAATAAAATTAATCATCAATCATTCTATTTGCATTTTAATTTTCTTCTTCAAGACTGCTCATTATTTTACTTAATTAAAATGAAAAAGAAAAAGTCATTTGAGATTTAATTTTCAAAATATGCCCCAGCAAATAGATACCAAAATTCAATTTGAAATGTAAAATTTGAAAATTAAAATGCATTTACAGAAATGCTTTTTCATTATAAGAATGTGGCTGCACTATTTCACTCATAAATAAAATGAATAATCAATCAACCTATTGCATTTGCATGTTCTTCTTCAAGACTGCACATTTTATGCCATAATCAAAAAGAAAACAAAGAAGACACTGCTATTTCATTTTCGTGGTCTGCCCTGCAAAATAGTGACCATAATTCAAATGATTTGGCAATCTGAGCGGCGCAGGAGAGTGACGTCAGGAGCCGCTCTTCTTCAGCTGACCATGGTGCTACCCATCTAATACAGTAGGGGGCGGTGTGCACATTTGATATATGGATGCATCACAGATCATGGCGCTCCCTGAGATTATAAATACCACACATAGCAACACAAACTGCTTTGCTAGCTCAATCATGTTGTAACTAAGATATCTGCTGGAAAAAATAATTTTTTTATGGACTGTTCATTGAGGATACGGAGTTAATACGTCTGCTGACTTGACAGTCATTTAAACTGGTAGCAGGTGCCGTGTCAGTGTTAGTAGGCACTAGGGTTGCTACGGGTTACCTGCACAGCTGTGTGCGTAGGTGGTGATCAGTCACATGTAGGTTAGATAAGGGAGTCACAGTTGATCAGTGTTATGGAATGAGAATCAGGGGAGGCCACAGTTTTTCAACCATGTCTGTGTGTGTGTGTCGAGTGAATGGGTTTTCGTTATAATCGAAGTATTTTTGTCCTTTTGCACGAGCTCGTTTTAAGTCTTTTTTACACTCGGCTTTTTGTAGGTGTTTTTAACGTTTTTGTAAGTCAAGTGTTCAAAGCGTACCATGGAGGACCTCGTGTTTGCACACCAACATGAGTTAAAAATGGCTTCGGATTCCCTCAACTGGCATTTTTGTAGTTGGATTGCCGATACACTCAGCTTGAGCTTATACTTTGTAGACATTGTGATTTCCCAAAACTAAATAACAGTCCAGCAACTTTTCCGGAGGAAACCCTGTGACATGGACACGTTAAATAATTTTCATACATACTGCCTTGGTTTGATTCTAACCCATACAATATGGTTGTCGAATATTGAATCTGCTCGTGAAATTAATAAATTACGCACAGCCAAGATTAACTGATTTGATATGGAGTACCTATTGACATCAGTGTGTAATAAGCCTGGAGGCCATAGCTAACAAGCTGCAGTCAACAAAGACCCTTGTAAACTTGTATACGTTTCATAGATATATTTACACTATTATTAATTCAGCTTTCAGCATGATCTTGATCATGATAGAAATTAAATTGCATCATGCCATCTTGCTGTTCTGCATTAAATTGTTAAGCAAAAAAATATCCATTGATCAAAGGAATTGTTGGACTGTATGTTTATCTATATTATCTATATATATTTAATATCAATAAATCATTGCATACATAAGTAATCATCTTAAATATTTAGGCTAATATAATTTAGATCTGCCCTGTAAAAGTGTGTGTATAGCGCACTGAATGAGTGTTTGGTGCGAAGATGTTATTACCGCTTGTCATAAGAAAACACTTGTAAGGTCCTCTTCACACCTAACACTCACTCAGTGCGCTATACACACACTTTTACAGGGCAGATCTAAATTATATTAGGCAGCTTTGTATGTATGAAAATTATTTAACGTGTCAATATCACAGGGTTTCCCCCGGAAAGGTTGCTGGACTGTGTGGTATTTATTCAGTTTTGGGAAATCACGATGTCTACAAAGTATAAGCTATAAGTACAAGTATAAGCTGCTACCAGTTTAAATGACTGTCAAGTCAGCGGATGTATTAACTCCGTAACTCAATGAACAGTCCATAAAAAAATTATTTTTTCCAGCAGATATCTTAGTTACAACATGATTGAGCTAGCAAAGCAGTTTGTGTTGCTATGTGTGGTATTTATTCAGTTTTGGGAAATCACGATGTTTAGAAAGCACAATCTCAGGGAGCGCCATGATCTGTGATGCATCCATATATCAAATGTGCACACCGCCCCCTACTGTATTAGATGGGTAGCACCATGGTCAGCTGAAGAAGAGCGGCTCCTGACGTCACTCTCCTGCGCCGCTCAGATTGCCAAATCATTTGAATTATGGTCACTATTTTGCAGGGCAGACCACGAAAATGAAATAGCAGTGTCTTCTTTGTTTTCTTTTTGATTATGGCATAAAATGTGCAGTCTTGAAGAAGAAAATGCAAATGCAATAGGTTGATTGATTATTCATTTTATTTATGAGTGAAATAATGCAGCCACATTCTTAAAATGAAAAAGCATTTCTGTAAATGCATTTTAATTTTCAAATTTTACATTTCAAATTGAATTTTGGTATCTATTTGCTGGGGCATATTTTGAAAATTAAATCTCAAATGATTTTTTCTTTTTCATTTTAATTAAGTAAAAGAATGAGCAGTCTTGAAGAAGAAAATTGAAATGCAAATAGGATGATTGATGATTAATTTTATTTATGAGTCAAATAATGCAGCCACATTCTTAAAATGAAAAAGCATTTCTGTAAATACATTTTAATTTAAATATTAGTCACGATTCACTTCCATAGAAAATGGTTTCAGCTCACAGAGACAGACAGGAAGTCTGCGTGTCCCACTTTATCAGGTTGATCCTGTTTTCAGAGAATAAGTCTGTGTGTATGATTTTTGATTAATGATGAGAACTCTGTCCTTTTAAAACCCTCATCAATATATTTTTAATAAAAATCATTCATCCATTAACCACACCCTTAAAATCTAATTAAAATCCCTTAGTGACATTTTAATATGAGACACATGACTTTTATTCTGAAATGCGGAGGCGGAAGTACTGAGTCGTGTCCTGTCGGTAACTTGACGTCACAGTATTTTGATCTCGGTGAGCAGCTCGTGCGGATCATCTCACATCGACTCTGCAGAGATGGCGGGACGGGACCGGGTCGTTCACCTGCTCAGACAGCTCGAGCGCGCGGCGTAAGTTTGACGCACACACCTGACACCTGAGACTCAAACCTGAGGTCACCTGAAAACACACGTAAACAACCCGCGGTGACGTAACAGCCTGCAGAAGCTCCCATGTGTTCTTTTTCTGTGTGGAGGGGAGAAGGTGGCGCCAGACTCCGTTCAGAAATCTGCTGTTTTAAAATGTCTTCAGGTTAAAGTTCCGGTTCCGCTCGGCTCAGAGTTCAGATCAGGTCAGTTTCTACATCAGGTCCGAAGTCTCTGTTGATTCGGCTCAAAGTCTGGCTCTCTGTTAAACTTCATTTCTGCTTTTAAAACAGGTCTTTACAAATTCTCCTAGTCTCCTGACCTGAACATGTGTCAGGTCTCTACAAAGTCTCCTAGTCTCCTGACCTGAACATGTGTCAGGTCTCTATAGTCTTCTAGTCTCCTGACCTGAACATGTCAGGTCTCTACAAAGTCTCCTAGTCTCCTGACCTGAACATGTGTCAGGTCTCTATAGTCTCCTAGTCTCCTGACCTGAACGTGTGTCAGGTCTCTATAGTCTCCTAGTCTCCTGACCTGAACATGTGTTAGGTCTCTATAGTCTCCAAGTCTCCTGACTGAACATGTGTTAGGTCTCTATAGTCTCCAAGTCTCCTGACCTGAACATGTGTAGGTCGCTTAGTCTCCTAGCTCTCCTGACCTGAACATGTGTCAGGTCTGTATAGTCTCCTAGTCTCCTGACCTGAACATGTGTTAGGTCTCTATAGTTCTCCTAGCCTCCTGACCTGAACATGTGTTAGGTCTCTATAGTCTCCTAGTCCTCCTGACCTGAACATGTGTCAGTCTTTAGTCTCCTAGTCTCCTGACCTGAACATGTGTTAGGTCTCTATAGTCCTCCTAGCCTCCTGACCTGAACATGTGTTAGGTCTCTATAGTCTCCTAGCTCTCCTGACCTGAACATGTGTCAGGTCTCTATAGTCTCCTAGTCTCCTGACCTGAACATGTGTCAGGTCTGTATAGTCGCCTAGTCTCCTCCTGACCTGAACATGTGTCAGGTCTCTATAGTCTCCTAGTCTCCTGACCTGAACATGTGTCAGTCTCTATAGTCTCCTAGTCTCCTGACCTGAACATGTGTCAGGTCTCTATAATATCAGTAACAGCTGACAGGACCTGATCAGTGTCGGCTGAGCTGAAACCAAAGCTGTGAATTTATTTATATCAGACATCACAGAGACTTTGATCAGAAGCTCAGTGACCTCTGTGTGACCTCTGCGTGACCTCTGCGTGACCTCTGTGTGACCTCCTTTAGTGTTGGATGGTGACTTAACATGTAAATCTGTGAGATAATTAATTTAACTTTAATTTATCACTTGATATTAAAACACTTTCTGACCGTGTCAGTGAATTTAATCCAGATCAGACTGACCCAGACAGAACCTGGTCCTGGAGCCTGACAGCTGCGGCCGCAGGGCTCATGTTTGGGGTTGTTCGTCTGTCCGTCCCATCCTTGTGAACAAGATGTCTCAGGAACGTCTTCAGGGCATTTCAACGATGAAGTGATTAGAATATGGTGGTCGTAGGTCAAAGGTCACCGTGACCTTGTCTTTCTCGTTCTCATGAACATGATACCTTGAGAGATTTTCTTCAAATTTGGCACAAACGTCCACCTGGACTGAAGAATGAGGCTGATTAGAATTTGGTGGTGGAAATTCAAAAGTGACTTTGACCTTTGACAGTTTCATCGGTCTCATTCTCATTAAGGCAGTATCCCCTGAAGGAGTTTCCTCGAATTTCGGCACAAACATTTACTTGGACTCAACAATGAACTGATTGGTTTTCACTGGTCAGAGGTCAAAGGTGTGCTCTGAGCATGCTCTGTGTGACCAGTCACTGTGACCTTGCATCTGTCTTGTTCTAATGACCACGATTGGACTGAAGAATAAACTGATTAGAATTTGGCAGTCAAAGGTCAAAGGTCAGTGTGACCTCACAGAACATGTTTTTGTCCATAACTGAAGAATTCATTCACTAATTCTGACCAAACTTGACACAAATGTCTAACAGGATGAAATAATGAAGGTCAAAAGGTCAAAGGTCAGCTTGACTGTGACATCATCATGTTTTGATGGTGATTCTAGTTGCTGTTCAGTTTTGCTCATTGTAAAATTGGTTTTAAATTTCATTCTGAGTGATGTTAAGAAAGTCTTAAAAAGTCTAAATCGAACTCGCCTTAAAGGGATAGTGCACCCAAAAATGTAAACTCAGCCATTATCTACTCACCCATATGCCGAGGGAGGCTCAGGTGAAGTTTTAGAGTCCTCACATCACTTGCGGAGATCCAAGGGGAGAGGAGGTAGCAACACAACTCCACCTAATGGAGGCTGACGGCGCCCCAGATCTAACGTCCAAAAACACATCATTGAAACCACAAAATATCTCCATACTGCTCGTCCGTAGTGATCCAAGTGTCCTGAAGCCCCGACATAAAAAGCTTGTTTGGAAAAACCTCATTTGAACTCTGTTTTTAGCCTCATTGTAGCCTGTAGCTCTGACTGCCTCTCTGGGCACCGCGCATCACGGTGTGCGTGCTTGCACGAGGCTGTGAGACATGGGCACCGCCTTCACTGTGTGTTCACATGTTTCACTGGTCCGTGAGTGTGGTGCCCAGAGAGGCAGTCAGAGCTACAGGCTACAATGAGGCTAAAAACAGAGTTCATATGACGTTTTTCCAAACAACTTTTTATGTCGGGGCTTCAGGACACTTGGATCACTACGGACGAGCAGTATGGAGATACTTTGTGGTCACCTGAGCCTCCTCGACATATGGGTGAGTAGATAATGGCTGGATTTTCATTTTGGGTGCACTGTCCCTTTAAGGTGAATGAGGCTGCCTCAGATGTGTCTTTAGTTTTTCATCTTGTGTTTAACATCAAAGATTAAATTGAAACCATCTGTGCAGAACAACAACACTCAGACTCTGAGCAGAGACGATGGTTGTTAGAGTTTATTCACTGACAGAACGTCGTCAGTTTGAGGATGAAGTTTTAAAGTTCCCTTCATTCAGAGACGACGTGCTGATGATGCGTTAGAACGATGAACTGTGCACAGGTTTGACTGGAGTTCTGCTCTGTGTGAACAGGTGCAGATGTCCTGCTCACTCCAACACCTTCCACCAAGGTAACACACACACACACACACACACACACACGGTGGGTTTATCAATAAGTAACTTCTGCTGATCGACCAGTGTTATTGATTGACTGACTGAAAACCTTTACTCAGGACAACACAGAGGCAGTTTTGTTTCTCTGAACTGATATTGATCACCACACGTTTCAATCATCAAAACCCAGATTCTGATTGATCTGGATCAATAACTGATATCTTCTATCCGTCCATCAATAATCTGCTGGTTGTATAATTATTGTTATTGTTCTCCTGCAGGTGCTGGAGCTGCGACCTGCACCGTCCGTAAGACTGACTATGCCTTCGAGGTAACTCAACAAATGGTTCACAGAAACTCGTTGGCAGCAGTGAAGTCACAGCACAGATCAAACATTCAGCTCATTAATATTTTATATATATTTTATTTGTCAGTGTCTCAGATGTCAGAACGATGGAGTCGTCTGGTGTCTGAAGGTTTTCTGAGAATTTAGTGAAAAATAAAAATAATGTAAACTTTAAATGGAATATTTTTAACTTTATTATATTTCAAACATTCTGGCTTCATGACGGAGTTAAACCGTCGACTGTAGAACTTCTGTTAAAAGGTCCCAATTAAAGGCCTGGTCTCTGATGTGAGGCTGGTGTGACCACACACTCTGACAAATAAAGCTCCGTCTCCACCAAACCCTTTCAGTCCAGTCACCTCTGGAACCAGCAGTAAGCCTTCAGACATGGTACCTAGACCCTCGGTGTGTTCAGACAGTCCTCTTAAATGTGGGCGGGGTTGTTGTCACTCACTGCTCCGTCCAGCACTCGCTGTATTTCCTCATCAGCGGTGACACAGATGGAAGTCTGCACCTGGTTTATCGTCCACAGAACGAGGCTGCACGCCCACATTTTCACAACAAAATAGAACAGGCTGCAGTGAGAGTCTCTCTCCATGGGATATTTAAAAATAGCAGCTTTGTGCATTTAGTCCTTCTCAGGCAAGCTCAGGGGTTTAGTGTTGCTGTAGCCCACAGGAAGTGAGGATTAGAATATATGACCTTCACATAATCCGCTCCAAATTCATCTATATTTTTAAAGTCATTACTAAAAGTGTGTGTCATATAAAAACTAAAGTGATGGTCAAAGTTGTCACAGTGAAATTTAAGGTGTGCTGATGGATTCACGTCATCAACTCATGCATTGAGTAACATTACAAGTTAACGTTCCACCTTAAAAGTTGCCGGCAGTCGGCCCAGTGAATGAAGTTATTTTTTCTCTTTCATTTTATAGTTGTAGTTTACTGATGTATGAACAGAGGTTACATAAAACCAGAGTGAGCGTCCTCTACTGACCAATCAGACTGCAGGGTTTCTAGCTCCACCTTTTAGTACCAGATCTGTGTGCTAGGTACCCCAACAGAGGGGGGACCAAACATGGGGACGCTAAGGAACGCTGCTGTTGGGACCATCCACAACTTTCACTGTGGAGACAAACAGCAAAGCCACCGTAACGTAAAATAAAGACATTTCCATCACAGAACATTAAAACGTCTCCTCTGAACAGATGTTTGAAATGTGACCTGACAGTTCACTGAGTCAGCGAGCGCTGCACTCAGAGAAGAAGTTTCTTCGTGTTTCACCTCATTAACATTTTTTCCTTATAAGATGAACCAGTTAGTTTCCAGTTAACAGGTGTGCTGCTATCAAAATCAAGATGAACCGACTGGTTGTGACCCAGTGATCAGTGTTACATCATAGTTTTTAACTCGCTGAATTAAAACTCTTACAATGTTTGTGATGTATTTACCCTGGTCCTCGGATCAGATCAGTGACGTGCTGTGTGTTTCTGTCAGATGGCGAGTTCCAACATCAGATATGGAGACGGAGTCAGCAGGGAGATCGGCATGGTAACCAAACATCATCATCATCATCATCATCATCATCATCATGTCGTACACAGTTTTGTCTCAAATCATTTGAATGTGAAGTGTCACAGGTCCGTCTGTCAGAAATCAAACCTCTGTCCGTCTTAAACTGTCCTGTTGATCATGTCTTCCTCTGCAGAGCTCAGCTGACGACCATTTCTCAATCAGTACCAGTCTTTCTATGATCGACCTTTTTCCATTTGTCTCTGATTTTAACATGATTGTTTCCTTCCTGTGGCGAGCAGCAGGAGCCGGTGTGTGTCAGGTAAGACAGAATTAAAGGGACAAAATCTCTGGGTTGATTCTGCAGTTACACATGTTGAGCTGATCAGACATCCTGATCGCAGGGTCACCTGTTTGTGAGGTCGCTGTGACACTGATCTGAGCGAGCAGTTAATCCAGGACAGGAAGTGTGTGTTGATAAACTAAAGTCTGTTAAACGCACTTTGTTAAACAGATCTCCGTCTGTTTGTTAGATATGAATAAAGTTTTCTTCGGTTCTCCTGCAGGACCTGCAGAACCTCGGAGCTCGGAACGTCTGTCTGATGACAGACAAGAACTTGTCCCGTCTCCCACCGGTGAAGGCCGTCCTGGAGTCTCTGGCCAAGAACGGAGTCAATTACAAAGTGTACGACAACGTGCGGGTGGAGCCCACCGACACCAGGTGAGACACCTGCTGCTCTCTGATTGGCTGTCAGGTGTACAGACAGTAACAAAAAATTTGCTGATGAGGGCGGTCCATGTACTCTCTACAGCAGGGGCCAAACTTTTTTCACTGAGAGCCACACACAGACAAATATCCGTAGGGCCGGGCCACTGACCCGAGCTGAGCTGTGAAGCTTGTCGTGTCTTAAAGTTAGAAAGTTGGTCAAATATGCTTTAAGAAAAAACCAGCCTACATCACAGCGTCACATTATTTATTCAACACAGGGTCAGCAGCTCATTCTCAGAGCAGCAGCCTCAGATTAGTCCTCAGTCAGGAAGGAACAGTCAGTGGGATGGTGCAGTTCAAGCTTGTTATGGAAGTTAATGGGCTTCAGAACACACCAAGTAACGTCTGTTAGAAAATGTTAGCGACTCTAATGGACTGAACTGGGCTCATTAACTGGGAGCACATTATTCTTAGTCAGTTCCTCTGGTGAGTATCAGCGGCGCTGACAGTCCAGCTGCGGCGGCTGATCTGACGCCACTCGTGTCAAAAATGCAGACAAATCTGAATCTGCCTCACAGTAAGGAAAGGTTTTTTTTTTTTGTGCAGTGTGTGCGCAGCGATGTTTACTCCTTCGTGTGTTAAGAAGAAACACACGTAGACAAAGAGTCAGTGTCACTGTATGCAGAAGCCACGTAGTGACAGAAGTGATGTTACACATTATTGATACTTGTGGCACGTGTGTACCTGCACACCAGCCCTGCTGATTAACACATGAATACTGTGTAATACATTTTTAATCACCTCAAATGGAAACAGCGTTCTATGGACTGAAGGGTGGCTGGCAGGTCAGGTGTAAACTTGGTGGTTGAGAAGCAAAGGACATCACGAAGATGGCTGTCGGCCATTTTGGTTCTCAGTCTGCTTTTGTTCGGCGTTAACAGAGAAAGTGTTTGCTGACGTATGTTGAGCTGAACAGACTCATTCTGTCTGCGTGGCGTCTCATCAGAGGAAACGTTTCCTTTTCCAAGCTCCCGTAGAAGTCAGAGAGAGAGGAGGACTTAGTTTTTAAAGTAAAAATCAACAGTAATGGACTCCCAGGTTTCCATGTAGAGGCAACAAAGGGTTAATTTTTATCAGGACACTTTAGAGTGTATCTGACTCTTTGTTATTTAATCTGGTGATCCTACATTATGAGGACTTACACCTGTTTCCATACTGTCGTTGTGAGGACTCACTGGTCCTACAATTCTTCCCATTGATTTCAGAGTTTAGACGTGGTTTCTGAGACAAAGTTTGAATTCTGATTAGATTGATGTCGGAGTTATGCTCCCACGTGTAGTTTTGACGGTCACTAAAATGTTTGCATGAAATGTTTGAAATGACTTTTTATTTAAAGACGTAAATGTCCTGAGCTGCAGCCGAAAGCTGCTTTTTACATGTTGTTTTTTATTTCTGAAGTGTTTAAATGCTGCTCTGGCTTCATTTATGAGGATAATAAGCAGTCGTGCAGACTGGCCTCTGATAGGACAACGGTAGTTTTTTTTATTTAGTTAAAGAGTTTTGCTTTATGTTAAGTCACATTTATCTGCAGTTCTTTTTGGATCTGAAAAGTTTCCTAGTTATTTATCATCGTGCACGACCATTACAGAGAAGCAGTCGTTAGATTTCAGGCGTCCTCCAACAACACTCATTAATTATGTCTAAAATATGAAAACATAAATTAAGTCTAAGACATAAAATAGTGCAGAAATATAAAATATATTTGTGGATGGCAAAATAAATAAATGGTAATGTAAACAGGAATGCATGAAATGTAAATGTATGTGTGATGTAAAATAAAAATATATAACTGTACAACGATGTAAACAGGAA
Organism: Epinephelus coioides; assembly: GCA_900536245.1. Classification (NCBI taxonomy): domain Eukaryota; kingdom Metazoa; phylum Chordata; class Actinopteri; order Perciformes; family Serranidae; genus Epinephelus; species Epinephelus coioides. The sequence goes on from UNPE01000205.1 coordinate 319,438, forward strand.
GTAACACAGTGAGTAAACGTTTATTAAAGTAAGGTGACATTATGAAGTCTTATTTGTTGTGTTGTTGAAATGTTTAACTGAAAACTGAGATTATTTCAGTTTGTTAAATTAGGACAGAATCAGATCCCTGACATTTAGAAAATATAATATTATAAAATCTTATTCAAAAATATTTGTTTCACAAAAAATAGAAGTAAAAGAACATAAAAAAGACTTTTTAACGACACAACAAATAAAATATATTAGAAAAAATTAAAGAACAGTGGACAGACAGTCGTCACAGTGGATGAGGTCAAAGGTGAAATTCAGTAAAAGTTTTGTTGTGATTTTGGTGTGGACATTTTTTACAGTGTAACTTTAATCAGTTAATATTTACACTGTAAAAACAACGGTGTCGCCCTCTGTCTGTCTGTCTGTCTTTCTGTCTGTCTGTCTGTTGCAGTTTTAAAGACGCCATCTCGTTTGCTAAAAACGGTTCCTTCGACGTGTTCGTGGCGGTGGGCGGTTGGGGCGTGATTGACACCTGTAAGGCAGCCAATCTGTACGCGTGTCACCCCGATGCCGACTTCCTGGACTTTGTCAACGCTCCGATCGGCAAAGGGAAGCCGATCACCGGAGCTCTGAAGCCACTCATCGCAGGTAACAGCTGATCAGATTCTGAAAATGAATTAAAAAAACATTTGATTATTGATAAGGAAACAAAAACACCAACATAACTACAACTACTTTTATCTTTATTTCAAATACAATTTGTACATTTAATGTATTAAATATTTATCAGATTTAAAACTAACCATTTATTAAAATTTAATTAAACATTAATAAAATTATTCAGTTGTTTTATATTCTTCATTTTTCCTCAGACCTTCCTGAATAAATATTCCATCAGATTATTTTTTTTAAAGCCTCTCTAACTTAAGTTATTTAATTAATATATTGATAAAACCACTTCTGTCTTTCTGGCCAAACGTTGAAGAAAAGAAAACCATTAATACCTTTTTATATTTATGTTTAACTTGATTACATATTATTATTATTTAGTTCATATAAGATACAACATGTGGTGTCTGTGAGATGACTAATACTGAATAATATCAACAACAATGCAGATTATTACTTTTTTTAATTAAGTAGATTTTTACATGGAAATCTGTTATTTCTCCTTCCTGTCCTCGTCATGAACATTTTGAGGGGTTTTGGGTTAATTTTCATTTTCTACCTTTGATTCTTATTTTTTGTATCAGTTAAATGAAATATATTTATGTAAATTTATAAAACTATTTTTGTCCCTCCTGCTGAATATTAAAAAATATGATACAGTAAATATGTTGACCTGCAGCTTGTGTCTGTGAGTTGTGAAATAATAAATAATAACATCAATACAAATGGTTAAATTTTTTAGATTGACTTGATTTATTAATGTATTATTTCAGATTCATTTCTTCCAGTCTGGTCAATATAAACATTTATCAAATTAATCTTTAAAAGTCATTTTCACTTCCGACTTTAATCATTTTTATTAGTTTAGTTCAGTTTAATAAAGTAAATTATTTTCTTTTCTTCCTGCTGAACAAAAACAAATTGCATAAATGTTCATGAATGTGAGGATTTCAGTCTCATCTCTGAACTTAACCAAATTTAATTGTTCATTTTTATTGAGTTTGTTTTTGTTCATTTATGATTTATTAAATTAACTTTTCCCTGTTGTTTGTTTATAGGTCACATTACGTCTTCCATTGATCCAAAAATCCAAACAGCAGTGAATGAAAACATGGATTAAACTAAAGTTCATTAATGATCAGACGTGAGACTGAAGAACAAACGATTCTTCACAGCGTTTCGTTTCAGATCCTTCAGACGGTCTGAAACTAGAACCCACTGATGTTTTCTTGTCTTATCTGGCAGCGTGGGTTCAAGGCTCCTCACACAGCGAAGATGTCAGAGGTGAAGAGTCTCCTCGTTAATGTGTTTTCTCTGATCTGTACTTTGTCCCTCAGTTCCTACGACCGCCGGCACCGGCAGTGAGACCACCGGCGTCGCCATCTTTGACTTCGAGCCTCTCAAAGCTAAAACAGGTGAAAGTGACACTTTTGTTTTCAGCGTGAAAACTTTGCTGTTTGAAGACGTTTGTGATATTTAAAGTCTCTGTGCTCCAAAAACTCCCAGTTCATTAAATGAAGTCTGAACGGTGACATCATAGCATCAGTCTGAGCTGTGATTGGTTGTTTGTGTTCAGGTATCGCCAGCAGAGCCATCAGACCCACACTGGGCATCGTGGACCCGATGCACACACTGAGCATGCCGGAGAGAGTTGCCGCCAACAGCGGCTTCGACGTGCTCTGGTCTGTCCGTCCAGCATGACGTTATTTTTATTATTTGTTTTGATTATTTAATGTTCAGATCATTTTACTGTCAACAAGCAGAGACTGATTCTGTCGACGTTCAAAGGTTCTGAAACTATCTTAAGTTTTTATTCTCTGGTTTGAACGTGGGCTCGTGGACTCGCTGTGGAGCAGCCTGTGACCTTTGACCCTGCAGAGTGTTTTCAGATCAGAGCAACATTTCACCTACAGACAGTATCAGAGCGTCTCAGTGATGTGTTCACAGTGTGTTAATGATTTCATGAGACTCATGAGACACCAAGGACAGTTTAAATCTTTATTTGAACTTTTGTCTTTTTAAATTTCATCTTCAGTCAGTTAATTAGAAGATTGTTTTTATCATGTCATTTATTATTTTTACTTAATTTCTATTTGCGTAAGTTGTTGTATTTGTGTTGTTTTTATTTTTTACAGTATTTTTGAGAGTATGGGGCTTGAACAAAGATGTGGGTATTTCAGGCTGGTAGTTGCTCGTTATTTTCGTGGTGGTGATGTAATGAGTTGTTATCAGATAAATCACAAAATAATCCCGATAATAATCTGTGTTTTATTCCCTCAGTCATGCTCTGGAGTCGTACACTGCGCTGCCCTACAACCAGAGGAGCCCCTGCCCCCCCAACCCCATCAACCGCCCCGCCTACCAGGGCAGCAACCCCATCAGTGATGTCTGGTCCCGCCACGCCCTCAACGTGGTCGCTAAGTACATGAAACGGTGAGTAAAGTTTAACTGGAGGTGAATGTGAATTGTGGAGAACCACAGATGACCTGAACATGATCCCTGAGGAACTCCAGCGCTGATCCAGAGCTGCTGCTCTCCTCATGTAAACAACCATCACTCTGAGGTTTAAGGCTTTATCCTGTTTTTGTTTGTTTGAGTTTTAACCGTCTGAGCGTGTTAGGAGGGTTCAATGTTTTTACAGACTGTAGGTTATGAAATAAATTCATACCAGCATCTTGATTAATTTAGAAAGAGTTTAAATACTCAAAAGTTACAGAGATTGATTAACTTAACTTTATTAAGGTTTGGTCTGAAATGTTGTTAAAACTAACTTAAAATGTCAGATTTAATTTAAATAAAACAAACACAATTAAATTAAAACAGTTATGTTTAAATAAAGATTTAAGTGACACTTTAAAAAATATATAAATAAAAACAAAATGTGAAATTTAAAAAGAAAACGTACATTCAGAGTTTTTACTTTAAATAAAACTTTTTGGTCTGTAAAAACTTTGTGGTAAATATTAAAATTGTAAAGCAGAAAACCTCAGGAGCAGGATGTCTGACTGATCGATTGGTTGGTTGGTTGTTTACAGAGCGGTGCGAGACCCTGAGGATCTGGAGGCTCGGTCCAGCATGCACCTGGCCAGCGTGTTTGCTGGCATCGGTTTCGGAAACGCCGGAGTCCATCTGTGGTGAGAAACAAAACCACGAACCGCCAACTTTTTGTTATTTTGTCATTTTTAAAGGAGCAAATCGTTTCACCGCTAGATTCGCTGTTGTGCACTGCCTGTAGAGCAAAACAAAGTGTGTCATGAGCCACTCCTCCCTCTACCTCTGGCACTCCAACACCGGTTAGCCCCCGCTTTCACTGCAGGCAGATTCACACACCACAGGGGCGAGGAAATAAAACCTAAACAGCCAACTTAGTTTAGCAGTTAGCGATGTCTTTCACTCACTCTCGGTCTCTGCTGTGTTTAGCTATTTCCCTGCTTTCCTGTTAGCGTTAGCACTTACTCTGGCTGCCACGGTAACGCTCCAACTGAGCCGTGAACCGGCTGCTATGCTAACGTTCCGGGAGCCTGCTTCTCGGCTCTAGCGAGCTCTGGCAGTGGGGACGTTAGCCTGCACTAGTCGGCTGCTATGCTAACATTCCAACTCTTCACCATGAGCCAGGCTCACGGGCTCCAGGCTCCCGGAGAAGAGAGGAATGTTAGCGTTAGCTCCCACAGTTAGCACTAGAGCTGCTACGGCTACTGGAGTAGCTTGCAGCTATGGAGCGCTTCTACCAGCTCTTCTAGTCACTGAGCCTCGCCTCCATCTCAGCAAATATATTACATTTATTACAGGGACCACCATCATTGAAGTAGGCAGGGGAATAGCTAAACAGCAGCTGCCAGACTGCCCGTCAGGCTACATTTTACAATGCTAATTGCAAATTAGCTGGGCTGCCGGGCTACTCACCTAACACAACCGTAACACCTGACCCATTGCTGGGACCGAAGCTCCGGACATTAACCTATGCTACGATTTTAACATTAAATTTAATTGAATCGACATAGCGACATGTGCCTAACGTTACTGTAACACTAATTAAAACAGACATTTGACTTTATGTTGTACCTGTCCAGGAGAAGAAGAGCTAGCTCAGAGTCAGATTGTAGCCCCTTTAGCTCTCGCAGTGCTCTCCACCTTGGAAATGCAAGGCCAATGTTAATCCGAGTTCTGTCCCTTTCTTTATCCGACAACTTCTTCGCCAACGACCGTTGTTTTTAGAGGTAATGTCAGATCCTGGTCGTCTTCAGGTGGACGTTCTGCTCTCTGCCATTTCATTTCGAAAATAACCGCCGCAACTGCTCACTGGCTGTAGCCTTTTATAGGGAGGGAGGGTCAAGGGCTCCGAGAAGAGGAGGAGGAGGAGGAGGAGAGGAGGGATTCACATGAACGTACAGTACAGGCCAAAAGTTTGGACACACCTTCTCATTCAATGCGTTTTCTTTATTTTCATGACTATTTACATTGTAGATTCTCACTGAAGGCATCAAAACTATGAATGAACACATGTGGAGTTATGTACTTAACAAAAAAAGGTGAAATAACTGAAAACATGTTTTATATTCTAGTTTCTTCAAAATAGCCACCCTTTGCTCTGATTACTGCTTTGCACACTCTTGGCATTCTCTCCATGAGCTTCAAGAGGTAGTCACCTGAAATGGAGTTCCCAGAGGTGTTTAGCACTTGTTGGCCCCTTTGCCTTCACTCTGCGGTCCAGCTCACCCCAAACCATCTCGATTGGGTTCAGGTCCGGTGACTGTGGAGGCCAGGTCATCTGCCGCAGCACTCCATCACTCTCCTTCTTGGTCAAATAGCCCTTACACAGCCTGGAGGTGTGTTTGGGGTCATTGTCCTGTTGAAAAATAAATGATCGTCCAACTAAACGCAAACCGGATGGGATGGCATGTCACTGCAGGATGCTGTGGTAGCCATGCTGGTTCAGTGTGCCTTCAATTTTGAATAAATCCCCAACAGTGTCACCAGCAAAACACCCCCACACCATCACACCTCCTCCTCCATGCTTCACAGTGGGAACCAGGCATGTGGAATCCATCCGTTCACCTTTTCTGCGTCTCACAAAGACACGGCGGTTGGAACCAAAGATCTCAAATTTGGACTCATCAGACCAAAGCACAGATTTCCACTGGTCTAATGTCCATTCCTTGTGTTTCTTGGCCCAAACAAATCTCTTCTGCTTGTTGCCTCTCCTTAGCAGTGGTTTCCTAGCAGCTATTTGACCATGAAGGCCTGATTCGCGCAGTCTCCTCTTAACAGTTGTTCTAGAGATGGGTCTGCTGCTAGAACTCTGTGTGGCATTCATCTGGTCTCTGATCTGAGCTGCTGTTAACTTGCGATTTCTGAGGCTGGTGACTCGGATGAACTTATCCTCAGAAGCAGAGGTGACTCTTGGTCTTCCTTTCCTGGGTCGGTCCTCATGTGTGCCAGTTTCGTTGTAGCGCTTGATGGTTTTTGCAACTCCACTTGGGGACACATTTAAAGTTTTTGCAATTTTCCGGACTGACTGACCTTCATTTCTTAAAGTAATGATGGCCACTCGTTTTTCTTTAGTTAGCTGATTGGTTCTTGCCATAATATGAATTTTAACAGTTGTCCAATAGGGCTGTCGGCTGTGTATTAACCTGACTTCTGCACAACACAACTGATGGTCCCAACCCCATTGATAAAGCAAGAAATTCCACTAATTAACCCTGATAAGGCACACCTGTGAAGTGGAAACCATTTCAGGTGACTACCTCTTGAAGCTCATGGAGAGAATGCCAAGAGTGTGCAAAGCAGTAATCAGAGCAAAGGGTGGCTATTTTGAAGAAACTAGAATATAAAACATGTTTTCAGTTATTTCACCTTTTTTTGTTAAGTACATAACTCCACATGTGTTCATTCATAGTTTTGATGCCTTCAGTGAGAATCTACAATGTAAATAGTCATGAAAATAAAGAAAACGCATTGAATGAGAAGGTGTGTCCAAACTTTTGGCCTGTACTGTACATGAACACGCAGCCGGACCGGCTTGTAAACAATGGGCTGGAGATCAACACAGAGAGGATGTGTGAGGTCATGCTATACTCCAGATGAAATTACACCTCTAGTTCTTCACATAGCAATTTCTTAATTCCTTCAATCTAGAAATGATGAATTTCGCTTATTGCTCCTTTAAGGGTGTTTACCTTTTTAAAAAATCCTCAACTGTGGTGATAGTACATTAACAAAACCCTTAAATATAATAATCCTTTTTTTTGTCGATTAATTGTTCCCAAATTTGGAGTGAACCCATTTAATTTGCATATTATTTGGTTCATGGTTTAGGGGATTTTTAAATGGTTAAAAAAAAAAAACTTAAACGTCCCTAACCTGTGCAGATGATCTATTCAAGAATACTTAAATAAAGTTAACTCCTAAATTACATCATTTTTAATTGGTAAATTCATTTAAAAACAATTAAGGGATACATTTTAGCACTGAAGGCTGAATAGAAATGTTTTGTTGTGTTGTTTTCACTCTGCAGTCATGGGATGTCGTATCCAATCGCTGGTAGCGTGAAGACTCATTCAGCGAAGGGTTACAATGTGGAGCACCCTCTGGTGGTGAGTGATGGAACTACACTGAGCTGCCTGAATGTTACATCATAACAGTCCCACACTTGTGGTTCTCAGATATCAGTCAAAATCTGGCTTAGGAAGTCACTGAAATCAAAAATGTTTACATTCAAAAAAATGTTTTAATGAGTCCCACAATCATATTTTCTTAAAACTCCTGTTAAGATAAGATCATTGCTCCTCAGCGTTAGTGGACAAACAGAATGAGAAATAAGAAATGAGGCTCAGGTGTAGAAAATTAATGAAACACAAAAACAGAAAATATTCTCAGTCCATTGACTGTTTTTTTTTTTTGGTTTCAAGAAAATGAGACAATACCATGAAAAGTTAAACCTGAACTGTTAAACTGGAAAACCACAGAGGACCCGAACAGGTTCCCTGAGGAACTCCACTTAGGACTTCATAAAACCAGAGCTGCTGTTCTTCCTGTTTACAAAATAAATAAATGAGTTTGACTCATTTCTGGACAAATTTAGTTTTAAGTCGGTGTGTTCATATGACAGTTTTTATCAAACTCATGAAAAACAGAAAATATTAAAGATTTATATTATAAAACATTAAAGATGAAGAGTTTCAGAAAAAAAAACTGCAGGTTTTATTCAATGATTATTATTAATATATTAAAATGTTTGTTTGCAGAGATTTGCTGGTATGAAGCTTTAAAACCAAACAGGTCGATAATCAAGTGACCCACTGTGTGTGTGTGTGTGTGTGTGTGTGTGTGTGTGTCCACAGCCTCATGGTCTCTCAGTGGTGCTCACCTCTCCAGCTGTCTTCAACTTCACAGCCCCGATGTGTCCAGAACGCCACCTGGAGGCTGCAGAGATCCTTGGTACCTGTTCATCTGATAGTCCTGCATCATTCAATATAAAACAACGCAGTATGATACAGTTTATAATAAATGACACGACACAAGCAGAGCTCCACCTGTAGCCATAGCAACCGGCACAGCAGTGTTGGGGCTCCAGCGTGGTGGCGTCCAGCCTTATGGACGCTAACCTTCATCTAAACACGTTGTTCTCACACAGATGCTCTTAGATAGTGAAATCTGGCACAGATGGATTTAACCTGAATCAGAACTTGGTGGTTCAGATGTGATTCAGTCAGCGTGCAGAGTTCGTTACTTCGGCAACCAAAAATCAAACTGATCAGAAACACTTGAATCAACAACCTGTGATAAACTGAACTGTCAGAAACCATCTGAGGGAAACATTTAATTTACTTGGAACATGTTCAGAGGGTTATGACCAGCCAGCCACCAGAGGGCGCTCAGATTTTGAGCTTCACCTTCTGGGAGCTCACACGTCGGCCATCTTTATTATTCAAATATACAGTGTATGGGGAGCGTTCAGTGACATTCAGTATTCCTCACAACCACCCACATGTTGACAGACCCTCTGTGTTGTGTTCAGGTGCAGTAACAGAGTCTGTGTTGTGTTCAGGTGCAGTAACAGACTCTGTGTTGCGTTCAGGTGCAGTAACAGACTCGTGTTGCGTTCAGGTGCAGTAACAGACTCTGTGTTGCGTTCAGGTGCAGACATTCGGTTCAGGTGAAGAGAGACGGATGCGGCGCTGTTGCTTGCCGACACGCTGCGTCAGTTGCCTGTTACTGCAGGTGGGAGCTGTGGGATACAGTAAAAAGACATCCCAGCGCTGGTGAAAGGAACCATCCCTCAGGTGTGTCACTTCACTGACCCTCAGAAGAGTGGGAAAGTTTCGATTCATATGTAAAAGCTTCAGATGATCAAACCGGTCGTTTGTGTTAGTTCAGTTTTCATCATCACACACTTCCTGTGTTCATTTAATGTTTTAGAATTTTCACATCAAAATGATGAAACAGAGAAACTGTTTGTTTATGACTCATCTGATAATGATGATTTTTGACGGCGGAGCAGTTTCCAAACATTTATTTTTCATCAGTATGTATTGGGGGGGATTTTAGACATGTCTGTGGGGGGTGTCCCCCGCAGTTAATACTTTATCTACAGCCCTGGCTGTTTGTATCAACACACGTCACCATGACAGGGAATTTCTTTGCTTATTTATTTTTGTTTGCTTATTGAATTTTTACCTTAATTGAATAGTTAAGGCCACTTTAAGACATTCAAAGTAAATGATGTGCACATTTTAAGGGCTTTTTAAGGAATAAGGATAAAAGCAAACCTGAACCTTAAAAACATTTTAAATCTTTCATGGGTTTGTAAAATATTTCACTTTCATGCAGTTTTTTTTTTTTTTTTTGAGGGATCTTGTTGTTGTTGTGTTTCAGGAGCGAGTGACCAAACTGTCTCCCAGAGAGCACACTGAGGAGGACCTGAGCGAGCTGTTCGCAGCCTCCATGAAGCTCTACTGAACTCACACTGATAACTTAATGTCCCTGTGAGGACCGAGTGCACTGAGAGGACAATTTAACTCAACACTCTGTTCATCACTGTGTGACGCATGAACTGATCTCAGGTCTGTTCTGTGTTGAGCTGCAGTTCGTCTAACAGCCACTAGATGTAGCTGTTCCTCAGCGTGTTCACATCAGTGTCATTTTATCAATAATCAGATATTGATTTTATATTTACACACAAATCTAAAATAAAACAAACATTTACACGTCAGTCTCGACTTCTGATTATTCAGATCCAGAACCAGAACATCTGAAATTAACGTCACCTGAAAACGTGTGTGTGTGTGCGTGTGTGGTGTGTCCTCTTATTGTCTTAATCCAGTTTAATCTGATCCAGGAACAGTTGTTATATAAACCTGATCTGAGTGTGTTTAACTAGTTTAACCCTGAGATCAGCACATGAGCTAAACACAGACTGACCCTGAACGCAGCACAGAGCAAACAGTCTCACACACACACACACACACACACACACACACACACACACACCTGACCTCACCTGTGACAAACTCCTTCATCAGTTTATTTCAGTTTCAGTTTTTACTCATTAATAAATGTAATCACCTCCAACAGATCAATACAGAATGTTTACAGATCAAAGCTGAGACGCTCCGTATGAACGATCAATAATCATTTATATACGTGTTGATCACACTAAGTTCTGTTTAATGACAGAGTTCCTCAGGACTCCTTTTATTTACTGAGACTGAATTCAGTTACTGTAACAAATCTAACACAACCTGAGCAGGTAGAGGACAGAGTACCTGAGCAGGTACCTGAGCAGGTAGAGGACAGAGTACCTGAGCAGGTAGAGGACAGAGTACCTGAGCAGGTAGAGTACAGAGTACCTGAGCAGGTAGAGGACAGCGTACCTGAGCAGGTAGAGGACAGAGTACCTGAGCAGGTAGAGGACAGAGTACCTGAGCAGGTAGAGGACAGCGTACCTGAGCAGGTAGAGTACAGAGTACCTGAGGCAGGTAGAGGACAGAGTACCTGAGCAGGTAGAGGACAGCGTACCTGAGCAGGTAGAGGACAGAGTACCTGAGCAGGTAGAGTACAGCGTACCTGAGCAGGTAGAGGACAGAGTACCTGAGCAGGTAGAGTACAGAGTACCTGAGCAGGTAGAGGACAGCGTACCTGAGCAGGTAGAGGACAGAGTACCTGAGCAGGTAGAGTACAGCGTACCTGAGCAGGTAGAGGACAGCGTACCTGAGCAGGTAGAGGACAGCGTACCTGAGCAGGTATAGTACAGTGTACCTGACCAGGTAGAGGACAGAGTACCTGAGCAGGTAGAGGACAGAGTACCTGAGCAGGTAGAGTACAGTGTACCTGAGCAGGTAGAGTACTTGTGTCTCAGAGTAAAATTCAGTCACTGGAAAATTCAGAACCAATTCTGTTGGTTGTCGAACACGAACGGTACAAATAGATTCCTATATCCTGTCAGCCAATAGGAAGTCCTGAACCACTGATGTCCTCAGTGTGGTGTGTGTGTGTGTGTGTGTGTGTTACAGAGACACACACTCATCAGGATTAGTGCAGCAGGTATTTAAGCTCAGTGTGTGTCAGTGTGTGTCAGTGTGTGTCAGTGTGTGAGAGCAGCATGCAGCAGATCTACAGACAGAGTGACCAGCAGCTTGAAGTTTATACCACCGTCTTCTCCCCACAAGGTGAGTCCATCCTCCTCAGGTGATGACACACCTGTTAGTCCTCACTCTGTCACTGTGGACGTATTGATGAGGTGACCGGTGTCTGTCCTGTGTGTGTGTGTGTGTGTGTGTGTCAGTCTGCAGGTCGAGGACGAGGACGAGACATGTGGAGGCAGAGAAGGTAAAGTGAGGTCAAAGGTCACTGTTTATTTTTTATCAGCAGGTGACTGAAAACAATGAAACATCCATCCCTTAAAGTTCCCTTAAATAACCCTTAGCATCTTTGTAACGTCTTTATCTGCAGCAGTGTGTTTGAGTCCAGAGATCCTTCATTAAAAAAATCTAAACACCTTAAAAGTCCTTAATTTAAAAAGCCCTTAAAGAGCACATGAAGTCGATTTTAAGGGCTTCATGACTTTTCCCTTAAATTACATATGAATGTGAAATATTTGAAAAATAAATCACTGACGAGTTCAGGTGTTTTTAAAGTTAAAGGATTTTTAAAATTCTTTCTGTGGTCTGTTTTCATTTTGAATGTCTTAGTGCTGGTTTTGAGTCTCTCGGTGGTGGTTTTTGGTTCAGGTCCTCCAGGGGTCACAGCACCTGTGCCCTGTCAGTCGTCCAGTCTGACTGAAATGAGTCTGATGATTCGTCACCTGTGATTGGTTGATAAATAAGGATGATGTCACTCTGAAGAATGAAGAGAAATAAAGATTCAGAAACATCTGACAACACAGCTGATTAGTGTCGGTTCACCTGAACGGACCGGCGTGTGCGTGTGTGTGTGTTCATCAGTGTTACATCACCGTGACCTCTGACCTCTGTGTATTTACAGCCTGCTGAGCTGAGCAGCAGCTATTTAAAGCAGATTAAAGGCGACACACTGATGAACGGTTAACATGCACACCTACACCTAAACACACACACACACACACCTTTAATGAACCAGTCAGCAGCAGTGTCCTGTGATGCAGGTGATGCAGGTGGGCGGGGCTCAGTGTGCTGGCGGAGGTGAACAGGTGTGCACTGTGGTTGGCAGGTGGTGGTGGCGGTGACACAGCACCGCTCCTGCTGGCAGAGGGAGCTGGACCTGAACCAGGGAGACCTGATCCTGGTTCTGTTTAAGGAGGACGAGACCTGGTGGTTCGGTCGGCTGACCAATGGAAGCGAGGGTTTCTTCCCTGCAGCCTGTGTGCAGCCGCTCCAGGTAACATCTGTCCACTGGTCCTGCACTGACTCAGCAGCTGATTGGCTCTGATATAACACCGTCTTTGTGCTGCAGGGCGGAGTTTCATCCAGAGCCACGCCCACACTGCTGAGGAGGGGGTCAGTGCCAGTCGTGATGACAGCAGGCGCCCCCTGTGGCTGCACGAGGTAACTCCGCCCACCTGCATCACAACATTAAAGGGAAATTTGGGTTTATTTCAACCTGTCTCCTATCGTCCTAAATTTGTTTCAAGTGACTAGTGACATAAAAATAATAGTTAGCATGTTAGCCGTTAGCCTAGATACAGCCGGGGTGCATAGTAGCGTCAGACCTGTTAAAACGTAAGTGAACGGGCAACCTTCAAGTGCAAAGTTAGTCCACTAAACAAGCTTTTTCTCCACAAAGACCGCCTCATATCGTTAGGATAAATGTCAGAGAACATATAGAAAACCACATGTAAACGTGTTGTCTTACCTTACCGGTGTGCTGCCATGTTTGTTTACCATCTAGCTCTGTTTTCCAAAGCGCGGCCAAAATATATCTGGCGAGAACAAGCAGCAACAGCTGGAAGGCAGAACCGGACAGTAGCCTGAAAAGTTCATTCATTTATTTTATGAAAGATTTATAGAATAATGGCTGACTTTTTGCCAGACTTCGACTTTGTGGAGGAGGAATTTGATTTTGCAGAGTTTGATGGCCGCCCTTATTTATTTGAGCCAGAATACACTGACGAAGAGCTTTGTGAAATTGAAGAACGGAGGAGAGAGAGAGAGAGACGCAACAGGTAGAGGACGAGAGAGGAGGAATGGCTGCTGCAAGGCTGCGTAGCTCTGGAGATTGGTGGTGTACCTGTGAATGCTGTGCCCCAGTGCCCACAGAAGAGGAATGCCTCTGTTGCAAGGAATGGGACCGGTTGCAGCCTTATTTTCAAGGTCTGGATGTGACCGAGGACGAGACACCTCCACCTGGAGTAGTATCCAGCTGGGCTTTATCTAGAGCTCGCCAGATATATTTCAGCCGCGCTTTGGAAAGCAGAGCTAGATGGTAAACAAACATGGCAGCACACCGGTAAGGTAAGACAACACGTTTACATGTGGTTTTCTATATGTTCTCTGACATTTATCCTAACGATATGAGGCGGTCTTTGTGGAAAAAAAGCTTGTTTAGTGGACTAACTTTGCACTTGAAGGTTGCCCGTTCACTTACGTTTTAACAGGTCTGATGCTACTATGCGCCCCGGCTGTATCTAGGCTAACGGCTAACATGCTAACTATTATTTATATGTCACTAGTGACTTGAAACAATTTAGGACGACAGGAGACAGGTTGAAATAAACCCAAATTTCCTTTTAACAGAACTGGAAGTTCTTCTTCTGCTGTTTGTGTTTGGAGTCGTTATCACTGACGGTTTTCAGTCGCTGTGTTCAGGTACTCTGTCTCGTACTTCGGGCTCCTGGCAGCTTTTGACTGTTAAACTGACAAAATAAAAAAACAAACTTGTAGCTGAGTTTGAGCTGAATTAAAATAAATAGCAGAGCGGCTCATCATCGTCACTGCTGAGAAATGTTTCATTCATAATTATACAGCGTTCTTTGATCAGTGTGACGTCACTGACCGTTCTGGAAACAGACGCTTTAATGTTCAAGACGACAGGGTTTTTGTTTTTTATTGGTTCAGTTTCAGGTTGTTTTTAACAGATTTCTGCTTCTTGCAGATTTTTCTTTGTTCACTGTGTCATGTTTTAACTGTTCCAATATTCTTCAACACATCCTGACAAATTCTGCGCTGAATTTTAAAGTTATTTATATTTTACATTATTGTAGAGGACTGTTGGGATGTTCACACTCGTCATTCTTCAGTCGTATGATCAGCTGATTTCACTTCCTGTCTGTGGATCAACTCCAAGCTCAAATGGATTTATTCTGTTTTTCCTTCAGTGGTCGCAACACTCCTAAGCTGCTGAGGAAAAGCAGCATCCGCCGGCCGCTGGGACTCGACGGGCCCTCAGCGGCGGGGGGGGTCAGCAGCTCCTCCTCATGGCTCCCCCAGCCTCCTCCACCGCGTCCTGGCTAAGTCCAGGAGGAAGAGCTGCCCCCAGCTCCCCCACCCTCCCCTGGACAGCCGGCTCCGTCAATGTCACCTTCCAGCCGGACTAAACTGAACACTGACGTGAGGAGTCACAGCTCTCTGACACCCGGACACGTTCAGATCGTCATGGAAACAGCTGATAGTGACTGGCGGCTGATACGGATCAGGAAGCTGCAGACAGGATCGCTCTCATGCTCCTGCTGTTTCAGTCACTGACAGTCTCACGTAGTCGGCTCGCAGCTTCCACGCGGTCGTTTCCTTTGAAACAACAGTAATTCTAGTTTTGTCAAATTCTTCTCGCACATACAAAGTGCCCGCATGTATAACGAGACCTGGATACAGTGCAGGAACAACCCGCCCCCCTCTCCTCTGATTGGCTCACACGTGTTGCCTTCGTTGGTTGGATTGGTCAGAGTAAGAATGTCAGGGTGAGCCAATCAGAAGCAGAGTAAGCTGGACCGTTCCTTCCCTATCCTGGGATCTGCAAAGTCTCATTGGAGGCGGGGCCACGTTCTTATCGTTGTCGCTCGGTGTATAAAAACACCTGGACACATGATCCAACATGGCTTCTGTTCATCCCAATGACACCGCTCGCCTGGCGCTGAAACGTTTGTAGCTTCCAGGTTTACCTCTGCGGTGTGTGGCCCACTGAACATGTGCAGTAGTGTCTCTCCTGCTGGCCCCGCCCACCAGTTCCTGCTCAGGTCAGACTTTACATCTTGATGATGTTGCAGATTATTTTTAAAAAATTTCTCGGCTTGAGGAAATAAAATATAAACCCTCCCTGTATCAAAACTTCGTCCCGCCCACAGTTCAGACGTCTCTTTATGATGGAAGTTTATGGGGGAAATGATTTTTAGGCTGCAGGGATTTTTTCACCGTAACACGGCGAGTGGCCGCAGTGAGGCTGAGCGGTGCTCCTGAAGGCCTTCGTCTCACCGCAACATGAAACCAAAACAGCAAAAATAGTTCGACCTCCTGAGCTAAAAATTCGGGGCTCTTCCACATCATGGGCCCACAGAGCAGCCGCACCACAGAATTCCTCCGGTCGAGTGGCTAACTTCCTGTTTAGCGCTCCGCTAAGTTGAATGATAAAATAATGTCGTGCTGCGGCGCTTCCAGACGTTCCCAGTGTTCCTGGACTGAATGGATTTTCGGCGCCATGACGTCATCATGACAGCAGGAAGTTGTAACTCCACCGTTCGGCCCATTTTGTCAAACTGGCTTCAAAGCGTGCAGCTGTTCCTGGGTAAACACCGCCCTCGTCAAGTGGACTGATGTCAGGTCACATCCAAGTGACTTGTGACTCAGCAGGTCGAGTCCTCTGACCTGACGATGACACGAGGAAGCTGCGGTCTGTGTTCTGTCTGATCAGAACAGGCTGAATGTTATAAACCCTGCGTGAAGACGGCGTCTCGCAGCAGTGAAACGTCTGATGAGGTCATTAATTGATTCTCAACAGGAAATGAAACGTATTGAGTTGCTGGTTTTTACTGCACAGCTGTTTTAATAAAGTGTTCAGTTTAAACCTGAGTCGTCCTCACTGGTTTTTATTTTATTTATTTATTTATTTTCACACCTTTTTTTAAAAAAAAAAAAAGAATAAAGGAATATTTCAAACAATAAATAAATAATAGAAATAAAATATAATGAAAGAAATATAAAATAAATAAAGAAATAAATTAGGATCAATATTCAGAGTTCATGTGCAAACATTCAGTAAATTCAGATGTTTGTTCTTGTTTAAAATCCAGTGTCTTTGTGTCAAAAAAGATTTATCGATTATTTCAAGAAATAAATACATTAATAAAATAAATGTGTAAATACAGTTTCATCAAAGTTCATTTAAAAATCTAAAATCTATAAAATAATTCATCGTCAATAAAACCTACAGAAAAAAAGTTAAAAAGTTTGTTTTAAAATATTTTTGTTTAAAATTGAAGAAAAATACGTCAAATAAAATCATTAAAACATGAAACTGCTAATAAATCAATAAGACTGTGAGGCTGATGAAACTGCTGACTCATGATTGACACGTCGACTCAGCAGAGAGATGAGACGCTCCGAAGCTGAGAACAGTATGGATGGAGGATGAGGATGAGGATGAGGGTGAGGGTGAGGGTGAGGATGAGGATGAGGATGAGGGTGAGCGTGAGGATGAGGATGAGGATGAGGATGAGGGTGAGCGTGAGGATGAGGCTGAGGATGAGGATGAGTATGAGGATGAGCGTGAGGATGAGGATGAGGATGCGGATGAGGATGAGGATGAGGGTGCGGATGAGGATGAGGATGAGGATGAGGGTGAGTATGAGGATGAGGATGAGGATGAGGGTGCAGGGTGAGCGTGAGGATGAGGGATGAGGATGAGGATGAGGATGAGCGTGAGGATGAGGATGAGGATGAGGATGAGATGAAGGGATGAGCGTGAGGATGAGGATGAGGATGAGGATGAGGATGAGGATGAGGATGAGGGTGAGATGAGGATGAGGATGAGGATGAGGATGAGGATGAGGATGAGGATGAGGATGAGGGTGAGCGTGAGCGTGAGCGTGAGCGTGAGGAATGAGGATGAGGATGAGGGCGAGGCGGAGGGCGAGGACGAGGACGATACCTGCCTAAAATAAAAGGTGAAACTCATTAATGGATGATTCCAGTTTGTTTTTCTGTCACAGCACAAAGAGAAATGATTATTGATTATTGATCATGTGGAATGAGTCTCCAACCAATCAGAGATCAGTCACACAGAAGAGACAACATGGCCGCCCCTCAGTCTGTAGCAACAGTTCACTTCCTGATAATGGAGTCCTCGTCCAGCGTAACGTGGTGACGTGAACAACACGGATCATCCTGACACAGTGCAGTGTTCTTCAGAGGAACCTTGAGTCTTGACATTCATGTGGATGCTGCCTGACACGCTCCACACACACACACACACACACACACATCATTACAGACCAGTACCCCCACTGCTGCAGTGAGTGGGGGTACTGGTCTATGACAGTGTTTAGGTGGGGGGAGTCCATAAAGAAGCATCCACAGGAATACCAGGACCAAAGGTTTCCCTGCAGAACATTGTACTATAATGAAATGATCCATGTTCACTTCACCTGTCAGTGCTCACAGTGTTACACCTGATCAGTGTGTGTGTGTGTGTGTGTGTGTGTGTGTACTAACAACATATTGTACCACAGTTATTATCATTATATTCTGACTAACATTAATGTCCTTGTATGTGCTGTCATCACTGTCTGTCCTGTGTCTCTGTCTCTCTTTATGTCTCATCACTGTACATTTATTATGTTCATCTGTTCTCTACCACAGCTACTGTCCCTCTGTCCCTCTGTCCATCCTGAGGACAGATCTGTCCTCATTGTCCCTCTTCCTGAGGTTAAACGTTTTTTTCCTGATCAACTGTGAGGGTCCAAATGACAGAGGGACAGAGGGACAGGAGGACAGAGGACTGTCGTCTCAGCAGTGAAACATGTCTTTAAGGAGGTATTTCCTGTTACTGTAAAGCCGTCCTCTCCTCAGAGGGAGGAGTATGAAACCACAGGATGACTGTGACTCACCAGCTGATGGTCCTGATGGTCGAGGAGGATCAGGGCTCCACGTAGAGTTGGGCCTGCTCTGTCAGACTCATCTGGTCGTCTGTTTTCCCGAACATCAGCACCTGTAAGTCCTCGCTCTGCTGTGACATGACACCAACACATGAAGGCTCAGTTTACATCATCACAGGTTTTACACCAAAGAAAGGGAACCACATCTCTTCTGTTGGCAGATGATGTGGTTCTGTTTCATCACACTGACCTCCAGCATGATCTGGGGCGAGCGTGAAGCCATCCGGATGAGAGTCAGCACCGCCCGGTCTGAGGCATAGACTGTGGCCGGCTGTGACTCAGAGGGTAGAGCGAAAGATAGTATCCTTGGGCAAGATACTAAACCCCAAATCACTCCTGATGGCTGTTCCATCGGACTGTGAGAGCGTGTGAGTGGGTACTGAAGAAGCAGTCGGCACCTTGTATGGTGCCCTTGGCTACCAGTGTGTGAATGGGTGAATGTGACATGTAGTGTGAAAAGGGCTTTGAGTGGTCAGAGGGCTGGAAAGATGCTGTAAACGTGCAGGTCCATTTACTGTATAGATAATGGACGAAGCTCTTGTGACGTCACCCCGTCGGTCTGTGGACTCACGTTCAACATTTAGGCTGCTGCCATCTTTATCTCTCTTTTTTGGAGCCAGAAGTGACCATATTTGGGTGAGAGGGTGGAGCTGTGGAGGAGGGAGGGGTGGATCTATCTACTGTCAGCAGACAGCCTGTCACTCAAAGAGGCCCCGCCCCCTTAATGATGTGTAACTTTAAGACTTAAGAAAGTATAAACAGGTGAGTTGTATAAAAAGGTAGAAATGATCTCCAGAGACCAGACAGGCTGTAAACATGTTGATTTCGATGTGGACGTTAGAGGAACTGCAGGTTTTCAGATGATGCTGTCTGAGGTCATGGTTCTCTGCTGGAGACCAGTGGCTTATTTGGAGAGAGTTACTGCCCCAAGAGAAGGAGGTCAGGTATCTCAGGGTCTTGTTCACAGCGAGGGTAGAATGGAGCGCGAGATGGATCGGTGGTTTGGTGCAGCTTCTGCAGTAATACAAGTGCTTCACCGACCATCATGGTTCAGAGGGAGCTGAGCCAGAAGACAAAGCTTTCCATTTCCTGGTCCATCTGCGTCCCAACCCTCACCTATGGTCATGAGCTCTGGGTAGTGACTGAAAGAATGAGGTCACAGATACAAGCGTCTGAAATGAGTTTCCTCTGTAGGGTGTCTGGGCTCAGCCTTAGAGATAGGGGGAGGAGTCAGACATCTGGAGGGAGCTCGGAGTAGAGCCGCTGCTCCTTCATGTTGAGGTGGTTCAACATCTGATCAGGATCCTCCTGGTCCAGCTGGTAGGAGGCCCCGGGGCAGACCCAGAACACACTGGAGGGATTATATATCTCATCTGGTCTGGGAACACCTCAGGGATCCTTCCAGGAGGAGCTGGAGGAAGGAGCTGACGAGAGGGACGTCTGGAGGACTTCGATCAGCCTACTGCCCTCCGAGACCTGACCTCAGATAAGAGGATGAAGATGGATGGATGGATGAAGATGGATGGATGGATGAAGATGGATGGATGGTATGTCCCACCCTTACCATGATCTCTTTGTCCTTACACTAACCATCTCCACCCTCAACATGTTGACGTGATGAGTACTGGCCAATCACAGCACAGGAGGGCAGGACAAGGAAAAGCAGTGGGAACCACCTCTGTCCTGACTGACTTTCTGTCTGACTTCCTGTCTGTCTCTCAGCTCTGAGCTCACTGGCTCCCTCTGAAGATCTTAAAAAACCCAGATCTATAGTTTGATGAGTGATGTCCTCTGACAGCTGCTCACAGCTGGAGTCTGTATCAAACTAACAGGAGTACACAGTGACTCTGGGGACTATTTTCAGTGGTGGATTAATCCACATGTTCTCTGGTGGGTGCTGGTGTCAGCAGGACGTGTGCGTTTGTGCTAACAATGGAGGAAGAGGACGCGTCAGGAGGTACCTGTCAGCAGATACATTCACTGATGGACTGAGTCTCAACATGAAGATCAGCAGAGGAACCTGAGAACACTCTTGACAGAACATTATAAAACCTTGTTTCCACCAAACCAGCTCTGGTTCTTAAACTGGACTCTTGGAACTCTGATGCGATCCAGTGAACCAGTTTTATTGTAATTAAGGACGTGTCATCAACAGAGGGCGTGGCCAACAGAGGTAAACAGCAGTGGGAAAAATTCAGATCAAACTGATAACCTGCAAACTTTGGTCCTCTCTGTCCAACCTGTCAAATATGACACGCCCACTGATGTCATCACCATTTATACATGAGGTTAAAGAAGAACCTGTCATTGTTTGGTTCCAGCTGAGAACCCACTCTTCAGGTTCTGAACCGATTTATTTTTACTCTTAATGCTCTGAACGGTTTAAACCAGGAGCAGGAACCAGAACAGAACCAGCTCCATGTTGGTGGAAAAGGAGTAAGAATGTTTGTGGTCAGTCCTCACCTCAAAGGGGTTCAGTCTGTACGCGGGACATTCAGGAGAGTGCAGGTAAGTGACCGACTGCTGACACCACCACACCTCTGTCCGTCCGTCCAACGGGAAGCAGCCAAACTCCTCACAGCTGGAGACAAACCTGGACTCTCTCTGGACTTGTGGGACACAGCTGGATTGTCTCTGGACCACTGAGGTGGAGCTGGACTCTCTCTGGACCTGCAGGATGGAGCTCAGCAGACTCTCTCCCTGGACCTGAAGGACAAAGGTCCCCATGAAGGTGTCTCCTCAGAGGAGACATCCTCAAGAGTGTGACACACTTGTTTTGAATTTAATGTTTCTGTGTGTGACAAGACGATCAGCTGTTTAGCTTCTTCGTCTTAAGACAGACCAAAAATTTACGACCAGATGAAATCATCTCAGAACAGTCACAGAGGAAAGTGTCAGCGGTGTGAACTGGCCAGTCTGAGCTGGACTCAAGCTGGCTGATGGTGTCACCTGACACTCAGCTGGTCAAGTCAAAATGACCACAGACGGCGTGTTGGCTTGCTGCAGCAGGTGCTCCGTCCCCACAGAGCCCTCTGTTTCTGTCCTCACAGTGTGCCGGTGTCAGACGGTGGGTCACTGCTACTGCTGGCTGTATGTGCTTATGCCCCGCCCACACACACATTACTCATTGACTGATGAATTGGCGCTGGTTATTTATATTATTGTGACGTATTGATTATGAATACAGTCCATCTGATGCTGGTTTTGTTTCATCACTGTAGCCAGTATCTCACTATCACTATCCACATTCAGAGTTTAAGAAGCTACGAATTATATTCAGCCACAAAATAAGTCTGAAAAGCTGCAAATCAGAACGAAGCACAGAGAGTTGTTGACCTGAGATGATACGCCGTCTCATGGTGGTCACAACACTGAGTGAAGGCTGTCCCAATTCCCAACACAGAAATCAAATGACCTGAGCTACAGATGGACCGTATTCACAGCCACTGAAATAACCAGCGCAGATTAATCAGTCAGTGTGTGACGCACGCACACAGCGAGCAGCAGCGACCAACCGTCCAACACGACACATTGAGACACGTGTCCACATCTGCAGGGATTGAAAGGAGACAGACTCTGGTTTGGTGAGGATGGAGGGCTGTTGTCAGTTACAGCAGCGAACGCACCGTCTGCCGACAGCTTGTAACTCACCTGACCAGCTGACTTTGCTACAAGCTGATTGGCTGACGTGCCTTACGTTCTAAAACCAGGTGACATCATCTGCTGGCTGAGATGGGTCAGTCTACTGAAACTTCTCTCTGCGACGCTGTGAATAGTTTCATCTTGTCATGACTTTGTGGTCTGACCTGGATTTTGTTCTGATGGACACATGAACTTCAGGTATGAGCTGCATGCTGTTCATGTGGTCGCCTATATTTAAACATTTACGGTAACTTTATGAGGTCGTGTTGAACATGTGAGACGTTGGGAGGGATCTCAGGTCGCTCTGAGTTTGTCGACGTGCTGCAGATGTGTTTGTGTGTCTGACCTCAGAGTTGCTGCTGGACTGCTGACTGTCAGGATCCACACTTGGCTCCTCCCACGTCACGTTCATCATTCTGCTTGAACAAACTGGAACCTGACCCACACACGTGCACGCACGCACGCACGCACGCACACACACACACACACACACACACACACACACCACAGAGCAGACAGCTCCAGGACTGAGGGGACAGGTGAGTGTTTACAGTGTGACAGCAGGACGTCTCCTCTCACCTCGTCTTCCCTCTTGTTGATCTTCAGTGGCGTTGGTGTTTGAGGCGCTGCCGTCCACAGCGCTCTGACCCTCTCCCTGGTCTCTGAGGGCGTCCTGAACACAGCAGTTAGAGAGAAACTGTGCTGATCTTCAACCAGCGCTGTGCAAGAAAACTGGCCGTTTCTCTTTAAAACATTTCAAACTGATCAACAATAAATTTACACGTTGACATGACAGTGTGTCTCAGATGCTGTGGAACAAGAGACAGAAGCCCCCCGTTACACTTGCTGTTCAACACGGGAATTTATCGTTGTCGCCTCGCCATTCTGTATAAAAGTTACGATCTAAGAATCAGGAGTCAGAGTTGTCTCACCATTAAAGCTTGATTTATGGTCCTGCGTTGAATCAACGACGTCGCTATGTGGTAGGGTACGGGGCTATCGCAGAAGGCTCGCCGTAGCCCCCGGCGTAGCCTGACGTGCACCTCCCCAAAAATGTAACTACACGTCAAGGCGACACGGACCCAGCGCAGACTGGCACGGCTGTGATTGGTTTGCTTGGTAGCAACGCATTTCCTGGTTCCGTGTTTCCAGATTGCGCCATCCCCCGCCATCATCTTCTGTTGAGATGTAGATGTTGCAGTATTAAGGCCCATTATATATATGCCATTATGCTCAACGTTCAGTACGGATACGGATACGGCTGGAGCCGTCTGTCCGTGCTCCGCGTTCATTTCTCTGTGACCGGAAAAGCCGGAAGCTAAACAAAGAATCAACTAGAGACGACGACAACCACTCAGGAAAGGAACGCAGCCTCCTACCGCTCTGGCGGTGAATTGCACCGCGATGAAACGGAGTGACGGAGAAGTTCGAAGGGTTCACGACGGCGTCACGGCAGCAACGTAGCGACGTCGTTGAGTCAACGCAGGACCATAAATCAGGCTTAACTCAGCAACATAAGTTTTAACAGCACCGAAACAATGTCTGTAAGACAGAGACAGCTGCAGGACGGATCATGGACGGGTGTGACGTTTTGATGATGTGTCATGTGTGTGACCCACCGTGGGAGATTTAAAAAGCAGCTGTTAGCCGTTAGCGGCTAACTCAAAGAAGAAGAACAGCAGCTTTTAGCAGTTAGCAGCTAACAGGAGCTCCTTACCCTCCGAGCAGAGGACGAGATCAGCCGCCATATAACAGGGACGCTAAATGATTGTTATTGACATGTGATATCATTGTTATTGTTTATAAAGAACTGCTGACACGTATGTTATATGTCACACAAGAGGTCAACGCTGTTGTGTTACAGGTCACACCTCTTTTGATTCTGTGATGTCATCATGCTGTCTGTAATCACACACTGGAACAACATGATGATGTCATTGTTTGGTTCTGTGTAAACATGTGAAGGTGCCGTAAAGAAGAGACTCTGTAGCGCCACCTCTGTGTGAGAATGGCTGATGTAAAACATATGAAACTACCTGTGGCTGCAGGAGTCGCCCTGGTTGGTGTTGGTGGAGTGTTTATGGGAACACCCGGGGGTGGAGGTGAGAGCTGGATGCTGTAACTTCAGATCCTCGACACCGCACAGACTGAAGAGCTGAAGACAGAGAGAACAGACAGACAGAAAGATAATCAGACATCAGATGGACAGTTAAAGACCAACAGCAGCAGCAGCAGCAGCATCGTGTCTTCACCTCAGAGGGGGAGAACGTCAGAGGCCCCGCCCTGCTGCCTCTGCTCCAGGAGGAGGAGGAGTCTAACAAGGAGGCTCCATCCTCACTGGTCACCAGCTGCTCCTTCAAACCTGTAACCTTCATACAACACACTGATGTCACTGTGGAGGACATGTGATTATATTACTAACCTGTGATTAGATCAATAATCCAAGGAACAAACATGATGAACATGACACATTTTCTGGAGACACTGAGCGATGACGTGATGAAGGCAGAGCGTCGCCTGATGATTGCGTCATCGTGTGAAGGGACAAAATGTTTGAAGGGCTATGATGTCACAGTGTTTGTTGTCTTACATAACTGGTGCTCAGATTGATGACTGACAGGTCGGCGTCCTGTCTGTACAGGCAGGTGGACAGCGATGATGTCACTTCCTCTGGGCCACAGCTCCAGGTCTCTGGGTTCTGTGATGAAATCAGGTCAGACTGTCTCAATGTCATATTTACCCCTCACAGTTTCACTTTTCCAGGACTTTTCAAGGACCTGAAGTAAAGATTTGTTTTTCTTGTTGTTGTTCTTGTTTAAAACACGCCAGACTCAAACTCTGTTTAGTCATGATGTGATGATGTCATGACGTCAGCTCAAGACGGACCGCAAGGGAGGAAACATGAGAGTGTCGTTACATCATATGGAAGATCATCCACCTAAGGATTAGTCTCATTACACGCAACGAAAGTCCAGGACATTTCCAGGCCTGGAAAAAGTGACTGTGACATTCCCTGAATATTCCAGGTTTTCCATGACCGTGGGAAAGCTGTGATTAGATCCTCTGAAGTAGATGCGTCTGTTTGTTCGATGATGATATCATGCTATACATGATATGATAATGATATATATCCTGGTGTAAATCAGCTGCTCTGAGACAATAATTCAGCTCCTGATAAAAACCTCCTGAGCGTCTGGATCTTAAGTTGCCAGAGAAACCAGGTGAGTGCACATTAGCAGGTGGTGTAGGAGCACACACACACCTGACACACAGCTTCAGAGAAACACTGATTTTTAACGTGACCCTGCTTTACTCAGTGTTTTGACCTGTTTGAATCACCTGCTCTGTTTGTAGAGAAATGACTGATGTGTTTGTGTAGAGCCTGAGAGACGGCGCCCAGGGCTCTAAAACCACACTTACAGCTACATTTCAAAATAAAAGCTTCAGCTGTGTTCCAGTGAGAGAAAAAGCTAATGTACCGTCTCCATCAGGTCCATGGGCGCCGTCAGCTCGCACATGCTCAGAGAGGAGCTGTAACCTGAGGTGGAGGGGGCGGGGACACAGATGGAGCACGGGCGGTCTTGGTTGCCATGGCACCCACACACGCAGCTGGACTGTCCTTCACAGCGGACACAACATCCGTCAGCCTGCAGGAGGAAGGATTATATTATCATCATCACTGCTGGTATCATGGGTGGATGATGGGATGGTGGGTGGATGCTGACCTTGGTGGAGATGTTGGCTGTGCCGGGGGGGGCCGCGGGTCCTGGATGCTTGGCCTGGTGGAGTAGGAGGAGTTGGAGGAGGTGTTGGAGGAGCTGGTGCAGGAGTTGTGGAGGTGTAGGACCTGCAGGTATCCCTCCTTCTCCACCCCTCCTCTTCAGGGTGGAGTTCCAGTGGTTTTTGATGGCGTTATCTGTCCTGAGAAGAGTCGTCCCCAAGACAAATGTTACTCGCGGTGACTCAATCTGGCACAGATGACCCTTTGCTAAGCCCCGCCCCTTTGCGAGGGTGAAGCCTACACTGCCACTGACTGCACCCCCTGAAGACATGTTATCACACTGATGGAAGGAGAAGCAGACAGAGGCTCTGCAGTTTGTGTTGAAGGATAATAGAAGGCTTCCGGAGCGGGGCATATGGCCGTCAGGACAAGACGGCCCTGGCCACATATAAGACTTTCCCAAGCTCAACGAGCCGGGGGAACGGAACCCGAAAGCACCGCTCGGGAGTCCCCCGCAACCTCCCAGCGCCAAGGGGGTCCAGCAGTGGGAAAGCTAACACCTTCGGCACCCCCTTCCAGAAGAGGATCACCTAGTTCGGGCTTTCAGGAAAGCCACAGTAGGGCATCAACGAATCCTCCCGAGTCGTGGACGAAGCCCTAGCCTCGAGTCGCTCCAGCGTGTTAGAAAAACCGTTTATAAATGAACTCAAAAGCCCCCTTTTCTTCGCTGCAGGGGTCCCGCACTCCGGTCGCAGCTTCCCCAACCGGGAATGGTGCCGAGGTAGCGGCTCCCCCAGAGCACACCCAGCCCCAGGAGCGGCAACCCGCCCCAGCGGGTAGACACTATAAAGCGTGTCGAGCTGCGCCCTGCGCCCGCACTACATGCTGAGCCTCGGACCGGGGGACCCCGGCCTCGGACTAACATTGCAAAATAGTAACACTCTCACTCAGTCGCGCATGCCATAGAACACGCGACCGTCAAGATCCCCCTATAGTCAGCGTACCAGGATGAAGCGTGCCCAGTCAAGGAACAAGGGCTGACCGTCGACCAACCAGCGAGAGGACACTCAAGAAGGCCATGCATAAACGCACGCCCGACCAGACGTACATACGCTTGTAAACGTCCCAGCTGTTTCCCGACACCAAACCGGATAGTATATTCGCTTAACGGCGTACTAGATTACCTACCCCACAGTGTAGAGAGAGCGTGTCCTGACAACCGCCCAAAAGGGACAAAAACCCGAAAGGGCAGAACGAGACACGCGAACAAACCGCTCGCCTGTACAATGATCGAAACAACGCACACCGCCCTCGCCAACAGACAACTCCTCACATAAACCACCACTGCTTTACCAGTACTCCCGGAACACCGCAGCTCAATAACAGCACCGTCAGCAGATAGCGCCGCTCACAGACACCGCGCGGCAATTAGAAGCATAGACAGCGCGCGTGTATCGGACCTCCAAGAGACGGCCACCCCCACACCTGCCTAACGGTATAAGCAACGCAAAGACGCGACGCCCCTCCGACCTTGCCTACGTCCGCCCGTAAGAACCAGGCAGAGGATCCCGCAGAATCCCGACCGTACCCCACCCGCGACGTTGAGATTTTCAAACGAGCGACGACAACTCTACGGGAGCAAGTGCACTCCTCGAGGATAGCAACTACGCGGCGTCAGAAAAGACAGATTCAAGCTACAAGCATACCCAGTGCACGCCTCCTTGACAGTGCGGGAAGACACCAACGGGAACATCAAAACTATGAAGGGACCGACAATGGAGGGATATCGAACAAAAGATCCAGTAAAACCTATACAAGAGACAGAGGGCGAATCGTTCCATCCAGCTTTCCCGCACAACGCAAACGCAAAACCCCACCTAGGAACACAATACTGACTCGCCGCAACATCCAAGACCCTGATAAAGGCAGCAAATCATCGTGTTGGGCGCGCCCAAGACGGCGTTAATGCCGAGACGTCAAGTCTACAGCCCTGCCGCTAACCTCTAAATGAGGGCTTCCTGGGGTATGTAAGACACAGCCAGCCCCTGGCATGCGTTAACTCACCCCAACAAACCCCAACCAAGGTTGGTGGAAACCCGCACCTGGATGAACAAACTGCCCGTCCCGGTGGCAGGCGCGACGTACACATTGCCTCCCCGCGCTCACCCCACGCGACCACAAAGTTCACCTACTCCACCCGAGCGGGACACAAACCTAAAACCCACTGACTGGACCCGCCACCGTCAGCCCCCGGGAGAACGCCCCGCCGAGGATCAGAAGCGCCCACGCATCCAGTTAGGCACCCCTAGATTCTGGACAGCGGACCAGACCTCAGACCCCTCTAGAGGCGAACCAGCCCAGATGCGTTCACTCCATCCCAGACCGGTAGCCTATCCCCTCGTCTCATTAAGCAAACGCGCAACCCAACAGAACACCACCCTCCCCGAAACCTCCCGCTCCATCAACTTTACGTCGTGACTAGACCCCACAGCAACTGGGGAGAGGGGACCTCAGCAACAAGGCACGGCGGTGCCGTCCTACTATGCGTCTCCCACACGCACTAACGCGGACGGGTACTAGCCCTAAGTGCAATCGCACCGGGAGAACCGAACGACACTTAAGGGTCCGATGCTGGCAAGCCAGATTCCAAGTAACGTCGAAGCATTTCGCAGTGAAGAGGAAGAGCCCCCCTTGACACAGTACCGAACACTGATCAACTCGCACCCACCAACACTTTGCATTACCACGCAAAACCGATGGTTTCGACACTCTCGATAGGCGCCAGCGCATAAGATGCCCTACAAGTACCTGGCGCCCCTTAGGACAAAAAACCAAACGACCCCCTTAATAGAAACTGATCCGAAAGCTCTTATCGAGGGCGCCGGGACAACGGACGTGCAGAAACGGAATCGGCAGCATGTATCTAACCTACCCCTACCGTAGCCAAGCGGGTTGGCACCGACATACGAACCGCGCCTGTCACCCGACCATAAGCAGTACGGCCTCACAAACTAGGGTACATTGACACGGGAAGGAAACTGTCAAGCGCTTAAATGGAACGGCCTTCACGAGGCGACGAGACAACTGACCGGGGCAGTACTGGGACCTCGCGAACCCATGGCAAGGCGGCGGCGCCAAGGAAACTTCCACGGCGGCCCAATATCCATGCCTCCCAGGACTACTCGGCACCACACGAGCCGGTCCAAAAGAAAATACCGGCACCGGCCCTCACAAAGCGGACTCAACTATCTACCGACAAAGGACCCCGAGACGTAGCAGAGAAGACGCCAACAGGCAATCCACCCGAGATATCTTGCGCCACACGACGCGCTCGCCCAACACAAAGCGACACCCCACCCCCCATTCCACCCCAACCCATGGTGATGTATCCCACCTCCTTTAAGACCCCTTGTCCGACACGGCGTAAGGAACACTAGAATAGGCCGCCCACGCAAAGACTGAAGCCATACAGCCCAGCCTGTCCTCGCAGAGAATGCGGTAGGCACGGCTAGTCGCGAGTCCACAAAGCCGGCACATCCCCCATACTCTACGCCCATCCACCACGCACCACTCACGCCTTCCCCCAACCCTACCGTCCGAGAGAGTCGGCGCACACACCAAAGCAATGACTGAGAATTACCGTTAATCCCCTCTCTGACACGAACCTCCAGTAAACGTGCGAAAGGGACACTCTCCGGCAACCCTGCCCCCCTCGAGGCTGGCCCCAATATGCACGCGCAAACCATCTGGGATGGATACCAGCGTGATTTGTAGCTAGCCAAATTGCTGCGGCCCCCCCCCGACGGCGCGGCGATCGCCACTGCCCCCCCCCCCCACCGCACAACAAGCCCTACAAGACAAAAGCGCCCCAGGACACAAAACCCGGACACAGAAGTCGCCACATACCCTGCCGTAGACTCACCTCGGCAACCGTCTACGTATTGGTCAAAGGAGCCCCCACCACTCATACCAACTGACAGTGATAACACTCCACTCTCCCCCCAGTCCTGCAAAATCCGCTAGACGGTTCGGAACCGTTCGACCGAACCGAGCACGTTCAAAAGTTGGCACCAACCAGCCACGCGGGTGACAGCCCAATCCGCTGATCCCACTGCTCAACAGGCAGGGGAGCAGTCACCCCCCACACCTACGAGCACCTGCGAAGCATCGCGCATTATGGACCCCAAAACCCCCCGGAAATCATGAGGAACCGACTCAACCTGTGCGACGCACCGAGAGAAACCCCCACCAGGACGCCGGAACAGACCCACAACGGGCCGGACAGCACCTACCTAACCCGCGCCACCAATGGGCGTAAAACCTGAGCCGATCCGTGGGAGATGATCCCCCAGTGAATGGCCTGCTACCTGGGAGCAGACTCCGCATAGCCAGCCAATAAACAGCGATCACTACGGCAGTTATGACAACCTGACTCCCAACAGACGTGTTCCTGGCGTCTAGACGCGGTACCACCACGTCAAGCGGCATCGCGAAGGATCACTAGACATCTCACACCTGAAGACGATACCCCAGCGGAAAAGAACTCTATGGCGACCCTCATAGTCTCCGTTGTATCGAACGGGTCAGCTGGTCCCTAGAAGGCAATTTTACATAGGCTTCAAGGTCTTAGTCCTCCAAACCTTGATCCATAAACTGTGACGAGCCTGCTATGGAATACGAAACGCCACTCAACGCCGGCGGGGCAGGCTGCCAGTCCCAGTGCGCCTCCCAACCGAAACCCTACCGCAGGCGAGAAAGCCCAAACGAGCAAAAACGGGGACACTCCGAGAAACTATGGCGTTTAGCTAAACCAAGGCCCCAGCAACAGGCCACGACACGTATGGGGTGTTACCCATATATAACCCCGCGACACACAAAAACTACGCATGGAGTGGAGGAGCCAGGCCCGACCCACCCCTCGCCACCTCCATCCAAGTGGAACCCAGTAGAGAGAACACCGCGGCGGAATTCACGTATGTTATATGTCACACAAGAGGTCAACGCTGTTGTGTTACAGGTCACACCTCTTTTGATTCTGTGATGTCATCATGCTGTCTGTAATCACACACTGGAACAACATGATGATGTCATTGTTTGGTTCTGTGTAAACATGTGAAGGTGCCGTAAAGAAGAGACTCTGTAGCGCCACCTCTGTGTGAGAATGGCTGATGTAAAACATATGAAACTACCTGTGGCTGCAGGAGTCGCCCTGGTTGGTGTTGGTGGAGTGTTTATGGGAACACACGGGGGTGGAGGTGAGAGCTGGATGCTGTAACTTCAGATCCTCGACACCGCACAGACTGAAGAGCTGAAGACAGAGAGAACAGACAGACAGAAAGACAATCAGACATCAGACGGACAGTTAAAGACCAACAGCAGCAGCAGCAGCAGCAGCATCGTGTCTTCACCTCAGAGGGGGAGAATGTCAGAGGCCCCGCCCTGCTGCCTCTGCTCCAGGAGGAGGAGGAGTCTAACAAGGAGGCTCCATCCTCACTGGTCACCAGCTGCTCCTTCAAACCTGTAACCTTCATACAACACACTGATGTCACTGTGGAGGACATGTGATTATATTACTAACCTGTGATTAGATCAATAATCCAAGGAACAAACATGATGAACATGACACATTTTCTGGAGACACTGAGCGATGACGTGATGAAGGCAGAGCGTCGCCTGATGATTGCGTCATCGTGTGAAGGGACAAAATGTTTGAAGGGCTATGATGTCACAGTGTTTGTTGTCTTACATAACTGGTGCTCAGATTGATGACTGACAGGTCGGCGTCCTGTCTGTACAGGCAGGTGGACAGCGATGATGTCACTTCCTCTGGGCCACAGCTCCAGGTCTCTGGGTTCTGTGATGAAATCAGGTCAGATGTCTCAATGTCATATTTACCCCTCACAGTTTCACTTTTCCAGGACTTTTCAAGGACCTGAAGTAAAGATTTGTTTTTCTTGTTGTTGTTCTTGTTTAAAACACGCCAGACTCAAACTCTGTTTAGTCATGATGTGATGATGTCATGACGTCAGCTCAAGACGGACCGCAAGGGAGGAAACATCAGAGTGTTGTTACATCATATGGAAGATCATCCACCTAAGGATTAGTCTCATTACACGCAACGAAAGTCCAGGACATTTCCAGGCCTGGAAAAAGTGACTGTGACATTCCCTGAATATTCCAGGTTTTCCATGACCGTGGGAAAGCTGTGATTAGATCCTCTGAAGTAGATGCGTCTGTTTGTTCGATGATGATATCATGCTATACATGATATGATAATGATATATATCCTGGTGTAAATCAGCTGCTCTGAGACAATAATTCAGCTCCTGATAAAAACCTCCTGAGCGTCTGGATCTTAAGTTGCCAGAGAAACCAGGTGAGTGCACATTAGCAGGTGGTGTAGGAGCACACACACACTGACACACAGCTTCAGAGAAACACTGATTTTTAACGTGACCCTGCTTTACTCAGTGTTTTGACCTGTTTGAATCACCTGCTCTGTTTGTAGAGAAATGACTGATGTGTTTGTGTAGAGCCTGAGAGACGGCGCCCAGGGCTCTAAAACCACACTTACAGCTACATTTCAAAATAAAAGCTTCAGCTGTGTTCCAGTGAGAGAAAAAGCTAATGTACCGTCTCCATCAGGTCCATGGGCGCCGTCAGCTCGCACATGCTCAGAGAGGAGCTGTAACCTGAGGTGGAGGGGGCGGGGACACAGATGGAGCACGGGCGGTCTTGGTTGCCATGGCACCCACACACGCAGCTGGACTTGTCCTTCACAGCGGACACACCGTCAGCCTGCAGGAGGAAGGATTATTATTATCATCATCACTGCTGGTATCATGGGTGGATGATGGGATGGTGGGTGGATGCTGACCTTGGTGGAGATGTTGGCTGTGCCGGGGGGGCCGCGGGTCCTGGATGCTGGCCTGGTGGAGTAGGAGGAGTTGGAGGAGGTGTTGGAGGAGCTGGTGCAGGAGTTGTGGAGGTGTAGGACCTGCAGGTATCCCTCCTTCTCCACCCTCCTCTTCAGGGTGGAGTTCCAGTGGTTTTTGATGGCGTTATCTGTCCTGAGAAGAGTCGTCCCCAAGACAAATGTTACTGCGGTGACTCAATCTGGCACAGATGACCCTTTGCTAAGCCCCGCCCCTTTGCGAGGGTGAAGCCTACACTGCCACTGACTGCACCCCCTGAAGACATGTTATCACACTGATGGAAGGAGAAGCAGACAGAGGCTCTGCAGTTTGTGTTGAAGGATGAATCAGACAGCTGACGTTCGACCTCAGTGACACTGAACACATCACCGCCGTCCTGACATAAGACCAACAGATTAAAGGGAAACTGTGCTGATATTCAACCAGCTGTGTGACATCACAGTGTGTGCAGATGAGCTCCAGGCGAACACCGTCCATCTGCACACACTGTGATGTCACACAGCTGGTTGAATATCAGCACAGTTTCCCTTCACTGGTTCCTGAGGTCGCTCTTTATTCACTCAGTCAGTCGAAGGCAAGCAGCAGGAGAATAAAGTGAAGCCCCGCCTCCTCCCAGCTGTTCATAGTTTCTGTCTCCACAGTAAAAGTTGTGGATGGTACCAACAGAAGCGTTCCTTAGCCTCCCCATGTTTGGTCCCCCCTCTGTTGGGGTACCTAGCACACAGATCTGGTACTACTGCCGGCAACTTTTAAGGTGGAACGTTAACTTGTAATGTTACTCAATGCATGAGTTGATGACGTGAATCCATCAGCACACCTTAAATTTCACTGTGACAACTTTGACCATCACTTTAGTTTTTATATGACACACACTTTTAGTAATGACTTTAAAAATATAGATTCATTTGGAGCAGGTCCCTACTCTGGAGATCAGTTCTATCTTTTATACAACTCACCTGTTTATACTTTATTAAGACTTAAAAAACAAGATGGCAGCAGCCTAAATGCTGAACGTGAGTCCACAGACCGACGGGTGACGTCACGGGAGCTTCTTCTATTATTTATACAGTGTGTGACTCTAACATGGATGACATCACATCCTGTCTGACTGAAGCTGCTGAACGGTTTAATGATTTTTCTCAACTCAGAATTTAATTTGTTAAAATCATCTTAATCCAAATGTTTTTCTGAAGTTAATAAAAACGTGTGGATCTGAACCCTGTCAGTTACAGAGATAACCACAGCTCTATGTACCTGCCCGGCAGCAACTTGGAGATGTCGGCCCAGCGGTTTCCCAGCAGCCTGTGGGCCTGACAGATGACGCCATCCTCCTCCAGCGTCCAGCTGCTCTTCTTCACCGTCGGGTTCAGGTGGTTGTGCCAGCGCTCACGGCACTGCTTCCCGTTACGACTCCGCAGGTGCTTGGCGATGAGCGACCAGCGCTTCACGCCGTACTTCTGAACCAGCTCAATGACCTTCACAGGAAGTGACATCACAACATGCTATTAGTTTATAAAGGAGATCTGCTATACGTCTGCAAGTCCAGAGACACTTCCACCAAGTCCGGAGACATGTCCAACAAGTCCTTAGTCATCTTCAGCAAGTCCAGAGATGCGTCCTACAAGTTCAGAGACAGTCACATCCAACAAGTCCAGAGTCACATCCAACAAGTCCAGAATCATCTCCAACAAGTCCAGAGTCACATCCAACAAGTCCAGAGTCACATCCAACAAGTCCAGAATCATCTCCAACAAGTCCAGAGTCACATCCAACAAGTCCAGAGTCACATCCAACAAGTCCAGAATCATCTCCAACAAGTCCAGAGTCACATCCAACAAGTCCAGAATCATCTCCAACAAGTCCAGAGTCACATCCAACAAGTCCAGAGTCACATCCAACAAGTCCAGAGTCATCTCCAACAAGTCCAGAGATGCGTCCAGAGAGGTCCAAGTTCAGAGACAGTCATCTCCAACAAGTCCAGAGTCACATCCAGCAAGTTCAGAGTCATCTTCAACAAGTCCAGAGACAAGTCCTACAAATTCAGAGACAGTCATCTCCAACAAGTCCAGAGTCATCTCCAACAAGTCCAGAGTCACATCCAACAAGTCCAGAGTCATCTCCAACAAGTACAGAGTCATCTCCAACAAGTCCAGAGTCACATCTAGCAAGTTCAGAGTCATCTTCAACAAGTCCAGAGACAAGTCCTACAAATTCAGAGACAGTCATCTCCAACAAGTCCAGAGACAAGTCCTACAAATTCAGAGACAGTCATCTCCAACAAGTCCAGAGTCACATCCAACAAGTCCAGAGTCATCTCCAACAAGTCCAGAGTCATCTCCAACAAGTCCAGAGACAAGTCCTACAAGTTCAGAGACAGTCATCTCCAACAAGTCCAGAGTCACATCCAACAAGTACAGAGTCATCTCCAACAAGTCCAGAGTCACATCCAACAAGTAGAGTCATCTCCAACAAGTCCTTAGTCATGCCCAACAAGTCCAGAGTCACATCCAACAAGTACAGAGTCATCTCCAACAAGTCCAGAGACAAGTCCTACAAATTCAGAGACAGTCATCTCCAACAAGTCCAGAGTCATCTCCAACAAGTCCAGAGTCACATCCAACAAGTCCAGAGTCACCTCCAACAAGTCCAGAGTCACATCCAACAAGTCCAGAGTCATCTCCAACAAGTCCAGAGTCATCTCCAACAAGTCCAGAGACAAGTCCTACAAGTTCAGAGACAGTCATCTCCAACAAGTCCAGAGTCACATCCAACAAGTCCAGAGTCACATCCAACAACATAGTCATCTCCAACAAGTCCAGAGTCACATCCAACAAGTAGAGTCATCTCCAACAAGTCCTTAGTCACGCCCAACAAGTCCAGAGTCACATCCAACAAGTACAGAGTCATCTCCAACAAGTCCAGAGTCATCTCCAACAAGTCCTTAGTCACGCCCAACAAGTCCAGAGTCACATCCAACACGTCCCAGAGTCATCTCCAACAAGTCCTTAGTCACGCCCAAGAAGTCCAGAGTCACATCCAACAAGTACAGAGTCATCTCCAACAAGTCCAGAGTCACATCCAACAAGTAGAGTCATCTCCAACAAGTACAAAGTCATCTCCAACAAGTCCAGAGTCACATCCAACAAGTACAGAGTCATCTCCAACAAGTCCTTAGTCACGCCCAACAAGTCCAGAGTCATCTCCAGCAAGTCCAGAGTCATGTCCAACAAGTCCAGAGACACGTCCAACAAGTCTTTAGTTACGTCCAGCAAGTCCAGAGACACGTCCTGGAAGTCCAGAGTGACCTCCATCGAGTCCAGAGTCACGTTCAACAAGTTTAAAGTCACATCCATCAAGAGTGAGTGTTTACCCTCTCGTCCTCCTCCTGAGTCCAGGGACCTTTGACCAGATCTGGATTCTTTATCTGCTGCCACCTCCGCTGACACTCCACATCTGACCTCTGACCCTGACACACAACACAGACAGTTAGGATGCGTCCTGCACGCTGTGGACTGACGTGTTCAAAGTCTTGAGCGACAACTGAAAGTTTAAGAACACAATCATGTCCACAAACAAACTGGGTCCAGTCGGTGTGCTTCAGATTGACAAAGACCTGGATGGGGGTCCAGTTCCGGCTGCCCCTCCTGTGTTGCAGCTGAGACGTCACATGTTGTGGTCGTAGAGTCAGACAGCAACAGTCTGCTGTTTGCTGGTCGTTTAAAACCTTAAATACTTAAACATCCTGTTTCTGTGTCTCTGCTGTCCTGTTCCTGTGGATGAAACCACTCACTTTAAAATGCAGAGAAACTGAAGACCAGCTGCTGCATCCAAACTCCTTCACCAGTCCACGCAGCTTCTCATCCTGAAGAGGAAGATCATCATCATCATCATCATCATCATCATCACACTGAGCTGCAGTTTCCCCACTAAAGACTGATATGGTGTAAATATCCTGACTCAGATATTATCTGTGTACATCCTGTACCTGCAGCTGCATCACAATAAAAGCCTGCTACTGCACACGTAGGACTTTTACTGTGAAGGACCTGGACACACAGGACATACACACTGTTTGAATGCTAACACAATGAGCGTTACCTCATCTTTTGTCCATCCAGGCTTCTGTAGAGTCCCTCTGCAAAATCGCCTGTTACGTCCAAAACAGGTGGAGTGACTCTTTGTGCTGAGACAGGAGACGACACACGGCTTAGAGGCCCCACGTACCATGTCACCACGACACTGACGCCAAGATACAATATTACTGCTAGACTTGCACTGATTACAATTTTTGGGGCCGATCCCGATTTCTGATTTGCAGTGTTTGGATGGCCGATTACGATTTTGGCCACTACCAATTTCATTTTTTTCAAACCACTTTACAGCTCACAAGATATTGCGATATTTTCTATGTTTGCTTATCAGAACATTTTAACCAGGATACAACCAGCTCTTCAATAATCACCTCAAACACAAACACAAACAAAAACACAAACAACAACAGCGACACAGGTTGAGAAACATTTTCCTTTTTGCTCAAATATATCTTCAGGTACAGTATTACAATAAATAAGTTAAAAGGCATACATAAATAAAACACAGATAAATAAAATAATAATTCTTGCTGTATAGCATTTGTGGGTAATTTCTTGAATAGACAAAAATTCCACACGGCCTGCATGGTGTTGGTCGCCTGTATGAAAGCCTTTAGTGCTGAGGACGCGCCCGCCAGTAAGCATGCGGACACACGCCTCGTCAGTGTCCAGCGGCACAGTGCAGCAGTGAGAGCTCCGCAGTTCAGGCTAACACAGACAATAAACAACTTCCTCCTTCTCTCTTCTGATGAGTGTGCGTGAATGATGAAGGTGAGAAGCCGCCCATGTTTCACTTCCTCACATCGCCCAAGCTGTGAGTTGCACATGTGCGTGTGTGCACTGCTGATGTTACGCGATGTCAATCATGCGGCGCGAATTTGACCGGCATTTGAAATCGGCATATTTTAAACTGACCAGCCGGTCACAGGTCATGGCTGATCAGCTGAAAACAGGCCCGATTCTGAACACTGCTGATCCGCCATCTTAAATGTAGACTCACAAGTCAGTCTTTAGACGCTTTGCTTAACTAAAGACTGATGACTTTCTCCCTGATTTTGTGTTTAGATGGGCGGATACAATTTCAGAGTTTAAAAAAACTCCCTACGTTGCAGAGCCAATAGTAAATCTGCAGGGCGGTCCTTCGGTGGCTCGCTGAACTCTTGTGCTTGTAAACGTAGTCCCACTAGAAACACGTGTAGCGGTACAAAATGGCTCAGCCGTGCTCGCAGAAAACGCCGTCAAAGTTAGTGGATGTTTGTCACGTTTGCAGCGACACATTCTCGCCAACTAAAAGAAACAAACATAATCTTTTACAAGGCCATGACTCATCCGTCCGGCCGGACTATAACGTTAGAGGGAATCGCCTTGTTGTTTACAGATACTTCCGGGTAGAAAACCAGCAGAGCTTTTAGCAATATATATATATATATACATATAGCGTATATATCACATTTTTCACATCACTGTATCACCGTTTGGACTAATCCGATGTTTGTAAAGTCTATAAACACAATGATTGAACAAACATTACTATTTCTGTGTGCACGTTTAGCTGGGCTAACGTTAGCTGTTAGCCGTTAGCGGTGTCTGTAATAGGTAATAACTCATTAAACGGTCCGTGAAAAAAATATCTTTTCCAGCGGATATCTTAGTTACAACATGATTGAGCTAGCAAAGCAGTTTTGTGTTGCTATGTGTGGTATTTATTCAGTTTTAGGAAATCACGATGTCTAGAAAGCATCAGTGGCTGCAGCTGACAGGGACAGCTAACAGCAGCAGCAAAGCTAACATCAGGACGTCATCTGTTAAAAGCCTCCCGTTGTCGGATACGACATGAAACTACTCCAGTTAGCTCAATCATGTTGTAACTAAGACATCCGCTGGAAAAAATATTTTCTTCACGGATGAGCACACGTTTGATAAAACAGAGTTAAATCTCTCGGCATCCATTTTCAAGCTCTCTGTGTGTTTGTTTCCTTGCTGACGAGAAAAGGGGGGAGCGCACATTTCCGAGAAGGCGTGTCCTTTTCAAAAATGCAAGAGGCGTTGCTTTGTTGCCGGCCGTTTTCGCCGGTGTGTTAAACACACTTTAGAAAGGAGTGTCCCCAGACTATCAGGAGGCGGAGATCTCTGATTGTCTGGTGGCGAGACTATCTTAAATGTGTCACCATGTGCTGAGGATTGCCATGACATAAACTGCAATAGATCCTTATGATAGGTGTGTGACAGGTAATGGTGTGTCACCTGTGTGACAGGTGTGTGACAGGTAATGGTGTGTCACCTGTGTGACAGGTGTATGACAGGTGTATGACAGGTAATGGTGTGTCACCTGTGTGACAGGTGTGTGACAGGTGTATGACAGGTAATGGTGTGTCACCTGTGTGACAGGTGTATGACAGGTGTATGACAGGTAATGGTGTGTCACCTGTGTGACAGGTGTATGACAGGTGTGTGACAGGATATGGTGTGTCACCTGTGTGACAGGTGTGTGACAGGTGTATGACAGGTAATGGTGTGTCACCTGTGTGACAGGTGTATGACAGGTGTATGACAGGTAATGGTGTGTCACCTGTGTGACAGGTGTGTGACAGGATATGGTGTGTCACCTGTGTGACAGGGTATGACAGGTGTGTGACAGGATATGGTGTGTTACCTGTGTGACAGGTGTTGTGACAGGTGTGTGACAGGATATGGTGTGTACTCAGCTCTCACCAGGACCTGTGGCGGCTCATCAGTGCTGCTCATATGACCCGTGACACAGTGAAGGGCTGCTGGAGGAAACACAGCGTCAGTCAGACACACTCTAACTGTGGTAACATCATTTTATCACTTGTCACAGCATAATCAATATCTGCATTAATCCAGAAGATAATCAGCAGTAACTAATAACTGATCATGATAAATGTGTCACTGATGTGAGGACAGCACATTAATAGCCACACACATGTTAGCCGTAAGCTTCCAGTCAGTCAGCTCCATATGAAACTGACCCTACAGCAGCAGCTGAGTCTCTGATCACGTCACTAACGAAGAAGTGAAGAACGCACCGCTTCAACTTCCAACTGACGGTTGAGCTAAGCTAGTTAGCATTTGCCGGTCAGCTAGCCGCTAAACGGAGACGATTTCAAAACGTGTTAAAGTGACAAACAAAGATCGAAACGGGACTTTATCCCGGTGAGAGACTGTTCTGAGTGTCCCGTTATATCGCCGGCTGCTTATCCCTCCGGTTCACCGTGTAAACCGCCGGAGATCACTGAACTTACCGGGTAACGGCTGAGAGGAGGAGAAACGGCTCGACACGGCTCGACACGGCTCGTGCTCTCTGACACTGTCCTCTACTGCTCCGCTCTGACTGGACAGGCCCGGTGATGATGCGTATGGTTTCAGAACTCACTCACTTTATTTATTTATTTATTTATTTATCTAAATAAAAAAACAGTGAAAATATATTGTTATAATATGAAAATATATTGTTATAACGTGAAATAATTGTTATAATGTGAAATATATTGTTATAAAATGAAATTATATTGTTTATAACTGTTGAACATATATTGTATAATTGTGAAATTCTATTGTTATAAAATGAAAATATATTGTTATACTCGTGAAAATATATTGTTATACATGTGAAAATAATTGTTATAACTGGAAATATATTGTTATATCGTTGAATATATTGTTTATTAATGTGCAATATATTATTTTTTATAAATGAAAATAAATCAAAATATGTTGTTATAATGTGAAATATATTGTTATTGAAAATATATTGTTATAATGTGAAAAATATATTATTATAATGTGAAAATATATTGTTATAACGTCTATGAAAATATATTGTTATAATGTGAAAATATATTATAAAATGAAAATTGTTGTTATAACGTTATATTGTTATAATGTGAAACGTGAAAATATATTTATAACGTGAAATATATTGTTATAAAATGAAAATATATGTTATAATGTGAAAATATATTATTATAATGTAAAAATATATTGTTATTTCTTCTTGTTAGAACAATGAACTTTTCACGTTATAACATAATACTGACACATTATATTGTTCCTGGTGTGGCAGCAATACGCTTTGGTATACAGTATGAACAGTATATTGAAACAGTAAAACTCTTTTTCCCATAATCCTTTGCGTGATGACGGCGCGCGCTCTCCCGCCCGTTGTGAAATTTCCCAGCATGCTTTTGTGAAGGCCGAGAAGAAGAAGCGTCATGATGGAGTCTGCTGGTGGCTAAAGTGACAAACCTTCTTAAAGTTCAGTTGAATAAAGTTTGAGACGTTCATGTTTCTTCAGAGGAAATCTTTACGGAGGATTCTAGCCCGTTAATGACAGCTAGATAGCTAACTCTGCAGCGGAGACTGTCGGTGAGTTTTTATTTGAGCTGCAGCGCGTTGTTGTTGTAACGTTAACCGGGCCGCCGCCATTTAACTCCGGACACCAAACACAACAGAACAGCCCTGAAAAACCAACACAGCACAACTGGTGTTTTAATGGATCTGTAATAGTGAATTTAAGTCATCTTACAGTCAGAATATATCGGTGAGGAGCAGCAGGGTTTTACAAAGCTGCTAACGGTTAGCCTGTTAGCAAAGTTAGCCACACAAGCTAACGGTTGTTAGCAGCAGCCCGGTGTTTCAGAGCACGTTACAGTTTAGATATAAGTCTGTTCTGACAGTCAGAGGAACAGCCTCACAGACTGACTGTCACTTAAACACTTAACTCTCTCATCACTCCGACTGCTGGAGCTCACAGCCTGTTAGCTCTGTGTTAGCCTGCTGTGTGGCTAACCTCAGCAGAGGCAGAGAAACCTCGTGTTACACAGTTTAGTTTCTGTTGTCTCTGGTTCACAGAGCTCAGGACTGTCACTGAGGATTAAAGTGTGTGTGAGTGTGAGGAAGCTGATGGAGCAGTGTAGCTGCACCCTGTAACAAACAATCCGCTTTTGATTGTTTCAGTTAAAGAACCGTTTTCAGCCGTTACTTTCCAGTAAAGGTTGAATTACAGCGATGAATGTAACGAAGTACATTTACTCTACTACTGTACTTTTCTACGATATTAACATTAACCTAAGGCCCTCTTTGGTTTTACTCCACTACATTTACCTGCCAGCTCTACAGACTTCACTAATTCAGAGTTTTACACACAAAACACATGAAGAGTTTTTAACAGTGCTGCTCAGAAGGGTTGTAATCCTATGAGATTTTCATGGTGCGATCACCGCCTCAGAAAATATCACAGGTTCATGTTTTACAGAATTTAAATGAATCTCAGTCAGGATGTTTCTTAAAGAAATGAAAGCAGAAGGGTTATTGATGGTTTGAACAAACACTGAACGTTGAAACATTTTGTTATTGGAAGTTTGTTGAAAAAGTCTCCTCTTTGAAAACAAGTCAAATAAAGGAGAGACGCTCTGTCCAGTTGATTTGTAGATAAGCAAATGTGCACGTTATAACTGTCAACTTGTATATCGCGGTATACCTTGAAACTGGTGTGTCTCTGCACCCTGTGTTCAGTTACAGTTTTTGCAGTCCAGCTGAAATCATTAGTGTATGAATCAAAAAGTGGATTCATAGAAAATTAAAGTGAAACTATTTATTTCCTGTAAAAACACATCAGGGTTCAGAATCAGAATCTGTTTGTTGTCATTGTGCGAGTACGACACTGAGGCAGCAGCTCTCAGATTCAGTGCAACGAAGGTTCAAAACAAGGCAACAAAACAGCAGCTACAGACATATTATAAAAATAAACAAGAAATAAGAAATATCACTAAACTGTTTTTTACAAATGTAATACAGATCTGAAATTCAGAAAATACTGAACACATTTAATTGATTTTAAAAATACATGAAAAGCATTTCTTACATTTTAACTTTCAAACAGATATTTGTGAATCTCAGTTCTGTGATTGCACATTTGGGTTTTATGCAGTGTTTTTTTTATTTGTGATATTTGTTTGTGTTTGTGCAAATCAGGTTTATATTGTCAAAATAGTCTGAGTCTGAAACATCTAATGGAGGAGTCACAGTTTCAATACCCTAACCACATTTAAGTGATCATACTCACAGCTCGTGCTGCAGTCAAGGTTTAATTCTGGAGTTTGGAGTTTTGAGTTCAGTCTGACAGCTCCAGCAGTCTGTGATCCTGTGTGCTGGATTTGGTGCTGAATCTGGATGATGTGTAATAAGTTGTGTCTGACACTGATCTGAGTTAATATGTGGGGCCGGATGTTAAAGCACACATGTCAGTTCTGTGTTATGACATGTTGTTGTTTCGTCAGTGACGTCAGGACTGTGTTAATGAAGTGTGTGTTAGTTGATTTGAGTCTGTCCTCTATCAT
The DNA here is from genome assembly GCA_900536245.1 of Epinephelus coioides. Lineage (NCBI taxonomy): Eukaryota > Metazoa > Chordata > Actinopteri > Perciformes > Serranidae > Epinephelus > Epinephelus coioides. The sequence continues at coordinate 362,406 of UNPE01000205.1, forward strand.
GCAGGTACACAGGGTCTGTGATGTGTCGCGTGTTAACAAAAAAACTTGAGATAACGTCACACTGCCTTCTCTCTCCTGGCTCTCCTTCTCTCCTGCTCTCTTCTCTCTCCTGCTCTCTCCTTTTCCTGCTCCTCCTAATTTATATGCTCTTCTCCTATCTCCTTCTCTATCCTGATCTATATCTCTCTAATTCTTTATAATGATCTCTATTTCTCTGCTATCTCCTGCTCTATCCTTCTTTCTCTGATTTATATATATTATCTTTCTGATTATAATTATATTAATGTACTATGCTTTCTTCTTTTTCTTGATTTCTCCTTATCTGATCTCTCAATCCCTATATATTCTATTGAGATATCTTTTATCCTTATATCTTTCTCTCCTTTCTTATTGTTTCTCTTCTTCTTTATCTCTATGTCTCTCCTGTGTTCTCCTTTTCTACTTCTCTTTCTCTCCTACTTCTCTTCCTTCTTTCTCCTTCTCTCTCCTTTTTCCCTGCTTCTCTTGTTTCTCTTCTATATCCTTTCTCCACTTGTTTCTCCTTTATTCCTTTCTCCTTCTCTCTACTTCTCTCTCTGCTCTTCTCTTATCTCTCCTTTCTCCTTCTCTCTCCTCTTTCTCCTGCTATCTTTTTTATTCTTCTCATTCTCCTTCCTCTCATCAGTTCTCCTGCTCTCTTCTTTCTCCTGCTCTCTCCGTTTTCCCTTTCTCTCCTTTCTCCCCTTGTTTCTCCTCTCTCTCCTTTCTTCTCTCTCCTCTCTCTCCTGCTCTCTCCTTCTCTCTCCTTTCTCTGCTCTCTCCTTTCTCATGCTCTCTCCTTCTTTCTCCTTCTTCCCTTTCTCCTGCTCTCTCCTTCTTTCTCCTTCTCTCTCCTTCTTTCTCCTGCTCTCTCCTTCTTTTCTCATGTTCCCTCCTAGTCCTTCTCTGCGAACAATCACCGTGCACGCAGATCCACAAAAAATGACCAAAAACACTGCAGTTTTACCATGCCAGTGCCAGTGTTTGGTGGTGTGACGCTTACGCTTCTTCTACATAGGCCTGTCACGATAACAAATTTGCTGGGCGATTAATTGCGTCAGAAATTATTGCGATAGGCGATAATATTGCGTAATATTGTGCTTTTAAGACCATTTTTATTATTGTTGTAAATTTGCTGTTTCAGACCATTTTTTAAACTTATATAATGATAATAAAGGCGTATTGATGCAGGTACACCCTTTTAAAGAGAAATAAACATTTATTTAACAAGAATATTTAGGAATGCAAAAAAGAAAATGTAAATATCCGAAATAACACGTAAAAATATCTAAATAAATAAATATAAAAAAACCAGTCTGTCAGTCTCTCACTCAGGTGTGCAGTTAAGTTGGTTGTATTCGCTCTGTTTGTTGAGATGGTTTTAGAACAAACCCGGCACACCGGCTCGTCCACATTACTGGGCTGCCCTCTGTCATTGGGTATAAATCCAAAAACACTCCCACACGCAAGAGCTTTCCCTTCATTACAATAATGAACCAACTCACCTGGCTCCAGACGATGCATGGCAGTGAACGCTCTTGTCGTCCAGTCTCTTTGGTGGAGAGAGACGAGGAAAACAAACACGCGTGAATATGCCATTAATCGCGGCCGGGAAAGTTACTGCCTCCCTTTTAATTTACCGTGCAATTAACCGACTTATTCCATATCGCGAAAGGCCTACTTCTACAGAGCAGCGATGTATAAACAAACAGAATGGCAACCGCACGAATATTTGACTGGACGGACGAGGAGGAGATGCTACAGTAAATCTACACTATGCGGACATTCCTTGCTAAGCCAGGAACCAAATCATTACAGACTGCTGAATTAACCCAACAAACACACTGCTGGCTTATACCTGACAACAGTATAGTGCTTAGTGCAAATAACACATGTATTTGTACAATGCAGCGACGTTCACTGTCGCACAGTCCTCAGCCGCCATTTCCAGTTTGACAAGTGGTCCCTCCCCTTCCGCTACGTAGCCAAGTGCACTGCATTTTCCATACTTCTCAGTGTGAACGCACCTATGCACTCACAATATTCAGTGTAAGTACAGAAGTACGATTTGAGACACAACATTGCTGTTTTGACTCTTCTGTCCATCTGGGTCAAAATATTGTCGTCCTCGTGCCTGTTTGTTACGACAATAAGAATTAAATGAAGTAATGTAACTGAAAATGATGTAAAACATGATGGATAGTTTAGCTTCATGTTGTTCACATTGAGGGGCTACAACTAACCATCATTTCACTGTTCATGGTCTCACTAATAAACGGTCAGAAAACAGTGAAACACGTCCTGCTGTGTGACGTCTTCAGGTTGATTTATCTGACCAGCTGTCCAATAATCCACAGCTGTTCCCTGTAATATCACCTGACAAAGAAAAGCACCCAGCTCTCACATCTCAGAAGCAGAACAGCAGCAAATGTTTAATCATTAAAATGAGTGTGTGATGTTTTGATCCAGACGAACAGGAAAGTGTCTCAGAGATCCGTCAGCAGGACGTGTTTCAGTGGTTCATCTGTCAGAGGCTCAGACTGAGTGTGAGGAACATGAATGACACGTAGAAACAGTGTGTGTGATGTTGAATTGAAGCGTGACGTTAACCTGAAGTCCAGGGGTCTCATTTATAAAGCTTGATTACGCACAAAACGGGGCTTGAAAGTGGCGTACGCCACTTACCACGCAAAGGTTGTGATTTATAAAAATAAACTTGGCGGGAGAATGTGCGCACCTGTAAGCAAACTCTGAGTCATGCATGTGCACATTTTGGAGACACTGGGAAGTGGCGACGCAGACGGCGAGGTGGAGAAGTGGAGTCAGATTTTTATTGATGTCTCACAAATTTAAGAGATGGCACCGGCACATCCTCCTTTTTGCCTCCACCTTAATAAATGTGATTCTTTATGTCGCACATCAATGTCAAACATCCTCAAATTTAAAAGCAACACATTAACTACATGTTGGTAAAGGAGTAGAAATATTTGGTCTACCTTTAGATCAGACCACTTTTTATTTCTCTGTCACTGTCGGTGCAGTCCCACAGACACAGCTGACAGCATCAGCAGCGTTGATGTGCTTTCTTTATTAGTGATCCCGCTGCTGTGGCCGCCAAATAAAATCTTTCTTCAGTCCTCCACCTCCCGTTAAAGGGTCTCGAGCTCAGTCTCAGAGAAATTCTGTTTTTTGGTTTGTTTCTCACACCTGTCGCTGTGACTCACAACGAGAGAACACTCGCATGCCGGCTTATTTATATGCAGATCGCATTCATGAGGTGATTTGCATGACCATTTATGGTTGAACTAGGGCGTGTAGAGGGCGGAATATGAGGCGGATCTGGGTGCGCACAACTCCAGGAGGTCTGTGATTTATAAAGAGAACATTGTGTGCAAGTGTGTGTGCGCACAGTTTTATAAATCAGATTATTTTTTGCCGCACGCCATTTTCAGCTTTTGGGCGCACGTCGACTTTTAGTATGAATCCTAAGCACTCTTTTATAAATGAGGCCCCAGGGCCCTGTTTCCCTGCCCTGATCAGGCTCAACAAACTCTGATCCTGATCTCTGAGCTGAGAAACAGAACAGCTGATCAGTATGTTCAGCCTGAGAGAGGTGTGTTCACAGTGAGCACCAACAGACATCATCAGTAGAGTGCAGATAACATGATTCATGATTGATGTCATGTGATGAGGTCATGTGTCTAACATACAGAAACATGTTTCTATCTTAACAGTGTTCATATATTTGAATATAAGTTATTCGGCTGTAATGTGATGGAGCCCAAACACACTGGGCACAAACTCAACATCAAACACACAGATATTAAACAGACTGGTAAAAGTTTTGTTTCTACTGACTTCATTCTGTCAATATTAGGCTGAGGTTCATTTAACTGCTGTGAAATGACTTCATGTAATCTCCTTTATTCTCACATGGAGCTATTATGGGATGTTGAGTCCCATCAGTGAGCCAGTTACACTGCGGAGTCTTTGAATATATGAAAAGTATTCATGAATCATGCGTCCACGTAGATTCATTTCTCATCAACACTGACAAACCTGCAGTTCTTTTTTAAACATAATTTTTGGGCTTTTGTTGCCTTTAATGTCAGGACAGCATAATGTTATGGGGAGAGAGGGAACGACATGTAGCACAGGACAGCAGGCAGGGTTTGAACCCGCGGCCGCTGCGTCTGATCATGGGGCTGATCAAGGGTCCAAAGTGTTTTCAGAGCCAGAGACACTTTTCTTACGGGCCGACAAACCGCTGTCTCTCTGATGTGTTCAGTGTCTCTGATGTTATAAAGAAAAGAATCAAAGGACAATGCATAAAATGTGCTGTGATGATAATGTAAATCCAGGATGTGTAATATGTGATATATGTGGGTGGAACAGATTGTTAGATAAATGATAGAGTGTGAGGTCAAACAGTATCTTTCATATAGACACTCCTCCAGGGAGACATCCAAACAGGCTCTAATCACCTTCTCCTAAAGCCTAGTTCACATTACACGACTTTCACCCTGATTTTGCATCGTGGAGACAATCATAATCATCTCACCAACTGCGTTACGACCTGTGTGTGCACACCACAAGATTTCTCCACCGAGCCCTCACCGACAGAGGTCATGTGTTCATGTATCATGTGTTTAAATAACTTACTAGACGGATATATGTAGAGGAAGGTGACATTTAGAGAGCAAACCCAAATAAGCAACTCCACTTTAGAAACAAGTGGACCTGGCCAGGGGCAACCCTGCGGCTTGTCCTCCGCACATTTCTTCCGTCCTCCTGCGAGCTGACGTGGGACGTATCCCGCCTCTCACTGGCTGATGCTCTTTGTCAGTCGTGTCACACTTCTCCAGTTTTCTACCGTGTCAGATATCCAGTCACAGACGAGGGGGCGACTTGATTGTAGGCTTCTTCACACATGAGGACTCGTCGTGGCAGACTGTCTGCTGACTCACCTCCGACCCAAGGTGGCTCTCAAGATCCTCTGCAACGTCAAAATCGCGGTGAAAATTGTGTAATGTGAACTAGGCTAAACAGAGATCTGTGCGGGTACATGAGACCCACAGAAACACGAGACGTGGCAACGCAAAAATCTTCATTCTTAATAACAACTAGGGGTGCAACAGTACAGGCGGTGTTTTGTGCGTAAAGAGAACAATTTCCCCCCCCAAAATTATCTCTTTGTTTTGCTTGACTTTGCACTTGATATGCTGCTGTGTTGTGCTACAGCCTATTCAAGTGCTGGACTTTGTTATTTAAGTGACAACCCCTGAACGCAACACAGGCTCTGCTCCATAGACTGGCATGGTTATAATTGTCGGTCAGGAAAATGCAGCCCAGACTGAGTCACAGGGTGGAGTTAAAGGTGGAGCTCATCACTAACAGGACAGTCTGCAGCCCTTTGTACACAAGTGGGCGTGACATGTAACACAACAGCTCTTCTATGAGTTAGCCGCTAACTGCTAACACCTGTTGGTGTGAAATGTGTGTGTATCCCAAATGAGATGGACCACAAACATTCTCCCTGTACGATCTCATCTGTAGCGTTCATTGACTCACTGTCATTTTGTGATTCCGCCATTTTCTTCTCTGATTCAGAAACTCTGAAGCCTCCACTAACGGTAGAGGAAACACTGCCTTTAATAAATCCTTCTCACATAAAAACATCTTTCAAGAGATCTGCTTCAAAAGTATTTTTATAATCTATAACAAGTTAACTAGCTGCTAACAGCTAAAGTTAACTAGCTCTACTGATGTCAACACAAATTTGTTGAGCATTATCAGAAAGGCTGCGTCCTCTGATGTGTCCATAGTTTACTGCGTCCTCTGATGTGTCCATAGTTTACTGCGTCCTCTGATGTGTCCATAGTTTACTGCGTGCTCTGATGCGTCTATAGTTTACTGCGTCCTCTGATGTGTCCATAGTTTACTGCGTCCTCTGATGTGTCCATAGTTTACTGCGTCCTCTGATGTGTCCATAGTTTACTGCGTGCTCTGATGCGTCTATAGTTTACTGCGTCCTCTGATGTGTCCATAGTTTACTGCGTCCTCTGATGTGTCCATAGTTACTGCGTGCTCTGATGCGTCCATAGTTTACTGCGTCCTCTGATGTGTCCATAGTTTATTGCGTGCTCTGATGCGTCCATAGTTTACTGCGTCCTCTGATGTGTCCATAGTTTACTGCGTCCTCTGATGTGTCCATAGTTACTGCGTCCCTCTGATGTGTCCATAGTTTACTGCGTGCTCTGATGCGCCTATAGTTTACTGCGTGCTCTGATGTGTCCATAGTTTACTGCGTGCTCTGATGTGTCCATAGTTTACTGCGTGCTCTGATGCGCCATAGTTTACTGCGTGCTCTGATGTGTCCATAGTTTACTGCGTGCTCTGATGTGTCCATAGTTTACTGCGTGCTCTGATGTGTCCATAGTTTACTGCGTGCTCTGATGTGTCCATAGTTTACTGCGTGCTCTGATGCGCCTATAGTTTACTGCTGTGCTCTGATGTGTCCATAGTTTACTGCGTCCTCTGATGTGTCCATAGTTTACTGCGTCCTCTGATGCGTCTATAGTTTACTGCGTCCTCTGGTGTGTCCGTAGTTTACTGCGTCCTCTGGTGTGTCCGTAGTTTACTGCGTCCTCTGGTGTGTCCGTTAGTTTACTGCGTCCTCTGATGTGTCCGTAGTTTACTGCGTCCTACTGGTGTGTCCGTAGTTTACTGCGTCCTCTGGTGTGTCCGTAGTTTACTGCGTCCTCTGGTGTGTCCGTAGTTTACTGCGTCCTCTGGTGTGTCCCTAGTTTACTGTGTCCTCTGATGTGTCCGTAGTTTACTGTGTCCTCTGGTGTGTCCGTAGTTTACTGTGTCCTGATGGTGTCCCAAACATGTGAACATGTGTTCTTATGTTGTCAGGACGACGGGGTGCCGTTTGGAGCTGCTTTTTATCCTGAGACACAACAGAAAGACACTGATCACTGTCATGAGTGATGTCATCAGATTATTAATGATGGCTGATGACAGTCAACAAGGAGAAGTGTGTGTCATATCTTCACTCAGTGTCACAAAGCACACTAATCCTCTGGTCTCCCATCCTGCAGGTATAGCGGGTCACCATGGCGACAGACATCGGCTCACCGCAGCGGTTCTTCCACATGCCGCGCTTCCAGCACCAGGCACCACGGCAGGTGTTCTACAAGAGGCCGGACTTCGCCCAGCAGCAGGCCATGCAGCAGCTCACCTTCGACGGGAAGCGCATGAGGAAGGCTGTGAACCGCAAAACCATCGATTACAACCCGTCTGTCATCAGATACCTGGAGGTAAACACACCTGGACGCCTCCGTTCACTCTGAGACAAAGCCTGTTAGTGTTGATGTAGTACTATGATGATTATCAATATAATGATGATAATAATAATAGATGTGTCTGAGTTGCTGCTGGATGTGGAAACAGCTTGTTGATGATGATATGTGTGTGTGTTGCGTTCACAGACACATCAGTTAGTGCGACGTTTATAAAATGAATTAAAGTCTGCTCGTTGCAGTGAAGCTGTTTCTCCACTGAAAACACTGGGTCCAGTCCCTTTGGAACCAGCAGTAAGCCTTCAGACATGGTACCTAGACCCTCGGTGTGTTCAGACAGTCCTCTTAAATGTGGGCGGGGTTGTTGTCACTCACTGCTCCGTCCAGCACTCGCTGTATTTCCTCATCAGCGGTGACACAGATGGAAGTCTGCACCTGGTTTATCGTCCACAGAACGAGGCTGCACGCCCACATTTTCACAACAAAATAGAACAGGCTGCAGTGAGAGTCTCTCTCCATGGGATATTTAAAAATAGCAGCTTTGTGCATTTAGTCCTTCTCAGGCAAGCTCAGGGGTTTAGTGTTGCTGTAGCCCACAGGAAGTGAGGATTAGAATATATGACCTTCACATAATCCGCTCCAAATTCATCTATATTTTTAAAGTCATTACTAAAAGTGTGTGTCATATAAAAACTAAAGTGATGGTCAAAGTTGTCACAGTGAAATTTAAGGTGTGCTGATGGATTCACGTCATCAACTCATGCATTGAGTAACATTACAAGTTAACGTTCCACCTTAAAAGTTGCCGGCAGTCGGCCCAGTGAAGTCTCCTGCTGCTTGCCTTCGACTGACTGAGTGAATAAAGAGCGACCTCAGGAACCAGTGAAGGGAAACTGTGCTGATATTCAACCAGCTGTGTGACATCACAGTGTGTGCAGATGGACGGTGTTCGCCTGGAGCTCATCTGCACACACTGTGATGTCACACAGCTGGTTGAATATCAGCACAGTTTCCCTTTAATCTGTTGGTCTTATGTCAGGATGGCGGGTATGTGTTCAGTGTCACTGAGGTCGAACGTCAGCTGTCTGATACTGTATACTATATAGTATAATAATGTACTAGTATGATCGATTATTGATTATTTTTCGATGATTTGATTAATGAGGCAATTTAAACAACATGAAAACCAAAACATTTCTTAATAACATTTATTGAAACACTGTCTCTAAGGCCGAGTGTCAACGAGTCCTCTCTGGGACCAGTCGAGCAGGACCGAGTCAGTCTGACTGTTTCTGTGTTTGTAGAATCGTCTGTGGCAGCGAGACCATCGAGACTTCAGAGCTGTGCAGCCCGACGCAGGATGTTACAACGATGTGAGTACCGACTCCTCTCATTGGATGAAATCATGAATCCGTTATATAGGGCGGGATAACGCTGACAGGAACTCATCATCTGACTCTGTCTGTCTGTCTGTCTGTCTCTCTCTCTCTGTCTCTGTCTCTGTCTCTATCTCTATCTCTATCTCTCTCTCTCTCTCTGTCTCTGTCTCTCTCTCTCTCTCTGTCTCTGTCTCTGTCTCTCTCTCTGTCTCTCTCTCTGTCTCTGTCTCTCTCTCTCTCTTTCTCTCTCTCTCTCTCTCTCTCTCTCTCTCTCTCTCTCTCTCTCTCTCTCTCTCTCTCTCAGCTGGTTCCTCCTGTGGGCATGTTGAACAACCCGATGAACGCCGTCACCACAAAGTTTGTCCGAACCTCCACCAACAAAGTCAAGTGTCCCGTGTTTGTGATCAGGGTAAGAAAATAAAATTTTCAATATTTTACAGTATTCCTCTCAGGATGATGTAGATGAAGATGATGATGTCAGAGGGACATTTGGAGACACTGATATGAATATATATCTGAGAGGACGCTGTCACTGTGTTGCTCTGAGATGACCTGTTGTTCTCTGGACTTCCTGTTTGTCTCCAGTGGACTCCTGAAGGTCGTCGCCTGGTCACTGGAGCCTCCAGTGGAGAGTTCACTCTGTGGAACGGACTCACCTTCAACTTTGAGACCATTCTACAGGTAAACATCCACCCGTACATCCACCTGTACTCCTGTGTAGTAACGTGACCAATCAGGTGCCACAGAGCTGCTGTGTGAGAGGACTCCTGTGTGTCTGAGTGTCTCTGATGCGGTCAGGTTGTAGAGACTCGTCTGTTATTTAGCTGTGTACATGAGAACAGACGCTGTGCGATGGTTCAGCACAAGGATCCGTCTGAGCAGCAGCTGAACAAGAAACTAACTGGAAGCTTCACATTAAATGTGTTTAAACAGGCACAGGTTCTGATCATGTTTCTAACAAGCTGAAATCAAGTGAAGTTCAGAAACAGAAGGTCAGTCCAGTGTTTGAATACCAGCAAACTAATCCCAGTTTAAACCAGTCTGACAGCTGAGTCCACTGCAGAGGACAAACTTAATATTTGAGCCCAGCTGCTCCGCTGTGCTTCAGCATTCATAATAATATAATGATAATGATTTCATTGTCTGAACGAGGTTACAGTGTGCTCCACAAAGTGCATGAAAATAAAACGAAATGTAAAATCACATGACGGTATTTAAGAACAGTGTGTACAGACACAAAAACACAACAAAAGCAAATAAAACACAAAAGTTACAAATAATGTTCAAAGGTCACTGAAAACAAATTCAGTATTCATGTTCACACAGTATTCTCCTGTCATGAGTGGGGCTGGGTGTCAGAACTCTACCTGTAAGGTATCGACAGAAGTCACTTGGTACCAAGCAGGATGAAGGAGCAATACCTACAGTCAGTCCTCTAAGCGCCGGCGGTCTGATCCTGGACCATCCCATCCCCCTGCTGATTAGCAGACTTTCTGTTACAGCTGTCTTCAGAGCCACGATCCTCCCAGCAAACAGCCAGCTCACCGTCTGCCCGCTAAACACACGCTACACAGCTGCAGCTAACACCCAGCACCAGCCAGTCGTTATATCTGTTGAGTGTGTGATGCTAACAGTGAGCGTCTGCCACCCTGATCACAGCAGTGTGTCTCACACCGCTGATCGTTGTTCAGCTCAGCGCACGAGAAGAGAGACGTCAGTGAGTTCAGCAAACAAAGAGTTAAAGTCCAGAGGAAGTGAGAGCAAAATGAGCCTGAGGTCACATTATTTTCCTTTACCCACTGAGCTCTTACACAGAAATCAGTTATGAAACAAAACCAGCATCAGATGGACTGTATTCATAATCAATACTACACAATAATATAATAACCAGCGCCAATTCATCAGTCAATGCGAATGTGTGTGTGTGGGCGGGGCATAAGCACATAAAGCCAGCAGCAGCAGCGACCCACCGTCTGATACCGGCACACCGTGAGGACAGAAACAGAGGGCTCTGTGGGGACGGAGCACCTGCTGCAGCAAGCCAACACACCGTCTGTGGTCACTTTGACTTGACCAGCAGATTTCACTACAAGCTGATTGGCTGTTAAAACAGATGATGTGCGTTAAAGCCAGCCGCCGTCCATTTGACCAGCTGAGTGTCAGGTGACACCATCATTTGGCTTGAGTCCAGCTCAGACCCGGTTCACACCGCTGACACTTTCTCTGTGACGTTCTAAAATGGTTTCATCTGGTCACCTGACTGGCGACTGAAATAATGACTGCGGTCACCTTCCACCGCGTCCAATAAACACTGTGTCCGTTTGGCTGTGTCAGCGTGGGTTTCCTCCAGGTGCACATGTTCTCCCTGTGTCAGCGTGGTTTCCTCCAGATGTTCTCCAGGTGCCTGACATGTTCTCCCAGCGTGGGAGTGTCAGCAGGTGCTCACATGTTCTCCCCGTGTCAGCGTGGGTTTCCTCCAGGTGCTCTGACATGTTCTCCCCGTGTCAGCGTGGGTTTCCTCCAGGTGCTCTGACAGGTGCTGGTCACAACATGGTGTCAGCGTGGGTTTCCTCCAGGTGCTCTGACATGTTCTGTGTCAGCGTGGGTTTCCTCCAGGTTCTCCCGTGTCAGCGTGGGTTTCCTCCAGGTGCTCTGACATGTTCTCCCCGTGTCAGCGTGGGTTTCCTCCAGGTGCTCGACATGTTCTCCCCGTGGTCAGCGTGGGTTCCTCCAGGTGCTCTGACCTGTTTCTCCCCTGTCAGCGTGGGTTTCCTCAGGTGCCCGACATTTCTCCCCGTGTCAGCGTGGGTTTCCTCCAGGTGCTCTGACATGTTCTCCCCGGGTCAGCGTGGGTTTCCTCCAGGTGCTCTAGACATGTTCTCCCTGTTCTCCCCTGTGTCAGCGTGGGTTTCCTCCAGGTGCTCTGACATGTCTTCCCTGTGTCAGCGTGGGTTTCCTCCAGGTGCTCTGACATGTTCTCCCTGTGTCAGCGGGGGTTTCCTCCAGGTGCTCTGACATGTTCTCCCGTGTCAGCGTGGGTTTCCTCCAGGGTGCTCTGTACATGTTCTCCCATGTCAGCGTGGTTTCCTCCAGGTGCTCTGACATGTTCTTCCTGTGTCAGTGTGGGTTTCCTCCAGGTGCTCCAGCTTCCTCCCACAGTCCAAGGACATGCAGGTTAACTGGTGACTCTAAATTGTCCGTAGGTGTGATGTGAGTGTGAAATGGTTGTCTGTCTCTATGTGTCAGTCCTGTGATAGTCTGGTGACCTGTCAGGGTGAACCCTGCCTCTCACACAGTGTCAGCTGGGATAGGCTCACCCCCCCTGTGACCTCCACAGGATAAGCGGTTACAGAAAATAAATTAAGTTTTATTTACTGTCATAAGATAAACAACACTGGACAGCTGAATGTCTCCCTGTAGGTCTCATGCGCTGTCCTCATCTCCTCTGTCCTCTGCAGGCCCACGACAGTCCTGTGCGAGCGATGACCTGGTCTCATAATGACATGTGGATGCTGACGGCGGACCACGGCGGCTACGTCAAATACTGGCAGTCCAACATGAACAACGTCAAGATGTTCCAGGCTCACAAGGAGGCCATTAGAGAAGCCAGGTTTATACCCAATCTACCATTTTCTGTAGTCTTACTGTCAGCGCTGCAGTGCCACGCTGCGGCCAGGCGGGGGCGCAGCCTCGCCTCCTGCCACATGTTGTTGTTGTTGTGGTTGATTCATGACAGATGTAAGTGTGTGCTGTTGCAACACTGCAGTGATCTGTTGTTGATGTTCTTCCTGATGTGGCTGATGAGCTGTTTATCTCTGTTCTGTTGAATAAAGTCATCAATCATTGATCTCTAACTGGTTTGGGGCGGCCCGCTGGAAAATGCACCAACAATAAAGTTTTAGCAGGGATCAATAAAGTTTTAAAATAAAGTGAATAAAGAGAAGCTCACACTGCTGGTCTGAACCTCATGCAACAGGCAGCTGTAGATGTTTTAAATAAAGGTTTGAATTCAACACCTACACCTTAAACACAGCGCGGCCTCTGAGGTAAATCCCCCATCTTCTTCTTCTGCTGTTAACTGGTAAAGATTACAGAACACAGGTCCTGACCCGTAGTCCACAAACACTGAGCCTACACTTCCCATCATGCACCTGGATAGTGTCTTTCATTAGAGCCTCCCCACCTGGTGAACAGCCACATCTGTCAGACTCCGCACCCCCAGTTTGTAACGCAGATGGCATGTTAGACACACCTGTAGTGACATCATCAGGCTACAGATGACATCATGCAACGGTTAGTTCAGCTTACTGGTCCTGGTTGATCCAGTAAACTGGTACAAATACTGCAGTGTGATGTCATCATGTATGGTGCGATGTCATTGTGTCCAGCGCGCCTATTTCTCTTTGCACTCCTGAGTTGACGACCGATCAGACTTTGATTTTTCAGACTTTCAAGACAGGACATGTAGGGACAGACACGAGACAAAGATCCAGAGCAGGAATCAGACCAGTGGACATTTTGTGTTTACAGCCATCAGAATGTGGCCTGGGACGTCTTCACACTTAAAACATCAAGCTTCACTTTGACCTCTCGATTTCTTAATATCAGAACCTGTCGACTCCCAAAATAACCTGTCTGTCTTCTTCTCTGTGAGGCCTGAGGACTGCTAGCCTAGCTTAGCACAAAGGCTGGAAGCAGGGTTTAAGTGTTAGCCTAGCTTAGCACAAAGACTAGAAGCAGGGGGACTGTTAGCCTAGATTGACGCAAAGACTGGAAGCAGTGGGACTGTTAGCCTAGCTTAGCGCAAAGACTGGAAGCAGTGGGACTGTTAGCCTAGCTTAGCACAAAGACTGGAAGCAGGGGGACTGTTAGCCTAGCTTAGCACAAAGACTGGAAGCAGGGTTTAAGTGTTAGCCTAGCTTAGCACAAAGACTGGAAGCAGGGTTTAAGTGAAAGCTTAGCTTAGCACAAAGACTGGAAGCAGGGTTTAAGTGTTAGCCAAGCTTAGCACAAAGACTGGAAGCAGGGGGACTGCTAGACTAGCTTAGCATAAAGACTGGAAGCAGGGGTAAAGTGTTAGCCTAGCTTCGCACAAAGACTGGAAGCAGGGTTTAAGTGTTAGCCAAGCTTAGCACAATGACTGCAAGCAGGGGGACTGTTAGACTAGCTTAGCATAAAGATTGGAAGCAGGGGTAAAGTGTTAGCCTAGCTCCATTTTCACGGTCCAGTTATTAGGATTTAGGTGCTTATTTTGGCAGAAATGGAACATATTTATAACCATGGTTTCATTTGTTTATAACGACCTGATGATGAATGACCTGTTTATATCTGCAGAGGGAGTGGGTTCATGTCCTCAGAGCACCGCCATGTTTCTACAGAAGCCCAGAAGGGCTGACTGACTCTCTGTATTAGAAACATTAGGTGTAAAGTTAGATTCAGAAGTTTGTCTGTAGTTAGTATCACATGTAGTTAGTATCACATGTAGTTTTTAACTGATCAGAGTCCACTGTCATGGTCGTTAAAGAGTTAATGAACAGCTGACCTGTGAATGATCAATTATCTTTAATCAAATATTAATCTGATGTGTTTTAAAACTGATTGTTTATAAAAGGTGAAAAAGTTTAAAATGTTTAGTTCAAACCACCCACAGTTCAGTTTACTGATGACATCATCGACCAGTAGAGACTGGACTAACGCAGTCACAGGAACACTGTGGGGACACTGAGGCCACACTGTGGGGGACACTGAGGGAACACTGTGGGGACACTGTGGGGGACACTGAGACAACACTGTGGGGGATGCTGTGGGGACACTGTGGGGGACACTGAGGCAACACTGTGGGGGACACTGTGGGGGACGCTGAGGCAACACTGTGGGGGACACTGTGGGGACGCTGAGGCAACACTGTGGGGGACGCTGAGGGAACACGGGGGACACTGAGGCGACACTGAGGGAACACTGTGGGGACACTGGGGGACGCTGAGGGAACACTGGGCGGACACTGTGGGGACACTGAGGGAACACTGAGGGAACACTGGGGGGACACTGTGGGGACACTGTGGGGACACTGAGGGAACACTGTAGCAACATTGAGCAGTAGAAACCAGACTAAGAGTCCCCCAATCCTAAATGGATCTCTTACAGACTTGTTGACTTAAGCCCTTACAGACCTAGGACCAATTCCATTTCTTTCCCTGAGCCCTTGTCTTGGCCCTTCTCCATCAGGTTAAGAGCTAAGCTGACGGACAATTGGGACATCACCTCCCCTCACGTGAACACGCAAAACCAAGGGGAAGGTTTGGTTCTAATGTGTCAGGTTTGGTTCTAATGTGTCAGGTTCTAGTGTGTCTTGTTATATTGTGTCAGGTTCGCTTCTAGTGTGTCTGGTTAGGTTCTAATGTGTCAGGTTCTAGTGTGTCTGGTTATATTGTGTCTGGTTCGGTTCTAGTGTGTCTGGTTAGGTTCTAATGTGTCAGGTTCTAGTGTGTCTGGTTATATTGTGTCTGGTTTGGTTCTAGTGTGTCTGGTTAGGTTCTAATGTGTCAGGTTCTAGTGTGTCTGGTTATATTGTGTCTGGTTCGGTTCTAGTGTGTCTGGTTAGGTTCTAATGTTGTCAGGTTCTAGTGTGTCTGGTTATATTGTGTCTGGTTTGGTTCTAATGTGTCAGGTTCTAGTGTTTCCTGTTATATTGTGTCATGTTCAGCTCTAGTGTGTCCAGTTCTAGCATGTCCAGTTTGGTTCTAATTTGTCAGGTTCTAGTGTGTCCGGTTCAGTTCTGTTGTGTCAGGTTCTAGTGTGCCCAGTTCAGTTCTAATGTGTGAGGTTCTAGTGTGTCTGGTTCAGTTCTAATGTGTCAGGTTCTAGTGTGTCTGGTTCAGTTCTAATGTGTCAGGTTCTAGTGTGCCCAGTTCAGTTCTAATGTGTCAGGTTCTAGTGTGCCTGCAGTTCTAGTGTCAGGTCGTTCTAATGTGTCAGGTTTCGGTTCTAATGTGTCAGGGTTCTATGTAGTTCTAGGTGTCGGTCAGTTCTAATGTGTCAGGGTCGGTTCTAATGTTAGGTTCTAGGGTTTCTAATGTGTCAGGGTCGGTTCTAATGTGTCAGGTTCTAGTGTGTCTGGTTCAGTTAATGTGTCAGGTTCCGTTCTGTTGTGTCAGGATTGGTTCTAATGTGTCAGGTTCTAGTGTGTCCGGTTCAGTTCTAATGTGTCAGGGTCGGTTCTAATGTGTCAAGTTCTAGTGTGTCTGGTTCAGTTCTAATGTGTCAGGTTCCGTTCTGTTGTGTCAGGATTGGTTCTAATGGGTCAGGTTCTAGTGTGTCTGGTTATTTTGTGTCCGGTTCTGTTCTAATGGGTCAGGTTCTAGTGTGTCTGGGTCAGTTCTAGTGTGTCAGGTTCTAGTGTGTCCGGTTCAGTTCTAATGTGGCAGGTTCTAGTGTGTCTGGTTATTTTGTGTCCGGTTCTGTTCTAATGTGTCAGGTTCAGTTCTAGTGTGTCCGGTTTGGTTCCAGTATGTCAGGTTCAGATCTAATGTGTCAGGTTCTAGTGTTTCCAGTTATATTGTGTCCAGTTCGGTTCTAGTATGTCCGATTCGGTTCTAATGTGTCACGTTCTAACGTGTCCGTTTTGGTTCTAATGTGTCAGGTGTCTAGTGTGTCTGGTTCTAATGTGTCAGGTTCTAGCGTGTCCGTTTTGGTTCTGATGTGTCAGGTTCTAGTGTTTGTGGTTATATTGTGTGCAGTTCGGTTCTATTGTGTCAGGTTCGGTTCTAATGTGTCAGGTTCTAGCGTGTCCGTTTTGGTTCTGATGTGTCAGGTTCTAGTGTTTCCGGTATATTGTGTGCAGTTCGGTTCTATTGTGTCATGTTCGGTTCTAATGTGTCAGGTTCTAGCGTGTCAGGTTCGGTTTCTAATGTGTCAGGTTCTAGTGTGTCTGGTTCTAATGTGTCAGGTTCTAGCGTGTCCGCTTTGGTTCTGATGTGTCAGGTTCTAGTGTTTGTGGTTATATTGTGTGCAGTTTGGTTCTATTGTGTCAGGTATGGTTCTAATGTGTCAGGTTCTAGCGTGTCCGTTTTGGTTCTGATGTGTCAGGTTCTAGTGTTTCCGGTTTATATTGTGTGCAGTTCGGTTCTATTGTGTCAGGTTCGGTTCTAATGTGTCAGGTTCTAGTGTGTCTGGTTCTAATGTGTCAGGTTCTAGCGTGTCCGTTTTGGTTCTGATGTGTCAGGTTCGTAGTGTTTGTGGTTATATTGTGTGCAGTTCGGTTCTATGTGTCAGGTTCGGTTCTAATTGTGTCAGGTTCTAGCGTGTCCGTTTTGGTTCTGATGTGTCAGGTTCTAGTGTTTCCGGTTATATTGTGTGCAGTTCGGTTCTATTGTAATGTGTCAGGTTCTAGCGTGTCAGGTTCGGTTCTATGTGTCAGGTTCTTGTGTCTGGTTCTAATATCTAGTGTCAAGGTCTAGCGTGTCCGTTTTGGTTCTGATGTGTCCGGTTCTAGTGTGTTTACGGTTATATTGTGTGCAGTCGGGTTCTATTGTGTCAGGTTCGATTCTAATGTGTCAGGTTCTAGCGTGTCTGGTTTGGTCTAATTGTGGTCAGATTCAAGTGGGTCTTCCGGTTCAGTTCTGATGTTAGGGTTCTAGTACTGTGTTACAGCTAGGCCATGCTACAGAATGCTAGCACAGTTAGCCATGCTACAGAGGCTAACACTAGCCATGCAGTTAGCCCATGCTTGCAGCGGCTAACGCAGTAGCCACTGCTACAGAGGCTAACACAGTCTAGCCATGTTACAGAAGCTAACACATTTAACATGCTACCAAGGAGGGCTTACACAGCCCATGCAGTTAGCCATGCTGCAGAGGCTAACGCAGTTAGCCAGCTGCAGAGGCTAACGCAGTTAGCCATGCTGCAGAGGCTAACGCAGTTAGCCATGCTGCAGAGGCTAACGCAGTTAGCCATGCTGCAGAGGCTAACGCAGTTAGCCATGCTGCAGAGGCTACACAGCTAGCCATGTTACAGAAGCTAACACATTTAGCCATGCTACAGAGGCTTACACAGCCATGCAGTTAGCCATGCTGCAGAGGCTAACGCAGTTAGCCATGCTGCAGCTATCTCAGACTGAGCAGTTACAGGCAGACTTCAGAGAATTTTCTCTCAGTAAATGTTGGACTGTCCTCTGTCTGTCTCTCAGCTAACAGGTCTTTAGCCTGAAGTCGTTGATGACTACGACTCGTGGTCTGTAGTTTTATCGATCGATACTGTTTGTGTGTATTTAAAGAGTTGTTCCTGCAGTGAGGATCCACCAGCTGTTCTGTCTCACTCATGATGGTGATGATGATGATGATGATGATGATGATGATGGTGTCTCCCACAGTCACTGCTGCTCTCTGATACGAACCATGAAGAGAGGTCGTCTTCGTCCTGTCACATTTATCCCTCCATACAAAGGCAGATGTTCACATGTGATGAACAGTGTCAGTATATTTATTCTCTGACCTGCAGCTCGTCATGGAAACGTTCTGAAGGAACGCTTTGCTAACCTTCCTGTAACTGAATGCAGCAGCAGGTTAACAGAGTTCCTGACGTCAGTTAACTACAGATCAGACACACTGTAGCCGTACGTCTCCTCTTCATCATGTGATGAAGCTTCACTGCTGGATCCAGAGCAGTGAAACTGGGTGTGTTCAGAAACACTTAGTCTGAGTGCATGAGCGCAGTCTGCCACAAACTGTACCGTTGAGTTAATCACAACACTCCACAGCAGAGCGTGCTCTGGACTCTGTGTGAGGAGGCGGAGCAGCAGAGCGCCCAGCCGAGTGAATGTGTGATTTACTTAATCATTAATTCATTCATGTAGAAACAGAACGCTCCTCATTTTAGTTTGCAGCGTCAGACTGGGCTTCATTTTAAGACCAAGATAAGGAGAAAGCAATAAATAGTTAAGTGAACGTTCAATGGAAACTTTAAGACTTAAAGGGTGTTTTGTGCAACATTTTATTTTAAAACTCAGACTTTAAGGAAAATCATAACTTTGTGTAACTGGCTGCAGAGATTTACTGTTCTCAAATATGAAAAGTAATTTTATCATATTAAATGTAATAAAGTATTACAGTAAAAGTAAAGTAAGTGTTTTTAATAAAATTAAGTGGCCAGAATTTTGAGGATTATGAAGATTATTTCTTCTGAATGTCCATTAAATGGAGCCTAAATTACACTTAGAGAAAGAGGTCTGCTTCATAATTTAAAGGATTTAAAGAACAAAATCCAGCTTTTCCTTCCTTCCTCCCCCTCCTCCCTTCCCTCCTTCTTCCCCTCCTCCCTTCCTTCCTCCCCTCCTCCCTTCCTTCCCTCCTTCTTCCCCTCCTCCCTTCCTTCCTCCCCTCCCTCCTTCCTTCCTTCCTTCCTCCCCTCCTCCCTTCCTTCCCTCCTTCCTTCCTTCCTCCCTCCCTCCTTCCTTCCTTCCTCCCCTCCTCCCTTCCTTCCTCCTCCTCCCTCCTTCCTTCCTTCCTCACCTCCCTTTAGGTATTTAAGGTTTTCTCCTTTTATCATAAGGAATCCCTTAAATTTAGTTAAGCCATTGCAAATAAGACTTAAGGTACCGCAAGGTTTAAGTAAGTGACCGATTACCATGGAAACTAAACTGTTGTAAAAATGTCTTTGAATTCTGTAAATGCCTTAAATGGGTTTTTCCTTAACTAAGGAAACCGTCTAAGAGATTTTGTGCAGTAACCCTCAGTAAGTCCCTCAGCTAAGGAGAAATTAAGCCCTGTGTGTCATATTTAAGGAGAAAACTTTGTGCAACAGCTCCAGATACTCCAAAAAAAAAATACTTAAGTACTGTAACGAAGTATCATTACTGCGTTAGAGTACTTTGAAGTATCATTACTGTGCTAGAGTACTTTGAAGTATCATTACTAGAGTACTTTGAGTAGTACTGTGTACAGAGTACTTTGAAGTATCATTATGTGCTTTTAGTAAAGTATCAGTTCCTCTTTGAAGTATCATTACTAGAGTACCGAAGTAAACTCAGAGTACCGTTAGAGTACTTTGAAGTATCACTCTAGGTGCTCAGTTCGAAGTATCAGTGTACTGTGTTAGAGTACAAGTTCAGTCCGTTTAAGGTCTCACACCGACACTGCTCAGTCCACCAGTCTTTGAAGTAGAAAGTGCAATGAAGCGTGTACAAGGAGAGTACTCAGTCCCAAACCGTACCGTTCTTCGTCACGACCGTCAATCAGAAGCAATCAAAATCAGTGTAGCATTGTAGTTTTTACATTAATGTTCAGTGTACTAACAGTATTCATCATGTAGTCACTATTCAACTACTAGCTGCTGTGTGTCACATTGTTTCGTCATGTGATCAAATAGAGACTTTCTATTGGACAACATAAACATCACCCTGCTGTCGTCATCGTAGATGTTTATAACAAAACCAAAATAAAAGAAGACAAAAATATTTCATTTAATAAAGTTTTTAGTGTTTATGCAGAATAAACATACTTTTGTTCGAGGTTGCCACTGTCCGTCTGTCCCGTTCTCGTGAACATAATATCTCAAGAAGGCCTTTAGGAAATTGCTTCACATCTGCCACAAACGTCTGCTTCAAGTCATGGATGAAGTGATTAAAAGTTCGTAGTCAAAGGTCAAGGTTGCTGTGACCTTGAGTCTGTGGGATTCTTGTAAACGCAACATCTCTAGAAGGTCTCGAGGAAGTTTACACAAATTTGGCATAAACCTCTAAATTGGTCTTAATGATGAACTGATTAGAATGTGGTGGTCAAAGGTCACTGTGACCTTGCATCCGTCTTATTCTTCTTAATGTATTATCTCAAAAAATCCTTGAGGGAAATTCTTAAATTTGGCACAAACGTCTGCTTTGACTTAATGATGAACGGACCTGATTTTGGTGGTCCAAAATCAGTGACCTTGCATCCCTTGTCATTTCCATCAGTGTGTATCTCAAGACAACCTTGAGGGAATTTTTTGGCACAAACGTCTGCTTTGAGTCACAAATTAAGTGATTCAAAGTTGGTAGTCAAACGTCACTGTGACCTTGCGTCTGTGCCGTTCTTATGAACACAATATTACAGAAGGTCTTGAGAGAATTTCTTCAAATTTGGCACTAATGTCTAACTTGGACTTAACGATGAACTGATTAGAATTTAGCTGTTGAAGGTCAAAGGTGACTGTAACTAATTTTTTTGAATTTGGCACAAACGTCTGCTTTGACTCAACAATGAACTGACCTGATTTTGGTTGTCAAAGTCACTGTGACCTTGCATTCATGTCATTCTTGTGAATGTATCTCAAGAACACCTTGAGGGAGTTTCCTCAAATTTGGCACAAACGTCCACTTGGACTAAAAAATAATTCAGAATAATTCATTTTTCAAAGGTCAGTGTGACCTCATAGAACATGTTTCTGTCCATAACTGAAGAATTCATTCACTAATTCTGACCAAACTTGACACAAATGTCTGACAGGATAAAATAATGAAGGTCAAAGGTCAAAGGTCAGCTTGACTGTGACATCATCATGTTCTAACGTCATATCTCAGGAACAGAAGGGGAGACATTTGGTCAGATACTGAATTGGTGACTCTAATCTTGAAACTGTGCTGATTGTATAGATCTTCTGTGTGTGAAGCGTCCATGTTTTCACTGACATGGATGGAGACTGTCAGAGACACTGGACTGGTGGGCGGAGTCACAACCACAGGGTGGACTGGTGGGCGGAGTCATACAACCACATGGTAGTTATTGTAGTTTTCATTTGTTTCCCAGAGAAGTGTCGTAGCTTTCAGGATCGTTGATGATTAAATAATAATAATAATAATAAATACAGCTGCAAGCGGCAAAACCAGGGTTCAAGCCAGCATGGAAATTTAAAACAAAAAAAAATTAAAGCTGAGTAGAATAAAGAACTTTGACAGTTCAGGACACCTGAATTAAAGATTAACCACAGGTTTGATGACAGTCAGACAGATGCTCATGCATTTATGTCCAGTCTTTATTGGGCCACTCTCTTCTTTAGAAGCACTGTCGCCTCCTGTTGGTCAACTGCAGAAACATTTTGGGGACATGGATTAATGGCTTAATTAAAAAAGTCCACCGAGTTTGGTGATGTTTGAAAAAACCCTCATTTATTCATGGCTGAATTTTGTGAAAGGCCATTGCACTTGTTTGGAACTTGTGGCGCCCCCTATTGACTGATTTTAAAACAGTACACGTGTTTCATAATTATTATTTAACATAGTCTGCAAGTTTTGTAATGATTGGACAATCAGTTTCTGATTTCTAGTCTGATTTGTGTTACTGCATGCCCATTTTTTGTATTTGTGGTGCCCCTAGTGGTCAGTTTGAATTAAACTTGTGTCTGGCACCTGTTAAGACATTGCTTGCAAGGTTTGTGATGATTGGTCCAAACTTTGTGGAGTCATTTGCTAAGCCACGCCCCCATAAAGTTCATTAGTCATCTTTAAAACTCAGTGAGATATCAATGAGTTCAAGTGTTGGTGATAAAATTCTGAAAATAATCGCACATCATTCTGCTGATTTCAGGTATGTTGTCAAATATTTTGGTGACATTTGGTTCAAAATGAGATGAAATAGAAAATGTTGTGCGTACAGTACAACTGACAAGATAATGAACATCACTGTGAGCTAACCGTTAAAGTGATCTGAACACCATATGAAACGTGTCATCTAGTATCCGAAGAATGTTTGTGCCAAAGGTGGCTGCATTTAGATGAAGACTTTTGGAGATATAGATGTTAAATGATTTTACATATTGTTAAAAATATAGAGTGACGGACTTCTGAATTGACTGTAGGTTGCAGCGTGACAAAGTTTTGTCAGTTGATGTGCAGAAAAACTTTGAGCTGTGTCGGACACACTGGTGATTTGTTATGATTTTTTGAAGTGTGGACTGTGAAATGTCTTTATGTAGTTTTAACGCAATAGGCCACGCCCCCTTTAAGCAATCATTTTCAGATGTTCTGCATCGTGTGAGACCTGACCTTAGATCATGCAAACCAAGGTTCGTACAAGTATCTCTGGCTGATTATGAGATAGCAACTGTTTGCATGGGTAGCGCCCCCTGTTGGTTGATTTGAATCAACTCTTACAATGTGATTTAGATACTTATGTCGACATTTTCAACAAGTCTTGTAACTATTGGCTCAACGTTAAAGGAGTAAAAGCCATTTATGTGCAGAGCCACGCCCCTCTAAAGTTCATTGGTTAATATCATCAAAACTCAATGACATATCAATCAGTCTATGATAAGTTTTACAAAGCTTCATCCCGTGATGACTCACTGAACGTTTGGTACCTTTGGAGATGTAAAAATGGTGTTTTTCAGAGAATACAATATGGTGGACAGTCTAGTGGGCGGACCTTTAGGGGTGTTTTGGCTTTTGCAGAAAACCTTAACGTGACGATGTGTAACAAGTTTCAGGTCAATCTGACATACAGTGTGAGGGTGGTGGCCTTTCAAATCCACATTTTCCCTGACCTAAATTATAGCGCCGCCATCTGGCCTGTTTTTGATATTTTGAGCACCAGTAGCTCAGTCCATAGGGACTTGGGTTGGGAACCGGAGGGTCACCGGTTCGAGTCCCCGTCTGGACCAAATATGGAGCGTGGACTGGTGGCCGGAGAGGTGCCAGTTCACCTCCTGGGCACTGCCGAGGTGCCCTTGAGCAAGGCTCGGGGCACCTGACCAAGGGCAGCCCTCCTCACTCTGACATCTCTCCACTTTGTGCATGTATAGGTCCTGTTTGTGCACGTGTGTGTCTTTCAGACCTGTGTTAATGACAAACAGAGTGAAAAACTTGAATTAAGAAAGTATATAAAATAAATTAAAAATAAATAAAATTATTTGCACACAACTTACAATCATTGGTGAAAATTTCATGTGGCTACGATGTACCATCTCACTGAATGATAATAATAATAATGATAATAATAACAATAATAAAGCACAAAAACAAAAGGGTCCTTGAACCCTAATAATGTCTAACAGCTGACCGTATGACGGGAGGCTGGTGACTGTCATGTGTCATATGTGTTGTAGTGTCATTACAGTGATCGTCCAGCAGGTGGAGACAGTGAGACGTTGACTCAGTTTGAGGTTATTAAAGAAGAAGCTCTGACAATTGATCAGTCACATGACCTCTGTACCATGTGACATATTGCATTATGGGATTGCTGTTGTCTCTGTTGCGTGACTGAGGAGACGTCTGCAGCTGGAATCAATTGATTGATTAGTCAATAGAAAATTGATCAGTCACCACCTGTCTCACGTGTTCTGTCTCTGACAGACTGACGGACAGTGACACAGTGGAGGAGTTGTTCCTGTATGTGTCTGCTGTAGAGACGATCTTTAGAAGAGCAGTAGAAGAAGAATCGGTGCCAGTGTGTTTTTGATGGCGGTCTGAACAGGAAGTGTTCAGGTTGTTTCTGCATCTCGTGGCCCCTCAGATTCATGTTTGGACCCTGTCAGCATGGAAACAGAGCGTTAAGTTACACTCAGATAAAAGGCTGGACAGTGACTGTAAATCAACATGATGTAAACAGGAAGTGGTTTCAGACGCCGTCACTGAAAGGATTTGACTGTATTTGAATGTTCAGTCAGGTGGGACGAGATCTGATCCTGAATCAGGTTTACAAACATCAGATGTGAAAACTTTGATGAGACGTATTTTACTTCATCAGATGAGATGCTTCTCTTCTGTTTGTGGATCCAGTCTGTTTCACCTGCAGAGAGAAACCGTCCAATCAGGAACGTCAGAGGAAACTGACCTCATTCAGCAGGAAGTTAAATCTACAGATATGACCAAGAAACAAGAGTTGTGGACTCCAGTCACATGACTTGGACTCGCGTCACAATTTTAATGACTTCAGACTCGACAAATTCGAAAAGAGACTTGAAACTCGACTTAGACTTTTACACCAAAGACTTGTGACTTCTACCTTTGGACTTAAAAATACTCGCTACCCTCCCCCGAAGATTAAAATTTTATTTTATTATTAAAAAAAAAAAAAAAGTTTTATTTTAAGAAGCTTACTAACAATATTCATTCAGCCAATCTGACAGCAGCCAGTCAAATGACAGGAGAGAACCATGAAGAAGTTCTGTTACTGAGCACTGGTTAGATCCAGTGATCAAAGTGACATGGTGGTCAACAAACAAACTGCTGTTTTAAAAGGGTTTGTGTTCAGTGGGGATCATGATCCAGCAGCTCAGAACCTGTAAAGAGAGAGAACATCAAATATAAAGTCATATGATTGGACGAAGTGACGCTGATTATGACAAGCTTATTGAATCAGATGATCGTAATCGTCCAGTGTGACGTGTTTGGACGAGTCTCTTCTGGGGCTTTTGATCAAATCACATGACCTTCCTCAGCGGTCCGGATGTTTCTGTCACCATGGTGACGCTCTCTCTGCTTGTGCTCTCCAGTTTTTCTCCAACAGATAATAAATTTGCCACCTGCTCAGACGACGGCACCGTTCGGATCTGGGACTTCCTGCGCTGCCACGAGGAGAGAATCCTCCGAGGTACGTCGAGCTTGACCAGACCTGAGGTCACACTGAGGTCAGACTGAGGTCATATTGAGGTCATATTGAGGTCACACTGAGGTCACAACAGAGGAGGTCAGAGGTCATGAGGTCATGAGGTCATGAGGTCATATTGAGGTCATGAATTAATCAATCCTTTGTCATGTGTGATTTAATAAAGAAAACATGACGCTGTGATCACACTAAAATAAAGTTAAACATTAAAATATAAAATACTCTGAAACAAAGTGTCAGACTTGTCTGATTAAATCCATGAAACATGTTCATTAATATCAAACTGCAGTTTCACAGAAATAATAAGCTGTTTTTTTACAGAGACTCAGAGAGGACAAATGTCAGGGCAAAGTATAATGACCTAATAATATTGAAGGCATTTAAATTAATTTCCATCCTCATCTTTAAGCAGTTAAAATAAAAAAGAGTCTCCATGGTGAACAGAGAATGTGAAAAACAAACTTCTGATTTTACCTGGAAAACTTTTCTGTTTAACAGGAAGTGAAACGTACCTCTGCTCCCCTCAGAGCCAAGCTCCACCCACTGTGTCATGTACCTTCCTCAGTCAGTGGGACTTTGATGAGTCTGAACACAACCTTTAAAACAACACCTGCACATGAACACCTCTGACCAATCAGTGAGCTTCAACCACAGACATGCCCCCTCTTTAGCATCAGCACTTTTTACACACAGATGGCGCCCGTCTTTACGTTTGCACAGAACCAAATGATGACATCATCATGTTGTTCCTGTGTGTGATTACAGACAGCATGATGACATCACAGAATCAAAAGAGGCGTGACACAACAGCAGTCGGCCTCTAGTGTGACATATAACATACATGTCAGCAGCTCTTTATAAACAACAATGACATCACATGTCAATAACAATCATTTAGCGTCCCTGTTATATGGCGGCTGATCTCATCCTCTGCTCGGAGGGTAAGGAGCTCCTGGACCTCAGTGTTTGAGTTAGCTGCTAACTGCCAACATCTGCTGTTCTTCCTCTTTGAGTTAGCCCCTAACTGCTAACAGCTGCTTTTTTAATGCTCCCGTGGTGGGTGGCACACAGAGCACGTCAAAACGTAACACCCGTCCTGCAGCTGTCATACAGACATCACTTTGGAGCTGTTTCCAGCTCTGCCGTCACCGTAAAGCTGAGACCACTCTGTCCCCTCATTCTCTGGTCGTACCTTTTATACAGAACAGCGGGGCGACATAATAGCGTGAGATTCCCGCCTTGAACAGGAAGTGTAGAGACCAGGAAAATAAGATTTTTACCATATGATGTAATGTGATGTGTAATATATGTGTGTGTGTGTGTGTGTGTGTGTGCGTGTGTGTGTGCGCAGGTCATGGTGCTGATGTAAAGTGTGTCGACTGGCATCCCACCAAAGGTCTGGTGGTGTCCGGCAGTAAAGACAGCCAGCAGCCAATCAAATTCTGGGACCCAAAGACGGGACAGAGTCTGGCGACACTGTGAGTTCATCTGTGTGTGTGTGTGTGTGTGTGTGTGTGTGTGTGTGTGTGTGTAGCTTTAAAGGGAAAGTTCACATAGTTTTGTAAAGGCTGAAAATGGAGACGATGGTCACCACTTATTCATGTCACTGAGCGTCTCTCTTTAGCCACGCCCACAAGAACACAGTGATGGAGGTGAAGTGGAACCTGAATGGTAACTGGCTGCTGACGGCGTCACGTGACCACCTGTGTAAACTGTTTGACATCAGAAACCTGAAGGAGGAGCTGCAGGTGTTCAGAGGACACAAGAAGGAGGCGACAGGTGAGTCAGAGCTCAGCTCACACCTGCACTCATCCACACACACACACACACTGACACACACACACTGACACACACACACACACACACACACTGACACACACAGACACACAGACACACACACACACACACACTGTGACGCACACTGTCACGCACACACACAATGACACACACACACAGTCACACACACACACTCACAGTGACACACACTGTCACGCACACACACACTCTGACTCTGTCTCCTGCTGTGTGTCTCCAGCTGTGGCGTGGCATCCCGTCCACGAGGGTCTGTTTGCCAGCGGCGGCTCTGACGGCTCTCTGCTCTTCTGGCACACGGGGTAATGATGACACAGTCAGTGTAACATTAAGGGGCTGAGTGGACGCCATCCGTCACCAGCCTGCAGGGGGGGCTGTTGTGTGCTGGGTGTGCTGGTTTGACTGGTGTTCTGTGTCCAGGGTGGAGAAGGAGGTTGGAGGGATGGAGATGGCTCATGAGGGGATGATCTGGAGTCTGGCGTGGCACCCACTGGGTCACATCCTGTGCTCGGGCTCCAACGACCACACCAGGTACATGTAGTGACAGGTGGAGACGCCCGCCTGCAGCTGAGCGGCTCTGTTCTTTAAACGTTCCCTCTGTGTTGTTGGAATGTTTCAGTAAGTTCTGGACGAGGAATCGACCGGGGGACAAGATGAGGGACAGATACAATCTGAACCTGCTGCCGGGGATGTCAGAGGACGGCATGGAGTACGGTGAGCCGCAGGAGGACAAATGACACACTGAGCTTTGAGTTTAGGTTTCAATCAGCTGCTGATCAGTCTGTCTTTCTGTCTCTGTCTGTCTCTGTCTCTGTGTCTCAGATGACGTGGACCTGAACAGCGTGGCCTCCATCCCTGGTATGGGCATCCCTGAGCAGCTGAAGGCAGCCATGGAGCAGGAGCAGAACAGTAAGTGTCATCCTGGAACATCCTGGAACTCAGACAGGAACTGTCTGCGTGTTTCAAGGCTGCTGTGAACAATATAATAACTCTTGTCTCCAGGTAAGGAGGCGGCTCCTGAGGTGGAGATGTCCATCCCAGGTCTGGACTGGGGCATGGACGAGGTCATGGGGAAAGACACCAAGAAGGTCCCGCAGAAGAAAGTCCCGTACGCCAAACCGATCCCAGCGCAGTTCCAACAGGTAAACAGCTGACGCCGAGCGCTCACCTGGCGTCTGTCAGGAAGCTGCAGTAAAACATCTTGCTGAAGCGATAAAGATGGCGTCGCTGTACAAACGCCATGAACCATGTTAGTGTGAGACGTTGACTGTGAGCTCCGCCTCCTCTCCACAGGCCTGGGCGGAGAATAAAGTACCCATGATGCCTCCTGGTGGAGATCTGTCCAAAGACCGGAAGGTGGAGCAGAAAGTAGACGGGAAGAAGAAGACTCAGGCGGAGATCGAACAGGAAATGGCGGCGTTACAGTACACCAACCCCCTGCTGCTGGAGGTGAGCCCTTATTACTGAAGTCAGCTTCAGGTTGGTTCAGGACCAATGACACTCATTATTATACAGGACACTGTCTGTCCCTCAGTGTCCTAATGTCCTCAGCGAGGACGTGTAGTCCTCTAACAACACCCAGTGACAGTAATGTGGACGTGTCCAGTGTGATGTCATCATAAACTTGTCTTTGGTTCTCGCTGCAGCAAATGAAGATGGACCGGATGAACATGAGCACGGACGGGAACATGGGGCCCCCACAGGGACAGGGCCCTTTGCCCCCCTTCCCTGGCCCTGGAGGTCCAGGGGCCTCGATGCCTCCTGGTCAACAGGGCTTTCCTCCAAACATGCCTCCTCAGCAGATGCCCAACAACATGGGGCCTCCCATGGGCCCCGGAGGCATGCAGCCTTCTTTCATGCCCCCTGGGCAGATGGGGCCGCCCTCTGGACCCCAGCCTCACCAGGGGCCCCCTCAGGGCATGATGGGACCACCAGACATGCAGGGACCCCAAGGTATGCAGAGACACCCCGGCCCGCCCAGAAATGTGGGCCCCCAAGGACCTCACAGTATGGGACCCAGAGGGATGCAGGGGCCCCCTGGTGGGATGATGGGGCCCCCTCCTCGAGGAATGGGTCCAAGGGACCCTCAGGGGCCTCCTCCCCAAGGTGGCATCATGCCACCTCAGGGGATGGGCCCACAGGGTGGGATGATGGGGCCCCCACCAAGGACACACGGCAACATGCCAAACAACTATGGAATGGGCAACATGCAGGGGCCCCCGGGAGGGTTGCATGGGCCTCCAGGAAATATGCAGGGGCCCCCAGGTAACATGCAAGGACCTCATGGGAATATGCAGGGGCCGCCTGGTAGCATGCAAGGACCCCATGGCAACATGCAGGGGCCCCCAGGAAACATGCAAGGACCTCATGGGAACATGCAGGGGCCGCCTGGTAGCATGCAAGGACCCCATGGTAACATGCAGGGCCCCCCAGGAAACATGCAGGGGCCTTCATACATGCAGCACCAGGTGAGCTGATGTTCTGAGTGTCTGGTTCAGTTTTAATGCAGCTGTGTGAAGGAGGTCTATAAACCTGATCTGGTCTTTGCAGGGTCAGAACTCGGGGCCCATGATGCATGGGATGGGGCAGCAGGGGCCCAACAACAAAGGTAAGACTTGAATCCTGAGTCCTGAGCAGAGGTTTGGATCCGTGTCTGTTGGGGTTGAGAGGATGTGGTGTTCCTCAGGGTTCCACTGTGGGCCCAGTGTTTATCTGCTCTGTATGTTCCTCCTCCGTCCTCATCCCTTCATTCTCTGCTCAGAACGTCCTTTCTCCTTCTCTGTCCCTCATCCCTTCATTCTCTGCTCAGAATGTCCTTTCTCCTTCTCTGTCCCTCATCCCTTCATTCTCTGCTCAGAACGTCCTCTCTCCTCCTCTGTCCCTCATCCCTTCATTTTCTGCTCAGAACGTCCTCTCTCCTCCTCTGTCCCTCATCCCTTCATTCTCTGCTCAGAACGTCCTCTTCAGAGCGACTGTGGTTCGTTTAACGTCCTACAAACCGTCTTTACAGACAATGAGTTGAAATGTTCTCTGGCTTCAGTCTGAAGTTAGAGCTGTGTCCTGGTTCACATCAAGTCCTGATAAGCACTGTTGACTCCTTTCAGACCCTCGGGGGCCTACCCCGAACCACCACATGGGCCCTCCTGACCGACAGGGTCCTGGAGGACCGGATCAGGGCTCAGGTCCTTACTGGGGGGACAACCAGCAGGGTCGACGTGGACAGCAGGACTTTGACGGAGGCCAGGACTTCCACAGCAGAGGAGAGGAGGGCTGGAGGCCAGGACCTGGACCAGGATACCAGGGAGGAGGAGGAGGAGGAGGAGGAGGAGGAGGAGGACACAGGGGGGGAGGACACCGAGGAGGAGGAGGAGGGAATGGAGGAAACTGGGGCCCTGATGAGAGGTTCACTGGAGGAGAGTTCAGAGGACGGAGAGACGACAGGTGAGACACTCTCTGCTGATATACTGAAACTTGCTGACCCTCAGAGATCTGAACTGGTCTGAACTGGACTGACTGACTGAACTGGATTCACTTGGTGTTTCAGGTTCAGAGGAGGAGGCCCCGGCCGGCCCGGAGGTCGAGGTTACCCTGAAGAGTATGGCGGCCAGGAGGAGGGCTTCGATGGCCCGGAGGAGATGGGCCGAGGCTGGGACAACGGAGGCAGAGGGAGGCCGCCTCGAGGAGGAGGTCCACCCAGAGGAGGAGGTGAGAGCTCCTGTCCTCTGTGTGTCCTCTGAGTGTCCCAAGTGCCCACTGACTGTCCCCTGAGTGTCCTCTGTTTTTAATATATAATGTATAATTTTATACATATATATGTATATACTCTCTGTCTCACTTGTCCTCACTCTGTTTTCTCCGTTTCACTCTGTCTCACTCTTTCACTGTCTCACTCTCTCACTCTGTGTCACTGTCCCACGTCTCACTCTTTGTCTCATTGTCTCACTCTTTTTCACTGTCTCACTCTCTGTCTCACTGTTTCACCGCCTCTCTGTCTCACTGTCTCACTCTGTGTCACTGTCCCACTGTTTCACTGTCTCATTCTGTCACTGTCCCACTGTCTCATTGTCTCATTCTGTTTCCACTGTCCTCACTCTCTGTTTCACTGTCTCACTCTCTGTCTCACTCTCTCACTCTGTGTCACTGTCTCACTCTGTTTCACTGTCTCACTCTCTGTCTCACTCTGTCTTACGCTCTGTCTCACTGTTTCACCGCCTCTCTGTCTCACTCTTTCACTGTCTCACTATCCAAACTGTCTCATTCTGTTTCACTCTCTCTCTGTCTCACTGTGTCACTGTATCACTCTGTTTCACCGTCTCTCTGTCTCACTCTCTCACTATCCCACTGTCTCACTTTGTTTCACTGTCACTCGGTCTCACTCTCTCACTCTGTGTCACTGTCCCCACTGTCTCATTGTCTCACTCTCTGTTTCACTGTCTCACTCTCTGTTTCACTGTTTCACTCTCTGCCTCACTGTTTCACCATCTCTTTGTCTCACTCTCTCACTATCCCACTGTCTCACTCTGTCACTGTCTGACTCTGTTTCATTGTCTCACTCTCTGTCTCACTCTGTCTCACTGCCTCACTCTGTCTCACTGTCTCACTCTCTGTTCCTCATCTTGTTGCCACACGTCGACAGTAAAGTCTGTTCTGCTTCTATCCGTAGGTCACGATGGTTATCGGGACGGTCAGCAGATGCATGATGGGTCATCTCCGGCGGGGCGTGAGCGCTCCTCCTCTCTGCAGGGGATGGACATGGCGTCTCTGCCCCCGCGGAAGCGTCCGTGGCAGGACGGACCAGGAGCCGGAGACCTCCGAGAGCGAGAGTCCCCCGGAGCTGACGGAGGTGAGAACACAGCGAACCAACATCAGAGGGACGTCCGTCACTACGGCGCCACCAACAGGACAAAACACAAACACTGTAATGAGTTAAAGCTACGTCTTTTTGATCTGCCTTTTAAAGCAACACAATGGAGGATTGCACTTTTCACCTCACGGGCTCCTCCTACAGACGACAAACGGTATTGTCTGTTACAACTGTTGCAAAAATCTTTCTGCGTGTGCATTTGTTGACAAGCCAACGATGCCGGTGAACTTCCTGAAGCTGGCCGTGTAGTGCGCCATCATCATGTCTTCAGCACAGGTAAAGCAGCGCCATAGTATTCTGTACATACATGATGAGGCCGACACACAAATGAGTTGCTCTCTGCACGTCAGGGCTGTCCTCCTCCTCACAGCACGCACACACACACACACACACACACACACACACACACAAACTGAGAGAGTGAAGTCAGACAACAGCAGAGAGGCCGCGGTGCAGATGAAGGGAATATAACTTCAAGATTACTGTAGTTAACTACAACTACGCTTGTTACTGGGAGTAAGTGCGATAAAACCTCTGCCAGCCAAGCCAATACTTTATCAATACATGTGATCAGCATGTAGAAAGCCATATTTCAGTCTGCTCTGTCCACAGTCTCTCATTCACCGCGATTATGATTTACAATCACGGTTGACACAAGCACATGGCGCTCGTGATGCTAACAGCAAAGTGTTAAAGACAAACTGAAATGAAAGCTGTCTGTATGTAGGCTACGCTACTCTAAAGAGAGGAGGGGGACATGATGAGGGGGGGGGACATAACGTATGCCATAAAGCAGCCAAATTTTGTAGTCCTTTTTGTGTCTGGGTTCGTACCTGAACCCTGACGCTGCATCGAGCCGGTACAAGTGAAACAGACTCTCCAGCAGTGACAGTGGAATCATCCAACCTACTGAGTTGAACCATCACAAGGATCTTGGATATATTTTATATTTTGAGGGCTCAAAAACTCCATTGTGTTGCTTTAATTTGGAGTGATGTCACAGTGTGGGAGCTTTACCCAGTCACTTTATTGTTTTGTTGTTGTTGTTTTGTTGTTGTTTGATGTGGAGCTGTGAGCTGTGTCTGTATGAAGAGTTTTAACGATCAGATCAAAGTCCATCTGAAGAGTGAACTGACTTTGTTCTCCTCATGTCACCTCCTTGCAGGTCGCCCCCCCCAGAGGGATGACGGGGGTTACGGTCCTTCTGGTCGAGGGGGACGAGGCGGCTGGGGTCCTGGAGGAGGACCTGGACCAGGACCTGGACCGGGTCCGAGGAGAGGAGGACCAGCGCCCAGAGGACCACCGAGGGGGGGCGTCCGGGGCCGGTAGTCCCCTCCTCCAGCCGTCTGGTCCCTGCTGGTCCCCCCACAGACCTGAGACCAAGTCCCGATCCTGAGACCCCCCCTAGACGAACTTTTGGTCATGTGACACATTGAGATCTGTGGCGCTGCGAGGACGGACAGGAAGTGAACGTCTCGACGCGGCTCAGATCATTTTAATGTAAAATACTGTAGAGAATCATCAGCCGTCTCTTTTATTTCAGAGTCACTTCGTCTTGTTGCTTTTTGTAAAAGATTTCTATGTTTTTGTGTTTTCACTGAGGTGGACAATAAAGATTCACACTTCAACTCCCTTGCTGCCACACGTGGACGCTTCTTTAGTCAGGTGACCTGCGGTCGTCACCGCGGGTCACCTGACCAAACGTTAGCATCACTGAATATCCTGGAATCATGTGCAGATGTGTCTGTGCTGGAGTGGAAACATCGTCACCGACAGCCTGAAGTCAGTTTGTTTTATTACGTCTGGCAGTTCTGAAACTTTAACACCAACGGTCAGAGTAGAAACGTGTTTCACATTTTCACAGTTCGATTGTCTCAGGAAATATCAGTGTCAAAAAAATAATAAATCAATGTCACAGTGTCGGCGCTGGTGACAGCCGAGACCAGAGGCATTATGTTCGCAGGTCGTCCGTCTGTCTGTCTCATCCCCATGAACCTGATATCTCAAGAACACCTTTCTGTTTTGCTTTTTCTTTTTTTTTTTCCAAATTTGGCACAAACGTCCACCTGGACTGAAGAACAAACAGATTAGCATTTGGTGGTCGAAGGTCAAAGGTCAGTGTGACCTCACAAAACATGTTTTTGTCCATAACTGAAGAATTCAGACACTAATTCTGACCAAACTAGGATAAAATACTGAAGGTCAAAAGGTCAAAGGTCAGCTTGACTGTGACATCATCATGTTCTAACGTCATATCTCAGGAACAGAAGGGGAGACATTTGGTCAGATACTGAATTGGTGACTCTAATCTTGAAACTGTGCTGATTGTATAGATCTTCTGTGTGTGAAGCATCCATGTTTTCACTGACATGTGATGGAGACTGTCAGAGACACTGGACTGGTGGGCGGAGTCATACAACCACAGGGTGGACTGGTGGGCGGAGTCATACAACCACAGGGTGGACTGGTGGGCGGAGTCATACAACCACAGGGTGGACTGGTGGGCTGAGTCTAGTCTCGCCACCAGACAATCAGAGATCTCCGCCTCCTGATAGTCTGGGGACACTCCTTTCTAAAGTGTGTTTAACACACTGGCGAAAACAGCCGGCAACAAAGCAACACCTCTTGCATTTTTGAAAAGGACACGCCTTCTTGGAAATGTGCGCTCCCCCTTTTCTCGTCAGCAAGGAAACAAACACACAGAGAACTTGAAAATGGATGCCGAGAGATTTAACTCCGTTTTATCAAACGTGTGCTCATCCGTGAAGAAAATATTTTTTCCAGCGGATGTCTTAGTTACAACATGATTGAGCTAACTGGAGTAGTTTCATGTCGTATCCGACAACGGGAGGCTTTTAACAGATGACGTCCTGATGTTAGCTTTGCTGCTGCTGTTAGCTGTCCCTGTCAGCTGCAGCCACTGATGCTTTCTAGACATCGTGATTTCCCAAAACTGAATAAATACCACACATAGCAACACAAAACTGCTTTGCTAGCTCAATCATGTTGTAACTAAGATATCCGCTGGAAAAGATATTTTTTTCACGGACCGTTTAATGAGTTATTACCTATTACAGACACCGCTAACGGCTAACAGCTAACGGTTAGCCCAGCTAAATGTGCACACAGAAATAGTAATGTTTGTTCAATCATTGTGTTTATAGACTTTACAAACATCGGACTAGTCCAAACGGTGATACAGTGATGTGAACAATGTGATATATAGGCTATATATATATATATATATATATATATATATATATATATATAGCTAAAAGCTCTGCTGGTTTTCTACCCGGAAGTATTTGTAAACAACAAGGCGATTCCCTCTAACGTTATAGTCCGGCCGGACGGATGAGTCATGGCCTTGTAAAAGATTATGTTTGTTTCTTTTAGTTGGCGAGAATGTGTCGCTGCAAACGCGACAAACATCCACTAACTTTTACGGCGTTTTCTGCGAGCACGGCTGAGCCATTTTGTACCGCTACACGTGTTTCTAGTGGGACTATGTTTACAAGCACAAGAGTTCAGCGAGCCACCGAAGGACCGCCCTGCAGATTTACTATTGGTTCTGCAACGTAGGGAGTTTTTTTAAACTCTGAAATTGTATCCGCCCATCTAAACACAAAATCAGGGAGAAAGACATCAGTCTTTAGTTAAGCAAAGCGTCTAAAGACTGACTTGTGAGTCTAGGTGGAGTCATACAACCACAGGGTGGACTGGTGGGCGGAGTCATACAACCACAGGGTGGACTGGTGGGCGGAGTCATACAACCACAGGGTGGACTGGTGGGCGGAGTCATACAACCACAGGGTGGACTGGTGGGCGGAGTCATACAAACCACAGGGTGGAGTGGTGGGCGGAGTCATACAACCACAGGGTGGAGTGGTGGGCGGAGTCATACAACCACAGGGTGGACTGGTGGGCGGAGTCATACAACCACAGGGTGGACTGGTGGGCGGAGTCATACAACCACAGGGTGGAGTGGTGGGCGGAGTCAGTGG
Organism: Epinephelus coioides; assembly: GCA_900536245.1. Classification (NCBI taxonomy): domain Eukaryota; kingdom Metazoa; phylum Chordata; class Actinopteri; order Perciformes; family Serranidae; genus Epinephelus; species Epinephelus coioides. The sequence goes on from UNPE01000205.1 coordinate 398,358, forward strand.
CCCCTCAGCAGCACAGGGGGCCTGATGCAGCAACGCTCTCTGAAGATCCACCAAACGTTCCTAACCGTTCCGACCCAGCTCACCTGTCAGCACATGTAACAGGTGTGGTGCCGTGTGCAAAGACTGAACCAGAGTGATGTCACCATTAAGGCTGTAACTCCAAAGACGAATTCCTGCAGTCATGAAAACGTGACTAAAGAGCGTCAGCACTGCTGGAAATTTAAAGAACTTAATATTTGTGTCTCAGCCGCAGTGATGAAGTGTTCACATCTTTACTGCAGTAGAAGTACTCATATATACAAATACTCTATTACTAATTAAAGTCCTGCAGTAAGAATGTTGCTCACACAGGAAGTTTTAATAAATTTAATAAGTAAAAATAATGAAATTATTTCAAAGGAAAAAAAGTAAGTCGTCATATTTGAGAAGCTTTGAAATGAGTTTGTATTAAAATGAAACAGATCAAACCAGTAATCAATTAATGTTCTGATCGATCGACTGATGGTTCAGCTGCACTTTTATATTTACATTTGGTTTGTGTGCAAAAATCTTCATTTTAAATCACAGGAGTCAAACGCACAGTGTTCCCTCTGAGGTGTGGACGAGTCATTAAAATACTCCAGTACTTATTTACTCAGTTACACTGCAGCAGGAGCTCAGTAACTGGGGCAGACAGTAAAGTTTTATTTTATAACCTTCAGATTTAATAATGTAATCACCTGAATTACTTTAAATCATAATTATATTAGATTATTTGAAATTCATGTATTTTTTAAATGTTCAAATATAAAACTTGTGTTTCCTGCTGACGGACGAACAGATGTTTCGTCTCATCTGGAGCTCCAGTAGAATGTTCTCTGACCTCAGAGGAGCAGGAATAAGAAACACTGGTGAATCCCAGAATTCAGTGGGGCCAAACAAACAAACAAACAAACAAACAAACAAAGAGAGAATGTTTCCTGCAGGCAGTGTCTGCAGTGAGCTCAGAGGTCAGAGGTCACACACGGAGGTCTGTTTCCTGCAGCACAGAAACATGAGAGAAAATAAAGTTTGACAGTTTGAACATGTTAAACTTTATTTGGTCCTGTGAGCAGCAGCACGTGTCAATAATCAACAATCAGTCAGTGAGCCTCAGCCTGCAGGGAATGTACCGACAGTCACTTCCTGACGGGGACCCCTCTGCGGCTCCTGGGGGCCCCCGGACCCTGCCTGTGAGATGTGCCCGGCCTCTGACGCTCGGTCCCCGGTCAGATCGGCATGCTTTTCCCGGTGACGGTCCTTTTGATGGCAGAAGCCGCCATCCCTCCCATGAAGCGGATCCCGGCGCTGCCCCCGGGCAGCAGCGACACCACGTACCCGACGATGGCGGTGACCTGCAGGGCGGCACCCAGCGCGGTCAGCACGGTGCTGTGGAGGCTCAGCGCCGCGTACAGAGTTCCTCCGAGGGCGCACAGGTACACGGCGGCTCCGGGAGAGGTGGGCAGGCCGGCGATGAGTCTGCTGGGGCCGCGCAGCACCGCCGCGGCCGCGATGGCGAACAGCGAGCCGAGCGACCAGAGCAGCGCGAACTTGCGGGCGTAGAGCAGCAGCAGCGGGGCGTACAGGGCCGACAGTCCGAAACACAGCGCCGAGAAACACACGCACACCCCGAAGGCCACCAGCCGCTGCCGGCGGCTCATGCCCGGCAGGCACGGGTCCGGCTCGGCCGACCACGGCCAAGAAAAGCCGCTGTTTCCGCCGGAGCTCTGGCCGGACGGACTGCCGCCGCGGCTCCCGGACCACGGGCTCGACCACCGCCCGAACCAGCTCCCCGGTACCGGCTCCGGGTCATCCAGGTCCACCGTGCAGCTGGAGCTGGACTGGGAGATGGTCTTAGCGCCGCCGCCTTTGGACTGAGCCAAATACTCCTGAAGCTGTCGGTTCAGTTCCGCCATGACGGAGGAAGCTAACAGGCTAACAGCTAGCTGCTCTTCTTCTGCTGCTGCAGCTTCCGCTCAACTTCCGGCAGCCTGTGTGTGTGTGTGTGTGTGTGTGTGTGTGTGTGTGTGTGTGTGTGTGTGTGTGTGTGTGTTCCATGTTTTTCTCCTCACTGACTTGGTCAATCCATGTGAAATTTGGCACAGTGGTAGAGGGTCATGGGAGGATGCCAATGAAGCAATATTACATCAGTTGGCCAAAGGGGGGCGCTATAGCAACCCATTGAAATGTCAAACTTTGAATGGGCATATCTCATGCCCCGTATGTCGTAGAGACATGAAACTTTGCACAGAGATGCCTCTCCTCATGAGGAACACATTTGCCTCAAGAACCCATAACTTCCGCTTATATAGATTTTCCGCCATTTTTAATTTTTTGAAAAACACTTCAAATGGATCTCTTCCTAGGAAGTTTGAGCGATCTGCATGAAACTGGGTGAACATAATCTAGGGACCAATATCTAAAGTTCCCTCTTGGCAAAAGTTGGAAAACTTACTAAAACTGAGCTTCTATAAGGCAATGAATATTGCGGAGGGCGTGGCTCATCACATAAAGGTGTATAACATCTCAAGGGTTTCACCCATCACCACGCAACTTTGTAGGCATATGACCACACATAATCTGAGGGGACCCCTCCATTATTGACCCCATCAAACAAAATGGGGGCGCTAGAGAGCTCATTTCTTATCTAGGCCTAACCGCCATATGGATTTTTACTAAACTTGGTAGATATGTAGAACAGGACGCCTCAAGGTGACTGGAGAAATTTAACTCTAATTGGCAACTGGGTGGCGCTATAACAACAGAAAAATGCTTCAAAATGGCTAAAATGTGACCGATCGCTGTGGCTCCCCCTGTGGACCAATGTTGGTGTTGTTTCTAATGTTTGGTATGACTAAGTCATGGTATGGTATGCTGTACTCAATGGACTAGTTATTATATTTTAATTAAATTTACTGAACAATTACATCATCATCATCATCATCATCATCATCATCATCAGTGCCTCTCTTTATTTTATATTATATCTGTACACATTAAATATATTTAATTACACTTCATGTCGTATTGTAACCGTTCAACAGAGACTTTAAAGGTACAAAGTCTCTTTAACACAATAATCGGTGCAAATATTCAACTCTGCAAAATTCTTCCCTCCTGAGTGTATATTTAACACACACACACACACACACACACTGTATTTATTACTGTATATATTGTGTCTTACAGCGTCGTGCTACACAAATAAAATATTTGTGCCCAACTATGAAATAACTCCTGATAGTGAACATTTGATAAATACTGTGAGCACTGTAATAGGAACAAAACATAATTTGACATGTTTAATAATCATCATCATCATCATCATCATCGTCTGACAGCCCATCTCCATTATCTCACACTGTATCACATATAATACATTTGACGTATTTTAAAACAATTTTATAATTTTCTGTGTTCAATGATAAATTGATTCTAATCAATAAAACATGAAGAGTTCACAGTAAAGAGGAGTGTGTGTGATGAAAGTCACGTGACTTCAGGAGCAGTTTTCAGCTGTCAGACTAAAATTAACCCTTCAGTTCATTGGCTGGCTGACTGACACACACAACCTTCTATGGTATCTTCAGTGTGTGTGTGTGTGTGTGTGTGTGTGTGTGTGTGTGTGCGTGTGTGTGTGTGTTCATTCACAGCGGTCATCAGAGGAGGAAACAACAGAAACCAAAGAGAAGGATCTGACCAGCAGCAGGTAACACACTCACATTAACTCAGTAACCAAACATGATGATGTGTCAGCCTGCTGGTGTGTTTCTGCCAAACATCTGAGGTGTGCAGCAGGGTGTGGTTAGCCTAGCTTAGCACAGAGCCTGGAAACAAGGAGAAACTGTTAGCCTAGCTTAGCACAGAGCCTGGAAACAAGGAGAAACTGTTAGCCTAGCTTAGCACAGAGACTGGAAACAAGGAGAAACTGTTAGCTTAGCTTAGCACAAAGACTGGAAACAAGGGAAAACTGTTAGCTTAGCACAGAGACTGGAAACAAGGGGAAACTGTTAGCTTAGCACAGAGACTGGGAACAAGGAGAAACTGTTAGCTTAGCTTAGCACAGAGACTGGAAACAAGGGGAAACTGTTAGCTTAGCACAGAGACTGGGAACAAGGAGAAACTGTTAGCTTAGCTTAGCACAAAGACTGGAAACAAGGGGAAACTGTTAGCCTAGCTTAGCACAGAGACTGGTAACAAGGAGAAACAGTTAGCTTAGCACAGAGACTGGAAACAGGGGGAAGCTGTTAGCCTAGCTTAGCACAGAGACTGGAAACAAGGAGAAACTGTTAGCTTAGCACAGAGACTGAAAACAAGGAGAAACTGTTAGCCTAGTTTAGCACAGAGACTGGAAACAAGGAGAAACTGTTAGCTTAGCACAGAGACTGAAAACAAGGAGAAACTGTTAGCCTAGCTTAGCACAGAGACTGAAAACAAGGAGAAACTGTTAGCCTAGCTTAGCACAGAGACTGGAAACAAGGGGAAACTGTTAGCCTAGCTTAGCACAGAGACTGGAAACAAGGGGAAACTGTTAGCCTAGCTTAGCACAAAGACTGGAATCAGGGGAAAACTGGGACTGTTAATTTTTGGGGCATGTCAAAATCATTTTTTAACCACTGGGGGGCTGGTTTAGGAGAGGGATATACAGATTTACATTTTTGTATTTCTTACTACCAATTTTTAAAGAAGACGTGCCTCCCAGCGTGTTTTCTTGCCCTCCAGATTTTGGCGATTTTTAATGATACCTTGCAGTGACACCATTTATCAACGACAGAAACTGTTAAAACAGAAATTGTCATTTGATTTTTACATTTCTGCCTGGTCCTTGAACACATCACGTGTGAATCAATTGTTTAAAAAATAAATAAATCTAAGCTTAAAATAGTAAAACTTCATCAAAATCACTTTATTCTATTCTATTCTAAATTCTGTTTTCAGTCTTTGTGCTATGCTAGGCTAACAGTTTCCCCTTATTTCCAGTCTTTGTGCTAAGCTAGGCTAACAGTTTCCCCTTATTTCCAGTCTTTATGCTAAGCTAGGCTAACAGCTGTTGGTCCTCATGTTAACGCTGACGTGTTTCCTGACAGGTCATGTCGGTGTCTCAGATCACTCCCACCCTGTTCCTCAGTGGGGCTGACGCCCCCCTCAACGCTGCGCTGATGTCACAGAAGGGCATCACGCTGATCGTCAACGCCACACTCAGCCACACCTGCCCCGCCTACCCGGGGGTGGAGTGTGTGCGTGTTCCTGTCTCCGACCTGCCCAGCGCTCGCCTCGGAGACCACTTTGACCGTGTGGCTGAGCGTATCCATGGTAACCGTGCAGGGGGCACTCTGGTGCACTGTGTCGTTGGTATGAGTCGCTCGCCGGCGTTGGTGATGGCGTACCTGATGCGGTACCGAGGGGTGACCCTCTGCCAGGCCCACCGCTGGGTCCAGGACAGCCGGCCCTTCGTCAGGCTGAACGCCGGCTTCTGGGAGCAGCTGCTGCAGTACGAGAGGAGGCTGTATGGGAAGAACAGTGTCAGGGTGGCCGCAGTCCAAGAGACGCCACCGCCACCACTGACGCCGAGGATGCAGAGGACGCAGAGGACGGTGCCGCCGCAGCAGACGAACTGGCTGTCACTGGTCCCCAGGTCACCTCAGATGACCCGGATGGCAATGACGCCAGCAAACAAGAGAAGAAGAGGAACGAAAAGCAGCAGCATCAAAGTCTGAGTGCCGAGTGACCGCCAACACGTCTGAACGCCAAACACACACATTACCTACAATGCAACTGACCCCCAGACAGGTTGTGGAGGTCAGGGCAGTGACCACCTGCGACCAAACTCACTTTACACCTCAGCTCTCTGAAGGTCACGCCATCATGAGGCGTGAAACCGACCGACAGCTTTAAGGTGGCGATCCCACCGAGATGAAATGCGAGAAACATGACGCCAGTAAAACCATTGTTTTCTTATGATACAGCACATCTGACCAGCATTCAAGCGTCTTTTTAGACGGGCGTTTTTGTAGATGCTTCTTTTTAGACGCGCGTAGACGCTGAAAAGTTGAAATACTTTCAACTTTTTGAGCGTCAGACGCCAGTAGCGAGCGCACATTGAATAACCGCTTCCAGTGTTTCAAGCGTCTTTGAAGCGTCCGCGTCTCTATCGTCTCATTTCTGTGTGATCGCCCCCTAACTGAACCTCCTCTGAACGTCTCCTCCCCAGCAGTGATGTCATGCTGATGACATCACTTATCCTGTCACGGGGGGGTGGAGCCTGTCCCAGCTGTGATTGGGTTCACCCTGGACAGGTCGCCAGACTATCACAGGGCTGACACATAGAGACAGACAACCATTCACACTCACATTCACACCTACGGACAATTTAGAGTCACCAGTTAACCTGCATGTCTTTGGACTGTGGGAGGAAGCTGGAGCACCTGGAGGAAACCCACACTGACACGGGGAGAACATGTCAGAGCACCTGGAGGAAACCCACGCTGACACAGGGAGAACATGTCAGAGCACCTGGAGGAAACCCACGCTGACACAGGGAGAACATGTCGGAGCACCTGGAGGAAACCCACGCTGACACGGGGAGAACATGTCGGAGCACCTGGAGGAAACCCACGCTGACACGGGGAGAACATGTCGGAGCACCTGGAGGAAACCCACGCTGACACGGGGAGAACATGTCGGAGCACCTGGAGGAAACCCACGCTGACACGGGGAGAACATGTCGGAGCACCTGGAGGAAACCCACGCTGACACGGGGAGAACATGTCGGAGCACCTGGAGGAAACCCACGCTGACACGGGGAGAACATGTCAGAGCACCTGGAGGAAACCCACGCTGACACAGGGAGAACATGTCAGAGCACCTGGAGGAAACCCACGCTGACACAGGGAGAACATGTCGGAGCACCTGGAGGAAACCCACGCTGACACAGGGAGAACATGTGGAGCACCTGGAGGAAACCACGCTGACACGGGGAGAACATGTCAGAGCACCTGGAGGAAACCCACGCTGACACGGGGGGAACATGTCAGAGCACCTGGAGGAAACCCACGCTGACACAGGGGGAACATGTCGGAGCACCTGGAGGAAACCCACGCTGACACAGGGAGAACATGTGGGAGGCGGCTCCGGCTCTTCATGTAGAGAGCTTCAGTGTTCTTGGACCAGTCCAGTTTATTGTCTGTGAACACTGTAGACCTCCTGGATTCAATCAGGAGCCACCAGCTCCTTTGTCTTTGTCACATTACGCTGTAGATGGTTCATCTTCATCACCCCTCTACAGCTCTGTACTCATCTTCATCTTCATTCATAAATGTACTCAGAGTTTGTCATTTGTAATTTGTTTTAACGTGTATTTGCAGATCTGTTTCATATTTGGAAACCAGTTCTTTAAAGTCCAGTTCAGACCAAAGATCAGTGACGAGATGAAACAGAGTCAGAGCGTTGCAGAGAAAAGTGTCAGCAATGTGAACTGGCCGGTCTGAGCTGGACTCAAGCCGGCTGATATTTGTTTTTCACCGTTTCATCACTGTAGCCAGTATCTCACTATCACTATCCTCATTCAGATTTTAAGAAGCTACAAATTATATTCAGCCACAACATAAGTCTGAAAAGCTGCAAATCAGAATGAAGGACAGAGAGTTGTTGACCTGAGATGATACGCCGTCTCATGGTGGTCACTTCCTGTCAACACTGCAGGTCTGACAGTATCTTCCTGTTTCAACTCGTCTGATGGTGAATCTTTGGTCTGAACTGGACTTTAGTTTATGAATCTATTTTTGTCAAAGTTGTTTTAACACAGATTGTTGATCTGTTCACACAAATGATAGTGACATTAATCTGCCTCGATACACAAACACTACTGTGACTGACTGACACCAAGGGTGCGTTTGTTAATCCATCCTGATGCTCTTCACTAATATGAGAGCGCTGTTGTTTGTCGTAACAGAGCATTTGGTGTCTAATGACATGTACACTCGGTTTGGCGCTCTGCTGCTCTCAGAGTTTGGTGCTCTGGATAACCGAATCGTACATTCCAGCAGCGCTCGGTCCAGTTTGAGGTTGACTGAGCTCCAGCACTCGGAGTGAGAATTTCCAAAGGCACCCTGTGTTCCCAGCTGGTTAGCATGTTAGCCGTTAGCTCACCACCTACAGTAGTTAACCAGCTTGTCGGGCACGAGGTCACTGCATCACTGCGGCTGCTTGAGAGGACGTTCACATAAAGTTTACTGAGACACTTCCTGAACACTGAAGAAGTTTTAATTCATCAACAGATGTTTGTTTTTGTTGTTTGTCAGAATTCAGTTTCTGTGTCCAAAACTTGTCGATCATCTCCTGAAGAACAGCTCATGTTCAGGATACGGAAGATTCGGGACCTTTTTGATTCTACGAAACATCAGGAACTCCTCCAGTTTACCACGACTCGTCTGACCATCACACAGACTGACGTAAAGAAGTGGACGGAGCCTCTGAAAAATTAGACCTTAAACAGGCTAACCACAGTCATGGAAAACCTGGAACAGTCCTGGAATTTTGTTGTGTGTAATGAGACTGTGACAGTAACCCTCTGGTGGATATTCTTCAACGTGGTCTAACACAGCTGCTAATTAATGCTCTGTAGCTGACGATGTTACGTTGCTCTGATAAACCTCGATGCATGACAGCGTTTTGTTCACTGTTATGTACACTTCATGATTTCCTCCCTGTGGTCCATCTCTGATTCAGTCTCTGATTCAGTCTCTGATTCAGTCTCTGATTCGGTCTGTCTGGTTCTTCTTCAGGACTCATTAGATCTAAATTCTGTGCTGGTTGCGTCTGCATAGCAGGTTTCTTTTGACTGGCGGGCGTTCAGGGGTTAATTAAGGGTGTTTTAAGGGACTGCATGATAAGTGGTGTTTAAAATATAAATCTAAAGTCAATGTAAAACTGTGTTTGAACCTTTCTGTTTGTGTCCAGATCAAACCAACGTGTTCATCAGTGATCTGTAGAGACGTCGGTTGATGTGTTTCTGAACTCCAAACAGCTTCCAGTTCTAATGCTAAGCTAAGCTAACCTGACTCCAGCTCCATCCTGAACACACAGACATGAGACTGACTTCTGACTCACATATAAAACCTCTGTGGTCGACTACTCATAAAGAATACCCAGATTTATATTAAAGGAAGAGCTGATGCTGCAGTTAGCATTAGCATTAGCATTACCAATATGTTGTCCTACATGTACAGCATGTTGTGAGAGCATCAACACAGACATCATAAACTCCCCAGAGGGTCCAAACACTGTCCACAGCATTCAGTCATTCATTTATTTAATGTATCCAGTGTGTTAAATAAAATGTGTTTTATGTATCAGAACTCTCAGAAAGGTCTCAGTGTGTTCAGTTTGATGGGCTCACCTCTAACAGGCTCAACACTTGTAACGGTGTACCCCAGGGTTCTGTGTTCGCTCCCCTCATATTTTAGCTTTATATTAACAGTCTTGGTCAAAACGTGGATGGTGCCAGTTTTCATTTTTATGCTGATGACATGGTGGTACATTGTGCTGGCTCATCCATCACAGAGGCTGTGGCCAAACTGCAGGCTGTCGTTAACGTTATCCAGATTCAGCTTTCACAACTAAAGCTGCTTTAAATGCTGATAAAACTAAGATCATACATTTCTGTAATGCTGGGAAGAAGCTTGTGAACACTCCTGATGTTCTTACTGCTCAGGGAAAGAAGTTAGAGGTCGTCACGTGTTATAAATATCTCAGTATTTGGCTCAATGACTGTTTGTTTTAAACCTCAGGTTGATGATCTTAAAAATCTGAGTCTGAGGCCATCTTTGACCTTTCATAGGCTCAGGGTGCGTTCACACCTGTCCTGTTTGATTCGGTTCAGTCTAACTCAGGTTGGTTTGTGCAGAGGGGTATTCCAGGTAGGAGGTTCAACAAACTCTGAGTCTAACCCTGAACTCTGAGTTGATTTACTCTGAGATGGGAAACTGAGTATCTGGTTCCAGAACAGCTGATCTGAGTTAGTTCAGTCAGCTCTGAGTATGTTCACTCTGAGTTAAGACGACAATAAAAAACCATGATCAATGGAGCTCTGACTCCACGATTCACCATGGCAACAGGTAAATAAAAGACAGGCCTCCATTTTAATCCAGTGGATGTAGAGATATTAATGCATGTGTAGCAGACGGTGCACGTTTATCTTTAAAAGAAGAGCCTGAGTCAGAGCGAGGAAAGTGTCAATAAGTTAACCATAAAGTTAATAAAAAAGTTTATTCATCATTTATCAGACTTACATTTCCTTAATGAAGATAAAGTGGTGGAATCTGACTGTGTATCAGGCTGTAGATACATTACATTATATTAATAATATATAATAATATATTTGTTCAGATTTAATCTGATGGGGAAAAACACAGGAGGCAGAAGATTTAAAACATATAGGCTAGGCTATAGATCAGAGACATAAAGACATGACTGTAAACTCACAGTCTGACCCAGTAGTAATATGTTTGGTGGTTTGCACTTGAAAAGACGTTGAGGTTAAAATACAGTAGATTTGTAAATGTTGCACATCTATTTGTATCTTGACTCAACAGCATTCAGTGACTTTATTTCAGCTACAAATGTAGTAAATGTAAAGACAGTGAAACGCTGCACCATTGCTCACTCAGAAATATGAACATATAAGAGGTTTGATTCTGAGCTGAGGGTGAATTCTTGCTGTGTAATATTTGAATGTAAAGGCAAAAACTGATGTCCAAAGAAATGACTGATGTGCATAAATTCAGTAACTTAAGACAGTCCTGAGTAACAAACTAATATCCAGCAGGATTTAGACTGTGACAGACGGTAAATCTCCGCTAATGAATGCGCTTGGATACAAGCTTTGACACGGACTGAATGAATGAGGAAATGAAACAGCGTGTAAGAGGGAGGAGACAGAGAAACACTCAGGGTTTATTGAAGAAAACCTGTCAGCGAGCAGGTTATGTTCACAGAGTCTGTTACCATGGTGACTGACTCAGAGTTTCAGTTAGCTCTCTGTCTGGAACTGAAAACCCAGAGTTTCCCTCATCTCAGGGTTAACTTACTCTGATTTTTCACATAACCCGCTTTCTGGAATACCCCTGTGATGTGAACACACAAAAACAACCGGACTGAGACCTTCATGAAGAGGTGGTCTCAGTCCGGTTCCAAAGGAACTCTGGTGCGGTTGGTTTGTGGTGAGAAGGTGTTGCGACCTGGATGTGAAGCAACTGCAGTCACATGACACATTGTTTGGGTTAAACATGAGCATGTTACAGTCCTGGAGGATTATTAATGTGCACCTCCTCCTGTACTGCCTTAATATGCACATTCAGCACATCCAATGCATCAAAACATTGTTTTCTAGTTGGAGCCGCGCCTCGTTTTCAAACTGTATGGTTTGACTAAAATGAACAATGACAGCAATATAGTCCACGATGAGCAGCGCTAAAATCAACCTGCGTAGTTGTCCCTCCATTGTGACATTAGAAAGTGTCACATTTATCTTGCAAGTGTACTCTTCTTCAACGTTTGCTTTACTTCCTGGATTTTTCCCACATGGAAATTCTGACCAATCAAGAGCAGCTTTCTCACACAAGGCATTTGATCTGGTCCTCTTGTAAATGCTGCCGTGAGAACACCAACCAACTCTAGGCAATTATACAACTACAGTTTGAGTTGTCTGTTCCTGGTTCTCGGACTGACCTGGAAGAGCTGAAACTACGTCTGGGCGCAACCTGATCTCACAGAAATCTCACGTGAAATGACCACGACCTCTTAACGCTGCATTCCATGGTGGCAGCAGGTAATGGGTTGAAATTATGTGCGTACACCACAGAAATAATGCCAATGTGAAGTCAGTTAGGATCCATTGTCGTGGTGTCCACACGAATTCCTGTACACACACAAAAACACGGAAGTGTTCTTGATATTAAAACGGCAAATATATTCCGCTGTTATAATTTCCCACCAACAGTAATAATAACATGATAGTTCGGCTGTACTAGATATTTGATATATTCAGTAGATATATCTTTTTACTACTCTATTTTACAACTCTATTCTACAAGCCACAATAAACCTACCGATACAAAAACGCTGTTTCAAGCATATTAGCAAAATTTTAAAATTAGCCGACATCTTTACTTTTTCTTAACATAGTTCATCTACGTGCAGTGTCATTACTAGTTCAGCTTTACTGGATATTAGATATATTGGGTAGATATATCTTTTTACGACTCTATTTAGAACCCTACTTTGCAAATTATATTGAAATGTTAAAATCTGTGGGTGACCGCTGGTTCTGTGGCGCTGGTGCTGGCTTGGGGTCTGCTCTCCCCTAGTGGAGTGGAGGGTGGTTGATGTTTCCTCTCTGGTTCTCCCTGTATCAGCGTGGGTTTCCTCCAGGTAGGTGCTCCGACATGTTCTCCCTGTGTCAGCGTGGGTTTCCTCCAGGTGCTCTGACATGTTCTCTCCCGTGTCAGCGTGGCTTTCCTCCAGGTGCTCTGACATGTTCTCCCTGTGTCAGCGTGGGTTTCCTCCAGGTGCTCTGACATGTTCTCCCTGTGTCAGCGTGGCTTTCCTCCAGGTGCTCTGACATGTTCTCCCGTGTCAGTGTGGCTTTCCTCCAGGTGCTCTGACATGTTCTCCCCGTGTCAGCGTGGCTTTCCTCCAGGTGCTCTGACATGTTCTCCCTGTGTCAGCGTGGGTTTCCTCCAGGTGCTCTGACATGTTCTCCCTGTGTCAGCGTGGGTTTCCTCCAGGTGCTCTGACATGTTCTCCCTGTGTCAGCGTGGGTTTCCTCCAGGTGCTCTGACATGTTCTCCCTGTGTCAGTGTGGGTTTCCTCCAGGTGCTCTGACATGTTCTCCCCGTGTCAGCGTGGCTTTCCTCCAGGTGCTCTGACATGTTCTTCCCGTGTCTGTAGGTGTGAATGTGAGTGTGAATGGTTGTCTGTCTCTATGTGTCAGTCCTGTGATAGTCTGGTGACCTGTCCAGGGTGAACCCAATCACAGCTGGGATAGGCTCCACCCCCTGCAACCCCTAACAGGATAAGTGGTTATGGAAATGATAAGTACAAGGATGAATGAATCTGCTGGTTCTTGTCATTGTGTTCAGGTGTTCTAATGTTTCTACATGTTTCTGTAGATCTGTTCTGGTTTTTATTGTGCTGTTGTTCGGCTCTAACTTTTTGGTACGCTGCTGTCTCGGCCAGGTCTCCACTGACAAAGAAATGGTTGATTTGCGCAGGACTTACCTGTCGGAGAAACTGGACTGGTGGGCGGGGTTATACAACCGAAGGGCGGTAACTCTGGTTCAAAGTCATCTCCCAGGAATGCAGTAATTCTAGTTTCCACTGCAGCGACAACAGAAACAAATGTTGTGCAGATGATGACACAAGTTCACTCAGGTACACAACAATGTTGACGGCTGGGGGGGGGGGGGGGCAGTGGAGAGGAGGGTAATCTTACCTGGGCAGGATCTGAATCAGTTGTATTTAACATGAAAACACCCTGATACCATGAAACATACGCTGTTTACTGCAGAGACTGATGCAGAGTATCTACTAACACAGAGGAAGTATTTGTAGATTGTACTTATACTGCAGGTATAAAAACAAAGAGTGTGTCCAGTCCTGTGTGCTGCTGCTGTGAAGAAGCTCCGCCCCTCATGTGACTCACCTGAGACAAACCAGGAAACAAGTTTTTATTCTGCCTGAGTCACTGAGAGTAGACACACAGTCAGAGACGGACGATAAGATTCACCTCTGGACCAAAAGCACCACTTCCACTACCAGAGGACAGCTCCAGGAGGGAATACTGGGAATACTGGGAATACTGGAATACTGACTGCTCACACTGAACCAGAGTTTTACAGCAACAAGGACTCAAAGTGAAAGTAACTCTGAGGGAACAGGGAAGTGGCTGAGCTGTCTGCCTGCTGTGTTCACAGCGTCACTCAGAGACAAAATGGCTTCCAGATTAGAGGACGATCTCTGCTGCCCTGTCTGCTGTGACATCTTCAAAGATCCTGTCATCCTGTCATGTAGCCACAGCTTCTGTAAAGACTGTCTGCAGAACTGGTGGACAGAGAAACCAGCACGTGAGTGTCCAGTTTGTAAGAGAAGACACTCAAAAGACGTAACACTTCCTAACTTTGCTCTAAAGAAGCTGTGTGAGAGTTTCTTACAGGAGAGAGATCAGAGAGCTTCAGAGGCTCTCTGCAGTCTGCACTCTGAGAAACTCAAACTCTTCTGTCTGGACCATCAGCAGCCAGTGTGTGTCAGTCTGCAGAGATTCAGAAAAACACACCGACCACAGATTCAGACCCGTCGATGAAGCTGCACGACGACACAAGAAGGAACTTGAGGAAACTCTGGAGCCCTTAAAGGAGAAGTTAAAGGTTTGTGAACAAGTTAAAGTGAAGTGTGAACAAACAGCACAACACATGAAGGTCCAGGCCCGACGCACAGAGAGGCAGATTAAGGAGCAGTTTAAGAAGCTTCACCAGTTTCTAGAGGAGGAAGAGGAGGCCAGGATGGCTGCACTGAGGGAGGAAGAGGAGCAGAAGAGTCAGATGATGAAGGAGAAGATGGAGGCTCTGAGCAGAGAGATAGCAGCTCTTTCAGACACAGTCAGAGCCACAGAGGACGAGCTGAGAGCTGAAGACGTCTCATTCCTGCTCAACTACAAGGCTGCAGTGGACAGAGTCCAGCAGCGCCCCCTGCTGGATGATCCACAGCTGCTCTCAGGAGCTCTGATAGACGAGGCCAAACACCTGGGCAACCTGACCTTCAACATCTGGAACAAGATGAAGGACGTGGTCTCCTACACTCCTGTGATCCTGGACCCAAACACTGCTGGTCCATATCTCATCCTGTCTGAAGATCTGACCAGTGTGAGACGAGGACAGAGACAGCAGCTTCCTGATAATCCAGAGAGGTTTGACCACTGCTCTGTCCTGGGCTCTGAGGGCTTTAACTCAGGGACTCACAGCTGGGACGTCGAGGTTGGAGACAATACAGACTGGGAACTGGGTGTGTTAACAGAGTCTGTCCAGAGGAAAGGAGTCATACACTCTGGATTATGGAGAATACGGTTCTGGTATGGTGAATACACAGCAGTCTCCCCACCACATCAAGACACTGCTCTCTCCTTTGAGAGGCGGCTCCAGAGGATCAGAGTCAATCTGGACTGTAACGGAGGAAAACTGTCGTTCTCTGATCCTGATACTAACACACACATACACACCTTCACACACACTTTCACTGAGAGGATGTTTCCATTCATTTACACTGGGGATGATCTCCCACTGAAGGTTTTACCACTGAAGGTCTCTGTGACTGTAGAACAACAGGAATGACAGACGTGTTTCAGGTCTGATGGTTTATGACTCACAGCAGTCAGACAGATGCACCATGTTGGATTTGTTGCTGATATATCACGTGTGATTTGGCCCATAACTTTGTTTCCGTCCTCATGTCAGTGATCATCATCAAGTCTGTTCTGTAGATGAATTCACATCATATTATACACACAGACTGTGATGGTGACGGCTCACCAGCAGGTGGAGACATGCAACACTGTTCAGTGTCTGTAACATTTATTCATTATGCTGAAGAAGAAAAGGAAAGGCTCAGAAATATTGACAGTGGTGTTAATGTGTGGATGGCAGAATATGTTCTGCTCTGGGGACAGTTTCCAGCAGCTTCTGGAGGACGCCACATGAGAACTGAATAAATTCAACATGTGGTTTGATTCAAACTAATTCTCATTAAATCTGACGAAAACCAGACGAATGCTGTTTGCAAACGCAAATCTAAACACACAAGTATTTATTAAGACAGAACAGAGGATGTGAACATAAATCTCTTGGTGTGATAATAGAGCTCAGAATCTGCTGGAGACCACAGAGCATATGTTGGGGCCACAATTAAAAATGGTGACTTCATGTAAATAGATGCAGTTTTGTTGTTTGTACACAGGGTGGCGCACTAGAGCAGGAAAAGGCAGGTGATATGGGTAAGGTGCAGGTGATGAGCAGCAGGTGTGTGGATGGAGACTTGGACACTGAGCTGTGACACACTCAAACTGCGCAGTGGAAACCTACCTGAGATAAACAGTGTTTACCTGGAAATAAATGAGTCATCGCACTGTAAGAAACCTGATGATGAAGTGGACGCTGGTTTCTTGTTGTTGCCCAGAACGTTCCCCTCAGAGCCTTGAATCTAGCGCTTGTTATTCAAAGACTTTACAGCGTAGTGAACACAGTGTGTTACAGACACATAGTGGATCACACAGCTCTGTAATGTTCTCTGATATCACCGCCAGGACGGGCAGTATTTCTATTGCTTCTGTTTAAAATACGTATTTCAGTTACATTTGAGTATTTTGTAATTAGTATTTGATGAGGCCGATAAAAAGCAAATGTAATTTGTAACTAAATACTTCTGAGTGGAGTCATTTTGTATTTAAAATACTCAAAATACTTTCTCCACAAATCAAAAAACAAAAATAATGGAAACATATTCTCATAATAATAATATTGGATGTAACAATATTTTTTTTTACTTATTTTCTTCTTAATATTTTCATCTATATGTTTTTTCAATCTCGGGCCCTTCAGTGACCTCGTGCTCTGTTTCACTGGACTGTGCATCACATAGGAAACTGTATGTTGTTGTGGTTGATGCTACAGTCTGCTGCAAATGAACTGCCTCACGTGGGATCAATAAAGTGTCTGAATCTAAATCTGAATCAATAAAGAATATTTTAGTGTA
This sequence comes from Epinephelus coioides, assembly GCA_900536245.1. Taxonomy (NCBI): domain Eukaryota; kingdom Metazoa; phylum Chordata; class Actinopteri; order Perciformes; family Serranidae; genus Epinephelus; species Epinephelus coioides. The sequence continues at coordinate 415,176 of UNPE01000205.1, forward strand.
GCCTACATGTCCCTAGCTTTGTTTTCTCTTTGTCATTTGAAAGAGTTGAACCCAGGCTCCAAGTTAGACAGCAGACGAGTGAACTAGCTTCAGTATGTTGCTGCTGTGCAGCTCGACCGTTGGTGACACTTCACAGCTCAGCTAGACTGGACTTCAGACATGCTGCTCACGTGCATGGACCCACACCACCAGCAGACGACCTTGCTGCTCACGACTTCCAAGTTCAACAGATTGTCTGTGAAGGTAAATATTTTATCTGAGTGTAACTGGCGTGATGTGTGATGTGTGTCTGGGTCTGGCTACACAGCCTGTTGTATAAATACATGGTGATGATAGTTATAATATCAAGCTAGTGCTGCTTATGCTAACTGTGTTTATCCTGCAGCCCAAAGCTGAATCCTCTGCTTCACCAAACTGAGAAAACAAGAGCAAGCTTACAACAGCTGCGACCACATTTGCTGCTATCACGCCATTAATGGATGAATCATGGTTGTTCTTTCTGGTATAGTTACTCATGGTCTCTGGCTGCAGCATGCACGTTTTGAGCATGTTTGGTCAAGGACTTTTTGAGTTATTCACCAAAAGCTGTGTGGAGCGACCGACAGAGTGACCTGTAGAGCTGCAGGTCGCTGCTATAAAGAGAAAGAAAAAAGTATTTTCTGTATTTGAAAATACAAAATACATGTGTTTTATTTTAATACATTTATTTGAGGAGTATTTTGTATCAAAGTACATTTTGATGTATTTCTGCCCATCTGTGATATCACCTCTCCAGAGCAGACAGGAAACTGAAAGCTGCTCTCGTTCTGTATTTCGGAGCTGCACGTTAAAAGGTAACACTGTGAACAGTCAGTCACTGTAAATGCGTCTGTCAATAAGTTAATAATAAAGTATCAGAGCTGATCTGGTCTCAGCTCCAGCTTCATGACAGGGCCACAGAAAATGACTTTACACACAGTGTTTCCAAAAGTTTGTGTCAGCGTTTCCAAACAGGACAAAAGGAGCCTTGGTAACCATGGTGACATAGCCATGTTTTAAAGGATGCTACTCTTGGAACGCTTCAGCGTACAGTCATGATTTAAGGCTCTAATGAAGTGAAGCCTGGTGTCACTGTGAGGTCGTCGACACCTGTGCTTCACAGAGCAGTGAGATATAAAACATAATGAGGACACAGATTTACAGTGAGGAAAGAGAAAAGATATCACAGATTAATTACTAAATGATTTCAAATAAAAAACACATTAAAAACAGCAGAAGTTCAGACAAGAGGTGCAAAGATAAAAAGATGATTTAAAATGGAGTTTAAAAATCAGTCAGCAGTCGTCACAGTGATGATGTGTTTTGTGGGCGGAGCCAAACTGGTGGCAGAAAGTGACAGCAGTGGTGTCGGTGTGAGCGCCAACAAAACAAAACACTGTAATATTTATATTTCTCCACCTGTTGCAGTGAGTCGTCTTTATATCCATGAGTTCATGATGTACGTGTAGCAGAAAATAAAGTTTAGTCTTTGATTCATTCTAATGTGTAAATTCAGGCTGTAACAGGCCTCATGCCCAAGGTCACATGACCAAACCGGCTATAACTTTTAGCTAGCTATCTACTTTGCTGTGGTTATATTTTATATTTTCCATGTTATATTTCAGTTAAATCAGTGAAGTACCAGAAACGGGACGATGCTAGCAGCAGTTTGCGCTGTGCTCCTCAGTGGGCCATGTCATGGAAACATAACAAAAGCCCTAAACACAGCGACACGGGGCCGAGCGCTCAGTGATGCTGACAGGAGCTACATTAGGCTACTGTACCTGCCACTGCCTCCTGCCAAGATCTTTCAGGGTGAACATCAAAGGTTAAGCTCTATATTTCTGTCATTATCCTATATTTCTAATTCTGGAAAAAGACTGAACCTGTGACGAAGAGAACGGTACGTGCTCGGACCCAGGGATCCAGATTTGATGCCCTGTAAGGTTGATGAAGTGCTGCTCACTCAGGACATTGCATGTTTCAGGGTACGTGTAGAGAGGACCAATCAAAGACAACAAACTGTTGGACACAGTTACCCCTCTCAACGTCACCGGCAGCATCAAGCAGCTTTTTGCTCCTGTCGATCTACCACAACAAGCCACTGGTCAGAGCTTGGGCCAGATAAATGTGCTGCTGCTGGTCAAACCCACAGAGGCTCATTATTTACACACTGAAATCCATTTTGTGCTTTGAAACCTGCTCGTTGTTGTTTGTTCTGTTTAATTTAAACAAGAACTGAATTCTGTGATGTTGCAGGTCTGATGTACATGTTCTATATATCTTCACTGCGTAGCTGTCGGCTGCACTTTGACTGATTTAATTTGTCAAAGTTCAAACTATCAAATCAGAAAACAGCGTTTATACACAGTCACCATGAGAAACACATGGTGTACATGAAATGGTTTGTTACACGTCTGTCACTGACAAATAAAACTGTTGCTGCATTTTCCTCTGGAGGTCTTGTCAGGGTCCTAGTCAGTGAGTCCTAGTCAGTCAGTGAGTCCTAGTCAGTGAGTCCCAGTCAGTGAGTCCCAGTCAGTGAGTCCTAGTCAGTCAGTGAGTCCTAGTCAGTGAGTCCCAGTCAGTGAGTCCCAGTCAGTGAGTCCTAGTCAGTGAGTCCCAGTCAGTGAGTCCCAGTCAGTGAGTCTTAGTCAGTGAGTCCCAGTCAGTGAGTCTTAGTCAGTGAGTCCCAGTCAGTGAGTCCCAGTCAGTGAGTCCTAGTCAGTGAGTCCCAGTCAGTGAGTCTTAGTCAGTGAGTCCCAGTCAGTGAGTCCTAGTCAGTCAGTGAGTCCCAGTCAGTGAGTCCTAGTCAGTGAGTCCTAACAGTCAGTGAGTCCCAGTCAGTGAGTCCCAGTCAGTGAGTCCCAGTCAGTGAGTCCTAGTCAGTCAGTGAGTCCCAGTCAGTGAGTCCTAGTCAGTGAGTCCTAGTCAGTCAGTGAGTCCCAGTCAGTGAGTCCTAGTCAGTCAGTGAGTCCCAGTCAGTGAGTCCTAGTCAGTGAGTCCTAGTCAGTGAGTCCTAGTCAGTCAGTGAGTCCCAGTCAGTGAGTCCCAGTCAGTGAGTCCTAGTCAGTGAGTCCCAGTCAGTGAGTCCTAGTCAGTGAGTCCTAGTCAGTGAGTCCCAGTCAGTGAGTCCTAGTCAGTCAGTGAGTCCCAGTCAGTGAGTCCTAGTCAGTGAGTCCCAGTCAGTGAGTCCTAGTCAGTGAGTCCTAGTCAGTGAGTCCCAGTCAGTGAGTCCTAGTCAGTGAGTCCTAGTCAGTGAGTGAGTCAGTCACTCTTTTGGACACAGACAAGTAACATAGGATGAACACATGAAAGTAAAACTGTTGACTGATGTTATGTTATGGTCAACATGGATACGCTACACAAGCATGTCCTCCTGGGCACAAATGACAAAGTCGCACCATTGTCGGCCAGTGATCAAAAGTTGGCCCTGCCAGCAGTACGCAGTTCCATACTGCATTTTGATGCAGTTACAGTCAACATAGCTCTTTATATTTGGGCACTTGATCTCAACCAGTCCAAGTGGTGGCTGTGCAGCTGGATGAAAAATATCAGGTGAGGCACCAAGCCTTCCTCTTCTCGTTTAACTGCAGTTAGCATCCAGCTTAATGGTGCATTACCGCCACCTTCTGCTCTGGTGGCGAAACCTCTGGGCGAAACCACAGCGAACATCCGAAATGAACCGGCAACAGAGGCTGCGAGCGTTAGCGGACATATTCCAACAGCTGGTAAATCGCCGGTCTGCTACACAAAATGACAACGGAGGCGGCCCTTCAAATTCTGGGACCACTTTGGTCGACAGGCAAGTGCAAAATTGACTTCACTAACTTAGTCGGGACCACCCGACAAACATGGCCTGGTCTGCACTTATTCACTGTCAGCCTCCAGAATCACAGCTCAAGTTACACTGTGCATGTGCAATGCCTCCATGTTTGACCCCGTGTCAGCCTTCTCTTGATAAGCCTTGCTCAGCCATCGGAAGTACAAAACATGTCATAGGTACGTAGCATGGTACGTAAGCTAAACGTAGGCTTTCCATCACAGGTGTGTATAAGTAACGTACTCACTAGCGAGAGCCCACGTGACAACAACGTAGGCATACATACAGCCCAGCGCAATCCCTACATTAAAAAGGGGCAGGTATATTGACACCAACCAATGGCAGGGAAGCTGTCACGTCCAGACGTCTTAAGACGATTAAAATTCACATGTTAACAGATAATTTTTTACCATCTTAAGACGTAGAAATTTGGAGTGTTAATGCAAATGTCACATTAGACGTTTTGGTCCTTTCCGCGTTCCATACTGTTTCTCTGCCATCAGTATGCACACACCACTGCTGTGATGTAACTGTGATGTAACTGTGGCGTCTGCTGAGAACTGCTCCACATAGGAACGTTTTCAGCTTTGACTTCAGAGTGTTGACAGTCTGTCTTCAGAGTCCTAGAAGGTTCATATGTCACAACCATGTCAGAGATATGATTAGCCCAGTGTTCAGAAACCTCAACAGCCACAGGAGCCATTTTTGGTCCAACATTTTTTATTCCATCTGTCTGGAGCTGAAAAATATATTTGAGCCTTATAATAAAGGACACAGCCTCTAAATTATCTTATCAACATCACCAATAGACCCTCTTAGTGTTGACATCACGATGACATCACAGTGACATCATGTTATCAGCTGGAGGTGCAGCTGCCTCTCCCCCACAGGGCTGTAGGCTCCATAGGAGTGTTAACATGTGTTTGTCTTGTTGTGTTATTGGGAGCCAGAATAGAAGGAGTCATGGCTCAAAACCAGCCGCCACTGCCCGTCAACAAAAACAAAGACAACTATGGTTAAATGTGATAAGACCAAAGGACTGGACGGAGGCCATCATCAAAAATGCTCACATGTGCAGCGCACACTTCATATCAGGTTAGGGAAAAAGTATTTCCTGTTGTAGGGATGAATAAGGTTATGTGTATTAAGGGTTATCATGTCCACCTCATCAGAAACTGGGGAGGGATTAAGAGGAAGATTGGATTTCTCTGCAACGCTAACTTTTTAGCACATTAGCTAACGTTAGCTTCCATAGCAAAACAAACAAGTGTGGTCCTCCTTTGTAAGATTGGCTTCCTGTGACATCATCCATCCACTGAGTGAGAGCATACGGGTCGGCCAGTCTGGTCCCGTTGGTCAGTGTTTACTTATTCAAGTAACACTGGCGGTCCCGGAGAGTGAGTGACCTGACATGGTGCGTTGGTAAATTCAGTCTGACGCTCTACACTAAAATGAGAGCCCTGTTGGTGGAAGAAACGCAGCGTTATATTTCTACATGAATGAACCAACGGTTAAGTTAATCACACATTCACTCCGCTCGGCGCTCTGCTGCTCCGTCTCCACAGACAGAGTGTCCAGAGTGCGCTCTGCCACTCTGAGAGTGCGCTGCTCTGGATAACCCAACGCTACATTCACACAGCGCTCCCAATTTATCAACGCTCCAGTTTGTGTCACAGTGCGCTCCCACACTCACAATGAGTGTTTCTGAACGCACCACTCACATCATCTTCCTCCATCGTCTAAAACAAGACAACACAACTTGTTAGCTAGCGCTAGCTAATGTCTGTGGAGAACTGTTTTGCCTCCAGCTAAGCCCCGCCCACCAACACACATCACTGTGTTTACAGTAAAAAGGTCTGTAGGTGTGATCATTAATATGTTTTACTGTCAGGTGGCTGCTCTGCTGTCAGGTGTATTAAATTTGACATTTTCCTCTTAGACTCGTCCTTTCTGGATTTTGAGTCCATGTTCAGAGAAAAGGCTCTGGGCCATAGACGTCGCTACGACTCAGTTTATTGATGAAATCATAAAACATTTTTTAAATTTGCTGTACGTCTATAGGTTACACATGTTTACAGCTGGATAATGTAAGAATCACTTCAGGCCGTCATCAATGATAATGAAAATCAACATGTAGTTGTATGTTTGGTCGGAGCCACTGTAGAGCCGCAGGGTGGCGACCCCGGGGTCACACATGATGATAAATCCATTTAGATTTAATGACGCTGTGTCACTTTTATTAAAAGGCTCCAATATATTTTTCAGCAGATTGAATTCTATTTTTCTGGAATTAAAAATGGCTCCTCTGGTAGTAAAGCTCCCTGAAGGTGTCGAACCTTTATTTTGGCAAACGCTTTATTGTGAAATCCCGAACAGGAAGTCACCGCGTGTTTCCCGGGCAGCTTGACTTCGGAGCAGCTCGGGCCGGACTCGGCTCTGCTCGGTTTATTTTCCTCCCGCCCTCCACCGGAGCGGAGCGAGATGATCACCGGACCCTGCGGCGTTTGGGTGCTTTGTGGTCGGACAGTCTGGACGGAACGGACCGGGAACCAGAACCGACCGGAAGCAGCGACCGGGCGGCAGCACAGACCCGAACATCAGCGCGACTTTACGGGCGTTTCAGAGCCGAGAGGCCCCGGAGAGATACCGAGCGGTCCGAGGCAGCGGAGCCGGGTGGCGGTGGACTGCTGGCGGCTGCAGCTGCAGCTGCGGGCGGAGGACTGACTCAGAGACATGTACCAGGTCCAGGTGAGTTTTTACCTGTTCACAGCTTTAACCGCCACAGAGCCGTGACGTCAACATGTCGTCATCACCGTTAGATTTCTGTTAATGATGTTTTTAATGTAACGGAGTCACTGTGGAGAAACTGTCACCTATAAAGGAAATTATTCAGATTTAAACCTGATTTATGTTTTTGTCTTTCTGTCGGTTTTGTGACAGAAATTTAACAATTTTATTTGAAATCATTTTAACATTTATTTCTTTAATTAAACGCTATTTTCATGGAGATGTTTCCACTGATTGAGCTACACACATGCACAGAAATAAAGAGAGGAACAAACAAACAAACAAACAGACAACAAAGTGCATGATAGTCAAGTAAATAAAGGACAGAGCACCTGTGCAGGTGTGACCTAACAGTCCCAGGTCAGGTGAAGTGTTGACACAGTTTATTAAAGGGTCTGTCACATCTCTTCATGTGGCGTTCAGGGTGCATCTGAATTTTTTCCAGTTTCATGTTGTGCATCACATGTTTGATCCGTGTGCTGTGTGACAGACGGGTCACATCCTCCATGTAGACACCTGAGCTTCTGCAGGTGAGCAGGGACACTGGAGAGTAAAGACCCAACTCCTTTTTACTGTCATTTTTATAATGAAACATAAAAAAACTGTTTCACGTCTAAAACTGGAAAAATGAAACGTTCTCAGTGCAGTAAGATTATTCAGTGCATGAACAGATAAATAAATATGTCTAGAAGAGAAGCTGCTGAAAAGGTCAAAGAAGTGCAGGGAGGAGACGAGGTGAGTTCACCTGTGCTGCAGCTCAACACTTCAACAGTCCGATGGCTGAAGGATAAAAACTGTTCCTGAACGTCTCCCAAATCTCAAACTGTAGCAGAAGGCGAAATATTAAAAACACGAGTTTTGCAAACGGAGTGAGAAGAGGACCAGGGAGGACACGCGAAGTTTAGCTTCACGCCTCGTTTCCACCATGTGACCATGTGACCGCAGAGCCGTAAATATACAGACGATGCCTCTGCATTTCTTTATGGATACAAAGGACGTGTGGTGACGGGGGAGGGGCTCGTTCAGATGTTCACAGCGTGTCCTGAGCTGAGCCGCACACGTTTTATCTTACAGTCAGACACTTTGTGGCAAAGATTCGTAACGAAGGCAGAAATATTACAGTTAAGTCATGGAAACCAAACATCTGCTGTCAATGTTGGCTTTAATGAAGACACTCACAGAGGCAGTGAATGAATGGATGAATGTTCATGTAACCAGGAAATCAGGCCACCGTCTTTCTTCTCTCTTTTATTCTCATGAGGACGGAAAACATTCAGCTGATTAGTTTTTATTGTTCAAACACCTTTTAGCCACACAGGACAGTTTTCTCCTCATCACAGCTCCGTGTTCATTCATGTGTTCATTCATGTGTTCATTCATGTGTTCATTTCATGTGTTCATTCATGTGTTCATTTCATGTGTTCATTCATGTGTTCATTTCATATGATCATTCATGTGTTCATTCATGTGTTCATTCATGTGTTCATTTCATGTGTTCATTCATGTGTTCCTTTCATGTGTTCATTTCATGTGTTCATTCATGTGTTCATTTCATATGATCATTCATGTGTTCATTCATGTGTTCATTTCATGTGTTCATTTCATGTGTTCATTCATGTGTTCATTTCATGTGTTCATTCTTGTGTTCATCTCTACTGCAGATATTCAGCACGTCACAGCAGAGTTCATTATTTTAATAACAGTACAGCACATTAGCAGATAAATTGTGCACTCTTTGAAAAAAGCATGAAGTTTGTACCATAGTTAGTGCACACCATAAGGTTTATTTTCAGATGTGGAGGGAAGTCAGATTTGACCTCTGAGGTCCGGGAGAGGTCAAATTCAAGATGGCTGCCAATAATATTCAAATATGCTTAACTTTGGAACCAATCACAGTAGAAAAACATTTAAGGTGTCATTTTCAACTAAGTTCAGGGTGCCCATTCAGTTAGTGATACTCTTGAGATCAATGGAATTCAAGAAAATACATTTAGGTCAAGGTCATGGTGAAATTATGCAGATGCAGTGAGATAAAGGCTGCAAAATGATGGTTTATTTCCAACATAATAACAGTAATGATAATGATCATTAAAAATGTATTTACTTACAATATTTATAGGCCTACTATGCTTCTTATACTGAAACTTGCTTTGAAATCAGTCATAACACGTCTACATTTACATGCCAGCTATTAGCTCTCAAGCCTGTTTGGCGGCGGCACAGTATTGAACTAGGCTACTTTGCTGTAACCATTAATTCAGCTATAGTCCTACTTCACGTATGTTCCACGTATGCTCACGTATGTTCCAGACTGTCTTCTAGTTTAGCTAGCAGAATTATTTTGATCAGTGCCTTTTTTTTTTTTTTTTTTTTTACCACAGAAGCTAGCTAGCTAACTAGCTAGGCAGACTCATTCCCGGCTACAATCAAATTCAATGTATTTGCATGTTAAGGCCACGTCAGGCAAATTAATATTACACTAAGCTTTCTGACTAATTACTGTCTGAGTAATTTTTTCCCTGTTTTCCGGAATAATTTATTTATTTTTCTGTTTTTTGTGGTCATTTTTTTTTCCTGAACGAGGAGGCGAGATACTTCAAAATCTCGTGAGAAGCTCCCACCTGACACCTGCAAGTGACCGGTGCCTGCGTAAAGTCGACAAACTAATGATAACACCATCTATATGACTTAAAGACAAGAGTATCTCCCAGTGTCTCAAATCCAAAACAAAGTGAAACTGGATTAAACTAAACAAGCGGGTCATGTTGGCTTCCATTATATCGAGCTCTCAAGAAAGGAATGAAAGCATCTGTTGTTCTATTGCTCTCTTAACTCAGAAAAAAATACTCCAAAAAACAAAAAAATTATCACGAAAAACAGAAAAAATTACTCAATAAAACAGACTTGTTTTATTTGTCAAGTGAATGCAATACGCTTTTGTAGATATTGAAACAGTGCGCACCGTATATATTTTGATCTATTTTATACTTCAGATTTATATTGTTTAGCATTAATTGGTGACAGAAAAGAACAAATTTCATTCTGCAGGGAAACGCGTGTCCTTACTGTGCATATGACAATAAACACTTTGAAACTTGAATCTGTATGTTTTATGAAGACCCTGTGTGCGCTCAAAGCTGTGGCACAAGTTATGCACTGAAATCTGGCAGAAGAAAAATAATAATAAGAAGAAAAATAAGTACAAGGAATAACAAGTGTGTTCCTGTATGTGCTGTGCACATCAGGAACACAAATAAAATGAATCATCATGACGATCATTTATCATAATTTGTCTGCACATATCCCACATCTGTATGCACATATGAGATAGTTTACCACGTCCAAAAAATACATCAGGGCTCAACAGAAACACATCCACCCTCCAAACCTGCTACATTCAGACATCAGGCAGCTGACAGGTGTAACTGAGCCCAGCTGGAACCTCATTAAGGGACGCTCCACCCGCAACTCTACATAAAGGCGTTGTGTGAGATACCATGGCTGTTTTACAGCATATTCTCGCTGCTAACCAACAGCATCGCCGTGTGCGAAGCCAAACCGTACATCTAAATGCATTTGTGCATCAGCACTTCAGCCCACTGGACGTGCTGTCAGACCGAGCTGTCCAAATGAAGTACTGAGATACAACACCTCATCAATTAGTGTCTTCACACATCCGGAGGGCAACGTGGTGCAATTTGGCCCTCATCCCAGAGGTGCAGTGCCTGGCTGCGCTGTGTTTTTACGCAGTGGGGAGCTTCCTGGAGGTGGTGGGAGACGGCACCGGCCTCAGCAAGGCGTCTGTGTTTTTTTGTTAAATATAAAACATTAATGAAGAAAGACAACACGCACTCTCAAAAAAGAAGAAAAAAGTCTGGAGGTGCTCGGCCACAGAACAGTATCAACAAGAAAAAGCCAGCAACACACGGTGTCCTTCGTTTCTTACCAAGACTGCTTCTTATTTAGTCATAGTCTTGTTTTCGTCATGACAATAGGTCATTAACAAATATTTATCGTCTTAGTTTTTCATTAGAATTATTAGAGCACACTTACACACGAGCAGCAGGGGATTAGTGCGTTAGGTAGCAGCGCTGTGTGTGACTTACGGCTGATGAAGTGGTGGGTGATTGATTTGCCTGACATCAATTGATTTAGTTTCAGCACCGTGGTAGTGTCCAGCTCCTGTTAAGAGCTTCTTAAAGAGCGATCCTAAGAAGGGCATTAAGAACTCATCTGGGAAACACTCTTATCTTAGCGACCCTTCTTACCAAAGACGTTCTTAACTGTGCTCTTAAGTCTTAAGATCGCACTTACCTGGGAAACACGACCACTGTCTGTACACAGTCAGTCAGTTTACCTGGTAGGATATTTATGTCAGAAGTGCTCTCTGTCTCGTCACTTGTGCATACTGTAGCCTACTCATCATGTTGCCTACTGACTACATGGCTACTGGCATTAGCTACTGATGCTCTTGAGGGCCATCTGCTGATAATGATGTGCTTAGCAGGAAAAAATAACCACACATCCCAGTAAATGATAACTAATTACTGAATAATACATGAGAGTAAAAAGTAATTGAAATATTTTTGGTGTTCATTAATAAAAAATAAATAAATAAATAAAAAAAAGAGGGGAAAATGTTTTGTTTTTTTAAGCAAATTTCACCATGACCTTGACCTAAATGTATTTTCTTGAATTCCATTGATCTCAAGAGTATCACTAACTGAATGGGCACCCTGAACTTAGTTGAAAATGACACCTTAAATGTTTTTCTACTGTGATTGGTTCCAAAGTTAAGCATATTTGAATATTATTGGCGGCCATCTTGAATTTGACCTCTCCCGGGCCTCAGAGGTCAAATCTGACTTCCCTCCACATCTGAAAATAAACCTTATGGTGTGCACTAACTATGGTACAAACTTCATGCTTTTTTCAAAAAGTGCACAATTCCTCATAATTTGAGAGCTTATCCGCTGTACTGTAACCGCGCTGAGACAGAAAATCTGAAGGTTTATTGATCAGTTTTTAGATGTTAGAGTTCATGAAGCTTTAAATAAAAGTGACAGTGTTGACGTCACAGTAAAACTCCATCTGATTGGACCTTTGAAGACCAATGAGACTTTGATCTGCTCAACAGAGAGCAGATAAAACACATCAAACACGTCGTGATGTCATCAAAGTCTCAAACAGCTCCGCACAGTTTTGATATTTATTTATTCATTCAGTACAGATTAAGTTATTAAAAAACGCACAGTTCACAGTCACGTGACAGTTTGTCACAGACATTAACATTTACTGTCAATATGTGTAGGAGCAATACATTTAAAGAATGAAAATACATTTAAAGAATGAAGTTGCAGGGGGTGGAGCCTATCACAGCTGACATTTGTCGAGAGGCGGGGTTCACCCTGGACAGGTCGCCAGACTATCGCAGTGCTGACATGTAGAGACAGACAACCACCCTCTTGCTGTGAGGCGACAGTGCTAACTACCACACCACCGAGCCGCCCCGTTTAAAGAATAAAAAGTACATTTAAAGAAGGAAAATACATTTAACGAAAAATACATTTCCGGCAAAGAGCTTTTATTTTGAAGTGCTGTTTCCTGCTGCAGAGTGGCTGACAGACAGATACCTGACAGAGACAAACTGGCTGGACGATGTCTGAACACAGGTATGACACTGAATGTGTTGAACTTTGGGACGTGGAGCGACCGACTGAAGAGAAATCTGCACCGCTGATCTGTGATCTCTGGCGGCACGCCATGTGGAGCCTCACAGGAAGTGCCGATCAGATTTTACTGTACACGTGTTGGACCTCAGTGATTGGATGGGAAACTATGATCAAGTTTGTGAAGTCACACAGGATTGACAGGGATTGGTAGATTGTGTTGTTGTGACTGTGGCGTCCTGGAGAGACCGTAACAGGAACTGTGGACGCTCCTGTCCTCTGACAGCATCAGACCTGTCTGTCTGTCAGTGTTCAGTCAGTCCATCATGTTGTCAGTTGATCAGACGTTCGTCCTCGTCTCAGCATGAAGTGTCTCTTTCCAAACATCACGTCACTTCCTGTCATCGACTGTCCTGAATGAGGACACTGTGGAGTGTTTGTGGCGCTCGGCGGGGGGACTGGGACACGTCTGACCTTGGTGCCGGTGTGAATGTGATGGACAGAGGGATCAGAAGGCTTCTCTGAAGAGCTGCTTCAGCTGAGTTTAATCAAAACTCTTCATCAGGACTGTGAGGGAGCTGCACAGCATCCCCCTCACTACGGTGAAAAAGAACACGCACACACATACTGACTGTAAGGTTTGACAACACTGACTACAACAGGAAGTTTGTTTTCATGGAGTGAACACATGAGAGTGCAGCCACAGGAGTCCAGCAGCTGTCACTTACCTTGTTAGGCTGAGTTGAAGGATCAGGGAAGAGAGAGGGCATGTTTTGCTAAGTTTGGCTTATGTTTGGTATTTCTTCACTTATCAGGTGTTTGTGTTCGTCTGTATTAGTACTTCAGTCATTTGCGTTGTGTATGTTAAGTGTAAGTTATGTTAAATTGTAAATATATGTTTGAAATGTAATGTGGGAGTGTCACAGTGAGTTCACTAGTCTCAGGGTAGATAAGCCAGGTGAGCGATCAGTGTTGAGTGTGAGAAGTGTCTCCTCTGCTCTGGGCTGCAGTCACTGGGCTCAGCTGCACCTGTGCTTCTCCTTTGTTACCCTGCAGCCTGCTCTGTGTTTGTCATGTGGCACTTTTTGTACTTGGTAAATGGACTTCAGTAAAAACCAGAGCTCTGGAAACAAAAATCCGTGGTTGTCTCATGTTCTTCATCCCTCCATCATGCTCTGCACCTTCATGTCATCAGGTTCATCCTGTTTGTAGAGGTTAACTACCATCCAAACCCTACAATGACACACAGCTGAGCTGTGTTGGCTAAACGTAACCACGTGTGTGTGTGTTGGCTAAACGTAACCACGTGTGTGTGTGTTGGCTAAACGTAACCACGTGTGTGTGTGTTGGCTAAACGTAACCGTGTGTGTGTGTGTTGGCTAAACGTAACCATGTGTGTGTGTTAGTGTTGCATGGTATACCGATACTAAAATAGCACCGTGGTACTCGAGTATTCCAAACGGTACTATACTGCATTTGGAAAATACCAGTACTTTTTAAATTGATTCAATTCATTCATTTATTTAATTCATTTATGCACACAAACGCCTTCCTTGTTCCTATTGGAGCACAGATTGCACAAGTGGTGTGTATGACATCATCTGTATCAACATTCACATTCGTGAAAAAACACAAGAGACAATCTGCCTCTCAAAGGGAGACAACACGAGACAACACCAACTTGGTAGAACATTTGAGTTACCAAACCGTGACGTCCGTACCGAGGTACTTACCGAACCATGATTTTTTGGTACCGTTACACCCCTACTATTTATTGTTCTAAAGGTTTGTATCCAAAAGGACTTTTCCTTAGGAAAAGTACCGAAGAGTATCGAAAAGTATTGAAATTCATATTGGTATTGGTACCGAAACAAAGATTTTGGTATCGTGACAGCACTAGTACTTTGACATGTGGAGGAGCCGAGGATTGAACCGCAGATCTTCTGATTGGTTGACGACCTGCTCAGTGTCTGAGCTGCAGACGCCATGTGTGTGTGTGTGTATGTGTGGGTGTGTGGGTGTGTGGGTGTGTGAGTGTGTGTGAGTGTGTCAATAAATTAACACATTCAATTCCTGAAAACGTGAAAAAACTGAGGCCTCAGGTGATTCAGAAGTAAAATAATACCTTAACATTTCGTCAACTAAAGTGTGCGTCACACGTCTGCGTCCTCGAGTCTTTTCATCTGAATTTTTCTGAACCTTTAACCGACATCAGCAGCTCGTCTCCAGGCTCCCTGACGGCGAGCTCTGGATCCCAAATCCAGAACAAGTCTCAGAGGAAAATAGAGGATTTAAAAGTGTGTAAGTCTGATCAATATCATCATTGATCATCTGTGTGTGTGTGTGTGTGTGTGTGTGAGAACTCTTGAACGCCTCCTGGTGTCCAGGTGAGAGCAGCTCTGACCTGTAGTAACCTCCGCTCTGTTCCCGTCTTCAGTTATTTACGCTCTCTGTTACATAATGAAGCCATTAAAGTCTGATGAAGCAGCTCAGACCGACTGAGCGAAGACGCCAAACGCTCCTCTCCACAGATCCGTGAAGTCATCGCAGGGTCACACTTCAAGTTCCCCTCCCCTTTCCATCCACCGTCAGCTGATGGCGTTTGTTTCTCTCAAAGCTTTGTGTGTTTCCTCAGACAGTGTGGAGTTCCTGAGGAGCGTCTTGGCGTGATGAGTCAGTGAACGATGTGTCCTCTGAAAGAGGAAGAATCTCATCTCTGTTTTCTTTGGTGGTTTTTATATCCAGTTGCTCTCTGTGCCGTAATGTTGATGTGTACTTTTAAAAGTACACGTCAGTACAACACACACACACACACACACACACACACACAGTGTGTCCTGTGGGACGGACTGGTGTTCAGTCCATTAACCGCAGCAGCAGTCGTTGTTGTTGTTGTTGCAGGTTTCGCCGTCACAAGGTCACTTTTCATGTTTTCATAAATCCATTGAGGAGACTTGAGGAACACTTGGTCGCCGCCCTGCTGCTGTCAGAGAGGAGCTGACTCTGTAACTCCTCATCACACAGAGTAATAAATAACATACACACGTGTTTCAATCACGTGTTTCATAAGTTCTGATTTTATTTATACAGCCTTTCAGGGCCGTGTCCATCGAGGTGTTTTGTTCCTGAGGACAGTGTATCAACGCTACACAAAGCCAGCAGTGTGTCGAGGCGCTGAGCCTCTGCTCTGCACCCAGCACTTCCTGTCTGGCCTATTTTTATGCCTCTGTGCCAGTGATAGCCGTGGACCAAGGCTTTGTGTTAATTTTAGGTTGTCCGTACGTCCGTCCCATCCTTGTGAACATCGTATCTCAAGACGGCCTCAAGGGAATTGCTTTAATTTTGGCACAAATGTCCACCTGGACTGAAGAATAAACTGATCAGAATTTGTTGGTCGAAGGTCAAAGGTCAGTTTGTGAGGTCAAACTCAAGAGTTCTGCCAAAACTTCACACAAATGTTTAAATAATTGCTGTTATTGTGCAGCAGCACGTGGCGTCGTCAGGGCGGAACGCAGTGGGACAACAACCAAAGTTAAGGCGGCAGATATCTGACTGGGGCAGGTGGGAGGAGTGGATGGGTCAAACAACCACCGACTTTCACCCAGGAGCCCAGTGTTCACTTCCTGTAAGATTGTAAAGCCAAACCCTGTTCTTTTTTCCTAAACCCAACCATGTGTGTGTGTGTGTTGGCTAAATGTAACCACGTGCGTGTGTGTCGGCTAAACGTAACCACGTGTGTGTGTGTCGGCTAAATGTAACCACGTGTGTGTGTGTCAGCTAAACGTAACCACGTGTGTGTGTGTCGGCTAAATGTAACCACGTGTGTGTGTGTCAGCTAAATGTAACCACGTGTGTGTGTCGGTTGGTTTGCAGCTTGGCAGGCGTGTCTCCTCAGTGTCACAGCCTCCTCCTCCTCCTGAGGACACAGTCAGGTCATATTTCACTTTACAAACGCTGACATGAAACATGCGTGTCTAACATATCTGTGTTTTACAGAAATGTACAGCGCTGACATTTTCCTCTGGAGCCTGAGCTGTGTGGTCGGCCATGTTCAGTCAGCTGGTATATGTTTATGTCTGTAGAGACCTGAGAGACATCGTTAATGAAAGACTCTAAAGTATTTGTCGTCCCTGTGCAGCACAGAGCAGAGTGTGCTCATTGTCCTCTGCAGGCTCCTGTAGTCGTCCTGTACTGTACTTACAGTGTGTGTGGCTGAGGCACAAACAGCCACGGGGGGAAACACTCTCATACAAGATTAATTAGCAGTGAAGCTGCCGGATCATTGGAGGATATAAATATCTAAACTCTCCAGGGTCAAATATTCCTCCGTCAGCTGTCCACCGCCGCTGCTGCTGCCTGCCCTCGGCTCAGTCTCACCACCTCACCTTTACTTACAGGTTTAATTTGACCTCACCTGAAACCTCAGCACAGTAACGACATGTTTAGGTGTCACAGTGAGGTCACACCTGAGCTCTCTAAGTGTCTAAATTCATCTGAGCCGTTGCTTCATACGACTGAAAGAGACAAACATGCAGCTGCACAGACGTCAGACATGTTGGCGAGACTGTGTGCGGGTTAGCGTTCTGATTCTGATGTCATCACTCTCATGGTTTTAGTACAGGTCACAGAATAACTGTTTGGAGAAATGGAATCAGAAACTCTGAAGTCAGGTCTGTGAGAGGTGAAGACAGAGTGACAGGAAGTGACAGAGAAATGATTCAGATACTGTTAGTGCCAAATAAACAAACACTCATCAGGACCTGGTGAAGTGCAGCTCGAACCACCAGTCGCTCATCATCGTTAGAGAAATCTGCCACACAGACTCACCTGACAACTTCAAAAATGACTTTGGACTCAGAAAGGCAACAATGAAAAGGAACTGTACACGTTTGGCCCCTGAGCATGTGGGGCCCCCAGGCTGCAGCCTCGGTCAGCTTACATATTACTCTGCACCCAAGTTGACAGCTTATTAGCAGCAGTATTAGCAGCTTACAGCAGTATTAGCAGCAGTATTACAGCAGTATTAGCTGTATTAACAGCATGTATTAACAGCAGTATTAACAGCAGTATTAACAGCTGTATTAGCAGCAGTATTAACAGCAGTATTAACAAGCAGTATTAACAGCAGTATTAACAGCTAGTATTAGCAGCAGTATTAACAGCAGTATTAACAGCTGTATAGCAGCAGTATTAGCAGCAGTATTAACAGCAGTATTAGCAGCTGTATTAGCAGCAGTATTACACAGCAGTATTAGCAGCAGTATTAACAGCAGTATTAGCAGCAGTATTAGCAGCAGTATTAACAGCAGTATTAGCAGCAGTATTAACAGCAGCAGCAGTATTAGCAGCAGTATTAACAGCAGTATTAGCAGCAGTATTAGCAGCAGTATTAGCAGCAGCAGCAGTATTATTAACAGCAGTATTAACAGCAGTATTAGCAGCAGTATTAACAGCAGTATACAGCAGTATTAGCAGCAGTATTAACAGCAGTATTAACAGCAGTATTAACAGCTGTATTAGCAGCAGTATTAACAGCACAGCTGTATTAGCAGCAGTATTAGCACAGGTATTAGCAGCACAGCAGTATAACAGCAGTATTAACAGCTGTATTAGCAGCAGCAGTATAGCAGCAGTATTGCAGCAGTATTGCAGCAGTATTAACAGCAGTATTGCAGTAGCAGTAGCAGCAGCAGTATTATATTAACAGCAGTATTAGCAGTATTAGCAGCAGCAGTATTAACAGCAGTTTAACAGCTGTATTAGCAGCAGTATTAACAGCAGTATTAGCAGCAGTATTAACAGCAGTATTAGCAGCAGTTATTAGCAGCAGTATTACAGCAGTATTAGCAGCAGTATTAACAGCAGTATTAACAGCAGTATTGGCAGCAGTATTAGCAGCAGTATTAACAGCAGTATTAACAGCAGTATTAGCAGCAGTATTAGCAGCAGTATAAACAGCAGTATTAACAGCAGTATTAGCAGCAGTATTAGCAGCAGTATTAACAGCAGTATTAGCAGCAGTATTAGCAGCAGTATAAACAGCAGTATTAACAGCAGTATTAGCAGCAGTATTAGCAGCAGTATAAACAGCAGTAATTAGCAGTAGTATAAACAGCAGTATTAGCAGCAGTATAAACAGCAGTATTAGCAAGTAGTATTAGCAGCAGTATTAGCAGCAGTATAAACAGCAGTATTAGCAGTAGTAATTAGCAGCAGTATTAGCAGGCAGTATTAGCAGCAGTATAAACAGCAGCATTAGCAGCAGTATTAGCAGCAGTATTAGCAGCAGTATTAGCAGTGGCAGTATCGTAGTGTCTGTCAGTTGTTGCTGTGAGGATGCTAACAGGTGTTTGCTAAGCTGTAGCTGAGAGGCTCTGCTCTGCTGGGACTCTGATGGAAGAGTGTTTGCTCAGCACAACAGCAGGTTATTATAGTCCGACAAAACACACACACACACACACACACACACACACACATACACACACACACACACACAGTGACAGAGTGAAGAACATTCGACAGTTTCCTTCAAACAGCTGAGAGCATCAAACACAGGACATAAAGTTCATGTTTATCTCTGACACCAAGAAAAAACATCCTGTGTAGAGACACAGCTGAGACACAGTAGAGATACAATAGAGACACAGCAGAGACACAGCAAAAGACACAATAGAGATACAATAGAGACACAGCAGAGACACAGCAAAGACACAATAGAGATACAATAGAGACACAGCAGAGAACACAGCAAAGACACAATAGAGATACATAGAGACACAGTAGAGACACAGCAAAGACACAATAGAGATACAATAGAGACACAGCAGAGACACAGCAAAGACACAATAGAGATACAATAGAGACACAGTAGAGACACAGCAGAGACACAATAGAGATACAATAGAGACACAGTAGAGACAACAGCTGAGACACAGCCGAGACACAATAGAGATACAATAGAGACACAGTTAGAGACACAGCAGAGACACAGCAAAGACACAATAGAGATACAATAGAGACACAGTAGAGGACACAGCAGAGACACAATAGAGACACAGCAGAGACACAGCAAAGACACAATAGAGACACAGTAGAGACACCAGTAGAGACACAGCAGAGACACAGCTGAGACACAATAGAGAAGAGTACAAAGCAGAGACACAAGTAGAGACACAGTAGAGACACAGCTGAGACACAGTAGAGACACAGCTGAGACACAATAGAGATACAATAGAGACACAGCAGAGTCACAGTAGAGACAAAGTAGAGACATAGCAGAGACACAGTAGAGACACAGCTGAGACACAGTAGAGACGCACCTGAGACACAGCAGAGACAACCCTGAGACACACCTGTGACACAGCAGAGTCACAGTAGAGACACAGTGGAGACACAATAGAGACACAGTAGAGACACAGAAGAGACACAGTAGAGACACAGAAGAGACATAGCAGAGACACAGTAGAGACATACAGTACAGGCCAAAAGTTTGGACACACCTTCTCATTCAATGCGTTTTCTTTATGTAAATAGTCATGAAAATAAAGAAAACGCATTGAATGAGAAGGTGTGTCCAAACTTTTGGCCTGTACTGTAGCTGAGACACAATAGAGACACAGAAGGGACACAGTAGAACACACAGCGGAGACACAATAGAGACACAGTAGAGACACAGAAGAGACATAGCAGAGACACAGTAGAGACATAGCTGAGACACAGTAGAGACACAGCTAGAGACACATGTGAGACACAGTAGAGACACACCTAAGCACAGTAGAGACACACGTGAGACACAGTAGAGACACCTGAGACACACCTGTGACACACAGAGTCACAGTAGAGACACAGTAGACACACAGCGGAGACACACAATAGAGACACAGTAGAGACACACTGAGACACAGTAGAGACGCACCTAAGACACAGTATAGACACAGTAGAGACACATGTGAGACACAGTAGAGACACACCTAAGACACAGTAGAGACACACGTGAGACACAGTAGAGAGACACCTGAGACACAGTAGAGACACACCTGAGACACACCTGTGACACAGCAGAGTCACAGTAGACACACAGCGAGACACAATAGAGGCACAGTAGAGACACGGAAGAGATACAGCAGAGACACAGCAGAGACAAGTAGAGACATAGCAGAGTAAGAGACACAGACACAGTAGAGACACAGACATAGAGAGACACAGTAGAGACACAGAGACACAGTAGAGACTGAGACACAGTAGAGACGCACCTAAGACACAGTAGAGACACATGTGAGACACAGTAGAGACACACCAGAGACACATGAGACACAAGCAGAGCACACAGTGAGAGACACAGTAGAGACAGTAGACACAGTAGACACAGTAGAGTGAGACACAGTAGAGACACAGAGACACAGAGACACAGTAGAGACCAGTAGACACACAAGACACAATAGAGACACAGTAGAGACACAGTAGAAGACACAGTAGACATAGAGACACACACAGTAGAGACACATGTGAGACACAGTAGAGCCCACCTAGACACAGTAGAGACACACGTGAGACAGTGAGAGACCCTGAGACACGAGACACACCTGACACACACAGCAGAGTCCACAGTAGAGACACAGTAGACACAGAACACAATAGACACAGTAGAGACACATTAGACACACATAGCAGAGACATAGAGACACAGTAGACACAGTAGAGACATAGGAGACACAGTAGAGACGCACCTAGACACACAGTAGAGACACAGAGACACAGAGACACAGTGACACAGTAGAGACACAGTAGACACAGTAGAGACACAGCAGAGACACAGTAGAGTCCATAAGACACAGTGAGACACAATAGTAGAGACAACACGAGACACAGTTAGAGACACAGAACCAGTAGAGACAGAGACCACTGAGACACAGTAGAGACCAAAGACACGTAGAGACACAGTAGAGACACACACACAGACACAGTAGAGACACGTAGAGACACAGTAGAGACAGCAGAGACCACACAGTAGAGACACAGCACTGCAGACACGTAGAGACACAGACACACCTACAGCCATAGAGTCACAGTAGAGACACACAGAGACAAGACACAGAGACACAGTAGAGACACAGCAGAGAACAGTAGAGACACAGCAGCACAGTAGAGACACAGTAGACACAGTAGAGACACACAGAGTCACAGAGACACAGAGTCACAGTAGAGACACAGCAGAAACACAGTAGAGACACAGTAGAGACAGTAGAGACACAGTAGAGACACAGTAGAGACACAGCAAGACACAGTGAGACACAGTAGAGACACAGCTGCAGTAGAGACCAGTCACAGAGAGACACAGTAGAGTCACAGTAGAGACACAGCAGAGTCACACCACACAGCGAGAGACAGTGACACAGCTACTGAGAATGCACCACAGTAGAGACTGTGACACAGCAGAGCACAGTAGAGTCACAGTAGAGACACAGCAGAGACACAGTAGAGACACAGCAGTAGAGACACAGTAGAGACACAGTTAGAGTAGAATCGCTAGAGTACTCCATTACTAAAAGAATCAATAGCTGCAACTCTAAGCACGTTTGTTACGTTACTGAGCAGATTTTACGTTAACGTAGGTAACGTAGGTAATGCTAGCAGATGTTACCAAGCAGACTGTTGCGTTTCCGAGCAGGACGTCTGTTTTGTTACTGAGCTGCAGGTTTGTTATGTTATGAAGCAGCACGTGCATTCTTTATCCAGCAGTAGGTCTGTTACATCGTAGAACAGCACGTCTGTTACGTTACCTAGCATATGTAATGTTTTGCAGCTAGCTAACGTACGTAATGCTAGCAGATGTTGCCTAGCAGACTGTGATGTTACAGAGCAGCACGTCTATCACTTACCCAGCAGCACGTTCTCTCACGTTACCGTACCCATCAGCACGTCTCTCACGTTACCCAGCAGCACAGCAACGTCCTCTTATGTTACCCCAGCAGCATGTCTGTCCATGTTACAGAACAGCACGGTCTGTTACATTACGAGCAGCCACGTCTCTCACATTACAGAGCAGCAAGTACCTGTTACATTACAGGAGCAGCATGTCTGGTACTTACAGACAGGCACACGTCTGTTAACATTACAGAGCAGCACCGTCTGTTACCATTATCAGAGCAGCACGTCCTGTTACATTACAGCCAGCACTTACATTCGTCTGTTACATACAGAGCAGCACGTCTGTAACATGCAGCACGTCTCTTATGTTACCAGCAGCATGTCTGTTACGTTACAGAGCAGCACATCTGCATTACAGAGCAGCACTTCTGTTACATTACAGCACTCTGTACACAGAGCAGCACGTCGTTACCAGCAGCATGTCTGTTACGTTACAGAGCACGGTTCTGTTACATTACAGAGCACACGTCACAGAGCAGCACGTACCAGCAGCATACATTACAGAGCAGCACTTCTGTTACGAGCAGCACGTCTCTTATGTTACGCAGCATGGTTACGTTACAGAGCAGCACGCTGTTACATTACAGAGCAGCACGATATTACCAGCAGCATGTCTGTTACTTACAGAGCAGCACTCTGTTACATTACAGAGCAGCACGTCTCTTATGTTACCAGCAGCATGTCTGTTTACAGAGCCACAGCAGCACTTCTGTTACATTACAGAGCAGCACGTCTGTTACATTACAGAGCAGCACGTCTCTTAACCAGCAGTCTGTTACGTTACAGAGCAGCACGACATTACAGCAGCACACATTACAGAGCACACTTCTCATTACAGCAGCATACGAGCAGCACTTCTGTTACATTACAGAGCAGCACGTCTTTACATTACAGAGCAGCACGTCTTATGTACCAGCAGCATGTCTGTTACGTTACACAGCAGTTATTACTTCTGTTACATTACAGCACGTCTCTTACATGTCCACTTCTGTTACTTACAGAGCAGCACGTCTCTTATGTTACCAGCAGCATGTCTGTTACGTTACTAAGCAGTTACGAGCAGCACTTCTGTTACATTACAGAGCAGCACGTCTGTTACTTACAGAGCAGCACTTCTGTTACATTACAGAGCAGCACGTCTGTTACATTACAGAGCAGCACGTTCTTTGTTACCAGCAGCATGTCTGTTCGTTACAGAGCAGCAATTACAGAGCAGCACTTCTGTTACATTACAGAGCAGCACGTCTGTTACACAGCATGTCTGTTACATTACAGAGCAGCACATCTGTTACATTACTACAGAGCAGCAGTTACCAGTGTGTTACATTACAGAGCAGCACGTCTCTTATGTTACCAGCATGTCTGTTACGTTACAAGCAGCACATCTGTTACATTACAGAGCAGCACGTCTCTTATGTTATCTGTTACATTACAGAGCAGCACGTCTCTTATGTTACCAGCATGTCTGTTACGTTACTAAGCAGCACATCTGTTACGTGACCAACAGCATGTGTGTGACGTTACTGAGCAGCATGTCTGTTATGTTACCTAGCAGACGTTATGTTTGCAGCTAGCTAATGTAGGTAATGCTAGCAGATGTTACCTTGCAGATTGTTATGTTACCAAGCAGCACATCTCTTACGTGAGCAGCACATCTCTTATGTTACCCAGCAGCACATATGTTACCAGCAGCGGCAGCATCTATGCAGCACAACTGTTTCTTTATGCTGAGCAGCATGTGTGTTATATTAGTGAGCAGCACGTGTGTTACGTTACCTAGCAGCTGTACGTTAGCAGCTAGCTAACGTAGTTAAATCTAGCAGACGTTACAGTCATTTATTTTACCGAGAAGCATGTGTGTTACGTTAGCGAGCAGCACGTGTGTTACGCTAGCAAGCGGCAGGTCTGTTATATTAGTGAGCAGCAGGTAGCAGCTAGCTAATGTAGTTAAATCTAGCAGACGTTACCTAGCAGTCTGTTACGTTACCGAGAAGCATATCTAATACATTAGCAAGCAGCATGTGTGTTACGTTAGCGAGCAGCACATCTATTACGTTAGCGAGCAGCACGTGTGTTATGTTAGTGAATAGTGCGTCTGTTACGTTAGAGAAACAATCAGACTCAGTAAATGAAAACAAGTTGTGTTTGAACATCTTCTGGCTCCACCAGTTTTAGATGTTGACAGACAGACTGAGTCCACAGACATGTCTTTTCTTTAATCCTCTGTCTCTCGCTGTGTTCAGACCCAACTTTTTTCCACACAGGAAATTGATCAGAAATCAATCAATATCAAAACCAATAAAGACTGGGATTGATAAGCAGAATTGATAATGGCTTTGGTATCAAAAAGTTGTATCCTTTCACGTTGTGTCTGAACACAGTCAGGGAACTGCCGAGGTTTTTATCACGATCAGATCTAAACTGAATCAAATCAAGGAACTGTCAGTATGTTTATTTGTGACCGACTCATCATGATGTCTTTATAATCACACATGTTAACACAGGAACATCTTCACCTCTCCTCTGACTTCCTTCAGTTTTCTTTTCTGGTGTGTGTGTTGAGAGCTGCTGTGGAGCGGTGCGTGTGTTAACAGATGAAATCCAAATAAAGAGAAATGAGCTAATAAATAAACCAGAGTACCTCCTGTCTGAGTGAATGAACCCTGTCGATCTGCCTGTTGTAGGGGAAAGGGGAAAGGGTCGTTGCCATGGTGCTGAAGGAGCTTCCTGGTAAAAAGGCATCCTCAGAAGGAAACCCCCTCCTCACCGTGACAACCAAGGTTGGCATGACGACCACGCTTGTTTGTTATGTCGCACTGCTCAGAGATTACTTTCTGTTCATATTTGATTTTAGTTTTCTTGTTTGCTTCAAACCTGCAGCTCCATGTTTGGTTTCATTACAAGTCAAACTGTAAAACTTTATTCAGGTGACTCAGTTTGTACAGCGTTAAAGAACACTTTAAAAGATGAACTCCTTAAAGTGCAGTTCAAACAGCTACTGTCAGACCTGCGTGTTGACAGGAAGTGACCACCATGAGACGGGCGTATCATCTCTAGTCAACAACTCTCTGTGCTTCTGATCTGTAACGTTGACAGGAAGTGACCACCATGAGACGGTGTATCAGTCTCTAGTCAACCGACTCTCTGTGCTTCTGATCTGTAACGTCGACAGGAAGTGACCACCATGAGACGGCGCTATCATCTCTAGTCAACGACTCTCTGTGCTTCTGATCTGTAACGTTGACAGGAAGTGACCACCATGAGACGGCGTATCATCTCTAGTCAATACTCTCTGTGCTTCTGATCTGTAACGTCGACAGGAAGTGACCACCATGAGACGGCGCATCATCTCTAGTCAACGACTCCTCTGTGCTTCTGATCTGTAACGCTGACAGGAAGTGACCACCATGAGACGGCGTATCATCTCTAGTCAACGACTCTCTGTGCTTCTGATCTGTAACGTCGACAGGAAGTGACCACCATGAGACGGCGTATCATCTCTAGTCAACAACTCTCTGCAGCTTCTGATCTGTAACGTCGACAGGAAGTGACCACCATGAGACGGCGTATCATCACTAGCTGACCAGCTGAGTGTCAGGTGACACCATCAGCCGGCTTGAGTCCAGCTCAGACTGGCCAGTTCACACCGCTGACACTTTTCTCTGTGACGTTCTCAAAACATTTTCATCTGGTCATGAATCTTCGGTCTGAACTGGACTTTAGAGACGCCCACAGGAAATGAAAATCTGGTCTTGAACCCATTTGTACTTGTCAGACAGAGTCAGACAGAAGCAGTGGTTGTTGCGGTTGTTCGGGGCTGTGGCGATACGATACGATCATGATTAAGAGTTATGACTTAATACATTGAGATTTTTAAATCTAATTTTAGGGAAACTGTCTGTATAAAAAACAAACCCACGTCATGTTTTTAATACAGTGAGAACAGTTGGATCTGTGTAAGTATTTATCACAGCCTCACAAGTTCTCACTCCCAACTCGTCATATCCCGCTGCTTCATCAGCGATGCCTGCGTCACACACTGATGCACAGGGGCACCCTTTGTGGGGTTTGACACCCACTGCGCCACAGCTATTTCTGACGCTTTT
This sequence comes from Epinephelus coioides, assembly GCA_900536245.1. Classification (NCBI taxonomy): domain Eukaryota; kingdom Metazoa; phylum Chordata; class Actinopteri; order Perciformes; family Serranidae; genus Epinephelus; species Epinephelus coioides. The sequence goes on from UNPE01000205.1 coordinate 441,506, forward strand.
GACAACTACCGTAACATAAAGAGTGAGACAGTCTGTATCAGGCGAGCGGGAGCGGAGGTGGATGGATCCAACCAACGTCTTTGTTTCCTGTGAAACCAACAGTCGGTACTTATCTTAAACCAAACCGTGATGTTATTTTCTAAACCAATCTGAAGGAAATAAACCAGCCAGTCTTCAGAATTTGGGACGAATCACGTCCTACCAAAAAAACAACAACAAAAACACAGCCTTGAAACTGAAATTATAACTTATCAGCCTCATCTGTTTCTGGGGAGAAATATTTTCATCAGGTTTGTGTGTAAGAATTAAAAATTATTTCAGCCGATACCGGTGTTTTATTTGTTGTTAATCTTATTTGGTTTTGTTGTTATTTATCCTCCGTCAGAGACACAGAATCTACCTGAGTCAGCACAAATTCCATGAGACACATGTATCAAAGAACCTTTAAGAGAATCGTCGTTTTTTAATAAATGTCTTTTTACTATTTCACACATTTCTCCTTCAAACAGCTGAATGTAGTTTCTCTCCGCAAACAATATTTTACAAGATTACATTGAACACATCATGAGAACGTTAGAATTTATCTTCACCCAGCACTCATTTCTACTGAGTAGAGCATGAATACATCACAATGGAACTTGATATAACCTCCTTCAGCTGTTAGTTCCAATCCCCAGCTGCCAACAGCTAATATTAGCTAGCTGCTAACTGCTAATGTTAACTACCTGCTAACAGATAGCATTAACTAGCTGCTAACTGCTAATGTTAACTACCTGCTAACAGATAGCATTAACTAGCTGCTAACTCCAACTGGAGTCAGCTGCAGTTACATGTCTGTCTGTGTGTCTGTCTGTGGTGCTGCTGTCACAGGATTAAATACAAACATATTCCAGTTGACATGTGGACGTACATGGCTGTGTGGATTAGGATTAGAAGGCCACACACACACACACACACACACACACACACACACACACACACACACAGATCTGAGATCAGACCAAACCACTGAATTAAAGTTGTACTGTTGTCCTGCGTTTCCCAGAATGCCTTTCATCAAGCTCAGCAGAGCTGATGGCTGTGTATTGCTTTAATGTGTCATAACAAAGTCACAGTCTGTCTGATCTGTGGACACAACTCAGAGTGGACAGACTGTCTTTAAAGACACTCATGAGGCGCCTCATGCGTCTCCCTCGCTACGTGATGGAGGTGGCCTGGCCGACCGCCCCAAACCCAGGCCCACAGGAGAAGCTGCATTTGGGCGACATGTTTTCAGCTGCAGGTCAAAGCAACATGTGAGATGTCAAACCAAACGGTTTTATCAAAACAGACTGTGATCGAAATAAAATACAGAGACAGAGATTTTGTGGTGAAGGTTTCTGTGGAGTTCTGTAAAGTTTAGTTAAATCAAAACACACATTAAACATGGATTAATAGAGACACTTGTCTTTATCTGGACACATTTTCCAAACAATACAACATGCTAACGTTATTAGCACAAGCCTATGGCATTTTACACTGTATAAATTAGCCTAGCAGCTAGCAGGGATTTGCTCTGCTCATATTTCAGCCAGGATAAATCACACACAGTGTGTGGAGGCTTTATTGTCTTCACAATTTATTGTTTCTTATCTGTGAAATTAAAGTAAATCAAAGCTTTGTTTCCACTGAGGGAAATGGTTTTCAGCTCACAGAGACAGACAGGAGGTCTGCGTCACTGTGACACTGTGGAGTTACATCTCTGGGGAGGTGCACGTCAGGCTACGGCTCTAAAAAGTGTTGCAGGAGAACTTGTGAGTGAGTGAGGGGGCGGAGCTGTGTGGAGAGTGTGACAGAGGAGAGATGAACACTGGTATGTGTCCATGTAACGCAACTCGGCCCGATATCGATACTAACGGTGTTTATTTAATTTATATCTTGCTTGAAAAAATATTTTGATATATTGTACATGGTCGTTATATCGCCCAGCCCTACTGTCGAGTTCCTCAGATTGAAATCAAAGCAATCACAAAGAAAAAAAATCAGTTAATAAATAATAATAAACTCTGTGAAGGATCAGATCAGGTTCTAAAAACACATTTCTTCTCACTGTGTGACAGGTTTGTCCGAGTGTTCGCAGTCCTTCCTGCTGACTGCTCTGATGAACCGAAGAGTAAACAGGAATTAAACAAGTCCAAACTTAACTGCACAGACAGACAAGTGCACATGATAAACTCTGCTGAGCTTCAGGACATGTTATCTGACAGACATACAGACAGTACTACAGACATGACATACAGACACATAATTACAACAGAGACAGTGACAGGACAGACAGTGTGACATGACGATTTTAAAATTACATTTGAGTACGTCTGCTGCTGTCTGACAGAGTCTCCACGCAGACAGAGAATCATCCTTCAAGCTTTAAAGACAAATGAATTTCATCATGTTTGTGACTCAGTTAGAAACATTTTTATTTTATTTGTACCTGTTATCACATTTTATAGTGTGATGTATTCATGTTCCTCACCAACATTCATTTGTTCTCACTGTGTCTGCAGACCTGACAGCAGAATTCACTCTATGGAAGATTCATGATTTAGTGTTTTACAGCATTCAAATAGATTCAAGTGAGTGAACAGCCATAAGAGTGCAGTAAAAAAACCTCAGTTGAGTGCAGTAACTTGGAACTTTTATGTTTTAGATTGTTGACTTTTCTGTAAAGAAACACAGCTTGTTGTGTAAAGAACAGCTGATTGTGGTAATGATGCCACAGCTGAGCCATGATTGTGGTAAAGAAACAGCTGATTGTAGTAAAGAAACAGCTGAAAAGAACACAGCTGATTGTGGTATTGTAGTAAAGAAACAGCTGATTGTGGTAAGCTGATTGTTTAAGAAACACAGCGTGATTGTAGTAAAGAAACGAAAGAAACAGTTGATTGTGGTAAAGAAAACAGCTGATTGTGGTAAAGAAAAGCTGATGGCGGTAAAGAAACACAGCTGTTGTAGTAAAGAAACAGCAAAGAAAAACAGCTGATTGTATAAAGAAGCTGAAAAGAAACACAGCTGATTGTAGTAAAGAAACAGTGATTGCTAAAGATGATGTAAAGAAACAAGTAAAGAAACACAGCTGATTGTAGGTAAATTGATTGTATAAAGAAACAGCTGATTGTGGTAAAGAAACTGAAAGAAACACAGCTGATTGTAGTAAGAAACAGTTAAAAGAAACAGCTGATTGTAGTAAAGAAACAGAAGTAAGAAACAGCTGATTGCAAGAAACAGCTGATTGTAGTAAAGAAACAGCTGATTGCACGTAGTTAAAGAAACACAGTTGTAGTAAGAAACATGTAGAAACAGCTGATTGCGGTAAAGAAACACAGCTGATTGTAGTAAAGAAACAGCTGATTGTACAGAATTACAGCTGATTGTATTTGAAAAAGAAAACGCTGACGTAAAGAAACACAGCTGATGTGTGAACAGCTTTGTAGTAAGAAAACAGTTGATTGTAGTAAAGAAACAGAAAGACAGATTGTAGTAGAAACTTGTGGTAAAGAAACAGTGAAAAGAAACGCTGATTGTAGTAAGAAACACACAGCTTGATGTGTAAAGAAACAGCTGATTGTAGTAAAGAAACAGCTGATTGTAGTAAAGAACAGCTGATATTGTAGTAAAGAAACAGTGATTAAAGAAACATTGATTGTAGTAAAGAAACAGCTCATTGTGTAAAGAAACAGTGATTGTAGTAAAGAAACAGATTGTGGTACTTGATTGTGGTAAAGAAACAGTGATTGTGGTAAAGAAACAGCTGATTGGCGGTAAAGAAACACAGCTGATTGTAGTAAGAAACAGCTCATTGTAGTAAAGAAACATTGATTGTAGTAAACTGCTGATTGTGTAAAGAAACACAGCTGATTGTTAAAGAAACCAGTATGTAGTAGAAAACAGCTGATTGCGGTAAAGAAACACAGCTGATTGTAGTAAAGAAACAGCTGATGGAAAGAAACAGTGATGTAGTAAAAGAAACAGTTGATTGTAGTAAAGAAACAGCTGATGTGTAGTAAGAAACAGCTGATTGTGGTAAAGAAACACAGCTGATTGTAAGTAAAAGAAACACAGCTGATTGTAGTAAAGAAACAGCTCATTGTAGTAAAGAAACAGTTGATTGTAGTAAAGAACAGCTGATTGTAGTAAAGAAACAGTGTTGTATTGTAAACAGCTGATGTGGTAAAGAAACACAGCTGATTGTAGAAAGAACACTGGATTGTAGTAAAGAAACACAGCTGATTGTAGTAAAGAAACAGTGTGATTGAGTAAAGAAACAGCTGATTGTGTAAAGAAAACAGCTGATTGTAGTAAAGAAACAGCTGATTGCGGTAAAGAAACACAGCTGATTGTAGTAAAGAAACAGCTCATTGTAGTAAAGAAACAGTTGATTGTAGTAAAGAAACCAGCTGATTGTGGTAAAGAAACAGTTGATTGTAAAAACAGCTGAAGAAAGAAACACAGCTGATTGAGTAAAGAAACAGCTGATTGTAGTAAAAGAAACAGTTGATTGTAGTAAGAAACAGCAGTGATTGTTAGTAAAGAAACAGTTGATTGTAGTAAAGAAACAGCTGATTGTAGTAAAGAAACAGTTGATTGTGGTAAAGAAACAGCTGATTGGGGTAAAGAAACACAGCTGATTGTAGTAAAAAGAAACAGTGATTGTAGTAAAAGAAACGTTGATTGTAGTAAAGAAACAGTTGATTGATTGTAAAGAAAACAGTGAAAAAGAACAGCTGATTGTAGTAAAGAAACAGCTGATTGTAGTAAGAAAACAGTTGATTGTAGGTAAAGAAACAGCTGATGTAGTAAAAAAACAGCTGATTGTGGTAAGAAAACAAGCTGATTGTAGTAAAGAAACACAGCTGATTGTATAAAGAAACAGCTGATTGTAGTAAAGAAACAGCTGATTGTAGTAAAGAAACAGCTGATTGTGGTAAAGAACAGCTGATTGTAGTAAGAAACAGCTGATTTGTGGTAAAGAAACAGTTGATTGTTGGTAAAGAAAACAGCTGAAAAGAACAGCTGATTGTGGTAAAGAAACAGCTTGATTGTAGTAAGAACATGATCATTTAAAAGAAACAGTGATGTGTAAAGAAACAGATGTGGTAAAGTGATTGTAGTAAAGAACAGATTGTAGTAAAGAAAGAAACACTGATTGTGGTAAGAAAACAGTTGATTGTAGTAAAGAAACAGCTGATGAAAGAAACACAGTGATTGTAGTAAAGAAACAGATTGTAGTAAAAGAAAACGTGATGTAGTAAAGAACACAGTTGATTGTAGTTGAAAAGAAACAGCTGATGAAAGAAACACAGTGATTGTAGTAAAGAAACAGCTCATTGTAAAGAAACAGTTGATTGTAGTAAAGAAACAGCTGATGTGGTAAAGTGATTGTAGTAAAGAAACAGATTGTAGTAAAGAAACAGCTGATTGCTAAAAGAAACAAATTGTATTGTAGTAAAGAACAGCTGATTGTAGTAAAGAAACAGTTGATTGTAGTAAAGAAACAAAGAACAGTTGAAAAGAAAACAGCTGATTGTGGTAAAGAAACAGCTGATGGCGGTAAAGAAACAGTGATTGTATAAAGAAACAGCTGATTGGTAGTAAAGAAACAGTTGATTGTAGTAAAGAAACGCTGATTGTGTAAAGAAACAGTGATTGTAGTAAAGAAACAGTATTGTAGTAAAGAAACACAGCTGATTGTAGTAAAGAAACAGTTGATGTAGTAAAAAACAGCTGATTGTAGTAAAGAAACAGTGATTGTAGTAAAGAACAGTTGATTGTAAAGTAAAGAAAAACAGTTGATTGTAGTAAAGAACAGCTGATTGTAGTAAGAAACAGTTGATTGTAGAAAGAAACAGCTGATTGTAGTAAAGAAACAGCTGATTGTGGTAAAGAAACAGTTGATTGTAGTAAAGAAACAGTGATTGTAGTAAAGAAACAGTATTGTGGTAAAGAAACAGTTGATTGTAGTAAAGAACAGCTGAGTTGTAGTAAAGAAACAGTGATTGTGTAAAGAAACAGTTGATTGTAGTAAAGAAAATTGTACAGTTTGATTGTAGTAAAGAAACAGCTGATTTGTAAAGAAACAGTTGATTGTAGTAAAGAAACAGTTGATTGTAGTAAAGAAACAGTGCAGTTGATTGTTGTAAAAACAGTTGATTGTGGTAAAGAAACAGTGATTGTGGTAAAGAACAGTTGATTGTGGTAAAGAAACAGTGATTGTAGTAAAGAACAAAGTAAAGAAACAGTGATTGTAGTAAAGAAACAGTGTGGTAAAGAAACATTGATTGTGGTAAGAAAACAGCTGATTGTGTAAAGAAACAGTTGATTGTAGTAAAGAAACAGCTCTAAAAAGAAGGTAAAAGCAAGATTGTGGTAAAAAACAGATCGAAAGAAACAAAGAGGGCAGAAACAAAAAAACAGTGAAAAAAAAGGTAAAGAAACGTTGATTGTAGTAAAGAAAAGGCAGTGTGAAACAGAAAAGAAACACAGCTGAAAAGAAACAGCTGATTGTATTACAGTGGTAAAGAAACAGTAAAGAAACAGTTGAAAAGAAACACAGCTGATTGTAGTAAAGAAAGAGTTGATTGTGGTAAAGAAACACAGCTGATTGTGGTAGAAACAGCTGATGTGGTAAAGAAAGTCACAGCTGATTGCATCTGATTGTAGTAAAGAAACAGCTGATTGTGGTAAAGAAACAGCTGATCAGCTGATTGTAAAGGATTGTAGTTCTGATTGTCAGCTGATTGTAGTTGATTGCAGAAAAACATTGAATCAAGAGACAAAGGGTGAACTCTTCACACGTGTGTAACAGTGTTACAGTTTTTTAATATTAAGCTTTATTATCAAACTATATTCAGCTGACTGGTGTTGATTTGGTGTTTCTGGTCTCCAGCTGGTCCGAGAGCAGCAGGAGAGTCGACCCCTGCTGAGTCCCTCCATCGATGACTTCCTGTCAGAGAGCCGGAGCGACGCCCCATCCACCCAGCCCCTCACCTCCAACACAGCTGGTACAGTCCCTCTAATAACCCCACACACACACAGCCCAGCAGGGCTCCTCTTCAGCCTTCAACCTGCTTAGCTCTGTGTTTACATCCACCCTCCTCTTCCTGCCTCCACCCTCTGCCTCTGTCTTTGTCGTCCTCTCTCTTCAGCTTTACTTTTTGTTTTTCCTCTGACTCCCCTCTTCGTCCTCCCTCCTCCCGTCCTCCTCTAACCTCCCCCTCTGTTTCTCTGTTTTCTCCCAAATCTCTCTTCCTGTCCTCCTCTACTTGGTGTCCTTGGCTGTCCTCCTTCCTCCTCTGTGCCCATCTGTCACCTCCGCCTCAGCAGGTACACCTCCCATTAATTAACACCTCTGACCTGCTCCATCCTCCTCCTCCTCCTCCTCCTCCTCCTCACATTCATTATGAGCCTCAAACAGTCTCTCTGCTCTCTGTGTTTCTGTAGTTTCATACAGTCTGACGCTGAGAGACTGAGGAGAAGTTCATCTGTTCACCTGCAGATCAAACTGTCTGATCGTGTCTCACAGTTTGATGATGGTGACATTTAAAGGTCGCGGTGAGCTCGGTTCACACGAGGAGAGCACAGAATACGTTATTGTTACTCAGAATGAACCTGAAATCTAGTATTCAGAGGATTTATTGATCACAGAGCTCAAAGACAGATTCACTCCTGACGGCAGGTTTATCATGCAGTCAACCAAAATATCTGCAGCAACGTCAGAGTCCAGTTAGATCAGATGAAACACACACACACACACACACACACACACAACACACACAACAGGAACAATGGAGAGACAAACAGGGAATGGTTTTACATGTGGTGTCCACAGACAGTTGCTCTCTCCTCATCCTTCCTCACTGATTCTTCTCTAGTTTGGTCTTCTGCTAGTGTCCTTGTCACTACTGGTAGCATGAGGCCGTACCTGCAGCCCAATTAGGTTGATACCAGACACCAGGAGACCGGCCGTTACACCAGGAGAGCTGGACAGGGCCGTAGAAGGGCATCAACCCAGCAGCAGGACCGCTATCTGCTCCTTTGTGTGAGGAGGAACAGGAGGAGCACTGCCAGAGCCCTACAACATGACCTCCAGCAGGCTACTGGTGTGCATGTTTCTGACCACACTGTCAGAAACAGACTCCATGAGGGTGGCATGAGGGCCCCACGTCCTCTAGTTGGACCTGTGCTCACAGCCCAGCACCGTGCAGCTCCATCATTCACCAGAGAACACCAGAAGTGGCAGGTCCATCATTGGCGCCCCGTTCTCTTCACAGATGAGAGCAGGTTCACACTGAGCACATGTGACAGGCGTGAAAGAGTCTGGAGACGCCTTGGTGAACGTTATGCTGCCTGTGACATCATCCATCGTTTAAGATATTCAACTTGAATAATTTGTTCATCAAGATCTGCTGTATGATTGGAAGTCAATCAATCAATCAATCAATCAATCAATCAAACAATTTTATTTATAGAGCTTAATATCACAAATCATAATTTGCCTCACAGGGCTTTAATTGTTTTGAGCAGTGTACACATACATATACTATAAACCAGGTTTTCATGTAGTTTGAAGCCCCTTTACGTAGAGCAGTAGAGCTGGTTTGAAAAAATTGATTTAACCGATTCGAATCGATTTTCCTTTAAATGGCACAATATCGATTCATTAATTAAAAAATCAATCTTTTACCATGACTATTTATTTTCCTCCGTGGACGTGTTGTACAGCCGGTAGCAGCCTGCAGCAGCAGCAGTACTATCAACCCAGATAATCTCGCGAGATCAGCATTTAGCACCTGAGGTCATGGTGAGAGATCTCGCGAGACGGCCGGACACTGAATGAAGACAGAGCAGCAAACAATGGTGGGAGCGCGTCCACTGAAGGCATGGGTCTACGGTGCATTTTTCTCACTCGCATTTTCCCCTAAAAATATAACGCTAATAATGTACGCATGTTTATTAAATGCACATCAGTTTCACAGAAAAGATTAAGAAATACCACTAAGCATCAGCACACTGCTAACTGTAGCCTCAGTTTGTGCCTCATACACATCTGCTGGTAAAGTTAACTTAGCGTTAGCAAGCGTGATAAAAGACGGCAGAGAGGCGACGTTGTGCAAATAAACCAAAGATTTATTAATTCTCTGTAGCAGTAAACACATGGGCCGATGACAAATGTGTTAACTAACTATGCTAAAGCTTTACAAGCTATTCAGGGCTGCCGACGATAACGTTGGTTCACTCTGCTCTGCCGCCAGGAACAAACTGGGAGGCAAAGATCCTCTCTGAGGAAGAGGGCTCACTCTGCTGCAGGGTTCACCTACGAACATTGTTTCTCTTCTGGTACAGTCAATGTGTGCATCACAACCACTGTAGTGTGTTGCACAAAAGCTTTATAAGACGGTTACAGGCAGCAAACTTGTGGATGTCCTTTGTTTACATTTTTTGTAGCCACTTCATTTAAATTGTCTGCCTTGTGATTAAGATTTAATTTAAAATATTTATTTTGTATGTGTTGGTCAGGTAATGTTAAATAAAAGTACATGATGACTAATGTGCTGCTTTGGGGTCAATTCTTAATGTAAACAGTATTTTAATAGTAATGCACCAGGTCAGAGGGTTCCTTGTTAAATATACTTCATTAGTTCTCAGAAAATATCTTAATATCCACGCAAATTTTGTATCATAATTGAAATATACTTGACTGAATCGATATTAAACTGAATTAAATTGAATCGAATCAAATCGATCTGGAAAATCTGAATCAATACACAGCCCTAATTTAAACAGGTGTGCACAGGTGTGCACAGGTGTGCACAGGTGTGCACAGGTGTACTGTGGGATGGTCACAATAAAATGTGATGTTTTTATGAGAACAGTCTTTTGCAGCCTCGTGTCTGTGACCAATCTCCAGCTGATATTCAGAACAGCAGCGCTACCTGTCGTTGGATGTTGTTTCATTAACTCTTCGTCCTGTTGTCCTGCAGTTCTGTCCACAGCTCTGGACCTGGTGGACCTCAGTGAGCCGGGGGAGAGCAGCAGGGGCGGCAGCGGGGGCGGCAGTGAGAGCAGCAGTGGGGGCAGCAGCGGTGGTAGTAACGGAGGTAGTAACGGTGGAAGCAGTGGCAGCTGCAGTAACAAGGACCAGAGGAGGAGTCCTCTGAGGAGGAAGGGCAGCTTGAGGAGCCCTCGGCGCCGGACGAGACCTGATGAGACAGAGCTGATCCAGGTGGAAGTGGAACACCTGCCAGCCAGTCCCAGAACACCTGAGAGGATCTCGCTGGACTCAGGTACTGCTGACTTAGTGCGCGTACACATGCTGCGTTTTTTTCACCCTTAAATTCATTGTTTTCATTGTAGCGCACTCAAACACCAGAGTGACGCCATCCTGACACGCACACGTTCCCAACACCTATTTTTCAGGGCACCACGGCTGAACCCTGAGATAAACTGATTTTGACTTTTGGAACGCAGCAGTGCGCACCGCATGTCATGTGACGAGGACCAACCAATCACAACTGACAGATATCTTTCCTTCTTCAGTAAATATCAGCGTGTGATAAATATGGAGGAGAAGTCGATCATGTTAGTGCAGAGCTGTCAGAGCGTCACTTCTGTCTCGCAGACAAACAGGAAGTAGATCAGCTCTGCTGTAAACAGGCTATATGATGCTTGTTATGGTCACTTAGCAACCTCAGACACAACCTGCCGCCGTGCTCTTGAAAGTTAAAAGGTACATAAATAGTGCCCAGCGCTTGACCTCATGTTTTCCAGGCGGTAAATGACGCAGCATGTGTACGGCCTCTAGTACTGCTACTGCACTTTATTCATGTACAACAGAGACCTGCAGGGATTCCTTTTTTGTATATTTATTTTTATTACAGTTACTGATCTGCGGTGCTTCTTAATGAGACAGCAGGTTGGAGAACATCAGCAGGATTGTTTTTCTGAGCCGATCAAACTTATCAGAGGTTTTCAAACGCTGTAAGAATGTTAAGATAAATGATTGTTATTACTATGTACAGCATATAAGAAATTATATTTTGGAAAATGTCTTTATTTAACACCAGTGCAGTGAGCAGTTAACCAGTTAACAAACCAAATTAGAAATATAAAGGACCAGTAACAGAACCCTGAGGAACTCCACAGCTGATTACTGACACTGTCAGTGGGCTGATCATGATGCTCGGCGTCTGCTGGATGTAGGCAGCTGTTTGCTAAACTGTTTGCATCAATTACTTTATGAGATGATAATATGTCAGAGCGCTGTGGGCAGAGTTGTATTATGTTTTCAAGCTGTCCGTATGTCCATCCTCTTCTTGTTAACACATTCACATCCATATTTCCTCTTATAAAGTGGCATTTGCAGTTTTCAGGCTGTTTTTTGTGCGTATGCAGCGTTTCTAAATGAGAGTAGAGCTGAGCTGCCGTCAGACTGAAACCAGCCGCAGTGTGTTTTTAGCTGCTTCTCCTCATGCTGCTGCTCATTTTGTTAAAAGCGTTTGAACTCAGTCAGTTGTGAATAAAAACCAGAGGAGGTCGACTTTAATCTGAGCTTTTAATGTGATGAGGATGGAACTTCCTGTTTCACCTCTGTGTCCTTTTGCTCTCAAACACCAGCTGAAGTCTCTCGTTGAAATAAAAAGTTTCCAGGTTAAACTTCAGACTGGTTTTATTAGACAATGCAGATGAGAGTTAATCTGAACCTCTCAGTTCATGTTTGATTTCTGACTGAGCTTTGTCACCGGCTTTCTAATCAGTTCATCGTCAAGTCAGAGTGGATGTTTGTCACAAATTTGGAAAAATTCCTCTGAGAGGTTCTTGAGATCTTGTGTTCACATGAATGGGATAAGCGGCCTGAAAACAAACGGCCTCTGGCGATGTGTATTCGCCGATGCGAGATGTTTTGACGTTTCCTGTGAACCACATGAATCTTCACTCTCATGTTTTATTCAATGAATCAGATGCGTTTGTGTTTCAGTCTGGTGTCGTCAGGCCACAGCAGCTACAACACAAAGTTTCACATCAGCTGCAGCCATCTTGGTCATTTTCAAAAGTGCTTCAAGGACTCTCGTCTTTACGGTCTTTGTCTCAAACACGCCTCATGTTAGTTTGTTAGGCTGTGATTGGTCGGAGACGTCTAAGGCCTCAGGTCCAGGATCTGAGCGGACTCATCTGCCAAAGCAGATCAAGCCGGAGCTGCAGACTCTTCTGGTTCTCATGATTTCATCAAAAGCTTCACACAGACAGAACTCAGCTCAAACAAAGTGACATCAGTAACGTTCTGTCATCATGATGTGTTCACAGTCAGTCTGTCGTCTCCACTGGACAAATGGGACGAGGTGAACCTGGACGTGGAGGACGGAGGACACAGGAAGAGATACGAGAAGAGATGCACCTCCCACCACTCCTCCAGTGAACTGCTGTGGTAAATATGACCATAAATCATCAGAGCCGGAGAGACGTCTGTTCACAGAGGGGCGGCTCTCTCTCGATCTGTCGTCGAGAGCAGCAGCTGTAGGTCCATGATGTGTTTTGTGTTTGCATCTTTTTGTGGACTGAAGCTGCTGATTGGTGATGTTTGACCACAGTAAATAAGATTCACAAGACGTACGCTCCTCAGTGTTTAACCTGCTCCTGAAGCCTGGCACCTCTCAGCCTTCACAGGTGCAGTCAATATAAGGTCTGCAAAGTCCTCCGGTGGGCCGAGTCTGGCCCACGACAGGGTCCCTCTGATCTGATGTCAGAGAGGACCAACCAAACACTGAGCTGTGACTGAGCGTACTGACCCTTCAGAGGTTGTTCAGACTGTGACTGTAATTAGCTCTGCAGCCTGTAGGGGGCGCTAACGCAGCTTTAACTCTAACCACAGGTTTGTTTTTTGTTCCTTCAGGTCTGCAGAGTTTAAAACTGATCCTCTAACCAAGAACTCCTTCGACATCCACAGCTTCGATGATCTCGACTTCATATCTTCAACACAGGTCAGCTGCTGCAGCAGTACTTCATCCAGACCAGAACACTTTGCTCCTCTGTTTCTACCTGAAACTAAAGACGACCGAAGAGACAAAAACAACCTGAACCAGACCCAGTGTGTAGTTCAGGGACTGTGGGATAATAGAACATTCCCTGCAGTCTTTTTATGTCTCATTAAATATGACTTTAACGCTCCTGAGTTTCTTAGTGTCTGTTTTTTTGTCTTAACTGTCACACTGACGGCTGCTGGCTGACCTGGGTGTGTGTGTGTGTGTGTGTGTGCGTGTGTGTGTGTGTGTTCAGGACAGCGCCGCGTCCAGACAGCGCAGACGGACTCGTTCCCTTCTGGCCAGAAACGAGTCTCTGGAGGACGAGTTTGTCAGAGCGAAGGCTGCTGTTGAGGTAAAAACACACACACACACACACACACACACACAGGATGTCCTCAGTGTCCATTTACAAGTTCTGACTTTCCACAAAAGTTTGAGAAGTGAGGAAACTTTTTTAAAAAATTCACTCTTCAACTGAATCCACACTTTATAAAGTTATGATTTTACAAAAAAGTCCCCTGATGCGAGGACTAGAAGAGTCCATGTTTCCCACAAAGTCCTCACTTTCCTTGTTTCCCAAAACAGTCCGCCTTAGTCCCACATTTCCAACATGTCCTCACTTTCTAAAAAAGTTGTTGCTTCCCAAAAAGTCCTTACAAGTCCTTTGCTCTTTTTTGCTTTCTAAACAAGTTCACCCATGTCAAGTATGTCCTCACTTTACAGAAAAGTCCTCCTTAGTCTTAGTTTTACAAACGTCCTCGCTTTTCGAAAAAGTTCTTGTTTCCAAAAAGTTTTCACTTTGCAAATATGTTCTCTGCGTTTTGCAGAAGTCCTCATTTTTCAAAAGAAGCCCTTGTTTGCCACAAAGTTCTCACTTTCCAAACATGTCCTGGCCTTCTATAAAAAGTTCCTGTTTCCCAAAAAGTCCCCACTAGTCCTTTTTTTTCCAAAAAGTCTTTGCTTTACAGAAAAGTCCTCCTTAGTCCTAGTTTTCCCAACATGTCCTCACTCTTCAAAAAAATCCCCACTTTCCAAACGTGTCCTCGTTTTCCACAAAGTCGTAACTGTCCAACAAACTACTTGCCTTTACTCTTTCTATAAAACTCCCTACTTTCCCAGAGGTCCTGCTCAGTCGCAGTTTTCCAACCCTGTTGTCGCTTTCCAAAACAACTCATTGCTTGTCTCCACTTTCTGAAGAGTCTTTGCTTTCTAAAAACAGTCCTTGTTTTTTTTCTTTCTTGAAAAGTGGCATTTCCAGGATTAGTGTCGGGGTTCTTACGGGCCGGTTCTGTCCTCAGAAGTTGTGACTGTCATATTTTGTTGTGATCTGAGCACAGCGATAATCTTTGTCCTTTAAAAGTGCTCGTCCAGCAGCTCTCAGTGTTGAATATCAGATATCAGCTGATGTTCAGAAACAGATATCGTCTCTGTACTTCCTGTCACCTGAGAACTCTGTGATTCAGCAAATGTTTAGCATAATGATCACTGCGCTCAGATCAGCCTCCGTCAGGACCGACCAGCAGACTCAGGATCAGTTTTCATATTTGACACTGAAGATACAGAATAAAGATCATCAGCTGATAAAAGTACTCATTCCGCAGAGTAATGTGATACTGTTGTTTAATAACTACTGGTGCATGTTGGTTCAGGTTGGTTCAGGTTGGTTCAGGTTGGTTCAGGTTGGTTCAGGTTGGTTCCGGATGCTCCAGTTAGTTGTGGGTGGTCCCTGTTAGACAGTACAGGTTGGTTCAAATCGATTCAGGTCAGTTCAGGTGTGTTTTAGTTGGTTCAGGTCGGTGCAGGATAGTTCTGGATGGTCCCTGTTGGTTCAGGTATGATGCTGGCGGTTTATATAAAGGTGTGATCCAGTCTGGCAGAGGTGAAGCAAACCAACAGCTCAGTGATTAAAGTGCAGATTAATCTGAGACTTGAAGCGTTCGTGCTCTTCAATCCCGTCAGCTCTGCTCAGTGAACCAATCACAGTGTCTCGTCTGACTAAAAGCTCCCTCTCATCACGACTGAGAGGTTATGAATTTAGCTGCAGGTGTTTTAATCCTCAGAGGTCACAGAGGTCACCATCAGCTGTGTGCCTTTTATCAGCTGCTCTGGTTTTTATTCTGCCATCGACTCACACGTCACAGTGAACTTCTAACCTCGGTGTCCACGGCAGGCCGCAGGGTCGAACATATCAACTGCAGCTCCCAGGGTGCATTTTACCAACAACCGGCCAATCACAGAGCTCCATGTTCTGTGTTTTTAATGTGAGCTGCTGCTGGTTGTGTTTCAGTCGGACACGGAGTTCTGGGATAAGATGCAGGCCGAGTGGGAGGAGCTGGCCCGGAGGAACTGGCTGGAGGACTCTGAGGGTCAGACGCCGATCCCGCCCAGCGTCTCACCTGTGGAGAAGGTACGTTCAACACCTGCACCAACAAACACCTGCACCAACGTGCAAATTCATCAGTGTGTCTTAGTTTGTCCACGCTCAGTCAGTCGACCACTCACTGTGGTACGTACATTTTCCACTGACGTTGAAGATGTTGAAGAAGCAGGGTACATCCTGCCTTATAAACTATTTACAGGGCGCCACCATTTTGTTTTAAGATAAGTGTCAGATTGTTTTAAACTGGAGCTGCTGGTTGAAAATATTTAGCACGATGTTGAACATGTTTAAATCTGACCACAGACAGTGTTCGGTCTTATTTCAGAGCTGTGTTCCGCTCAGGGTGAAGAAACCTGAGGCAGCATTTTACATCACGTATCTGCTCACTGTTTAACCCTTACACATCTCAGGCTTCACAAGTGGATCAGTATCAGGTGTGACGTCATCCAGTGGGCCGGATTGGACCCTTTGACGGGCTGGTTCTGGCCCCCGGGCCGTATGTTTGACACATCTGTTCTACAGCCTGTATCGCTGCATACTTCTGTATCATGATGTTGGTGAATATTATTTCTGGCCAACACGACTCAAGTCCAGTTTTAATGGGCCACAGTCACTGCTTAACATTCACAGATGTCACGACCGTGTTGCAGTGAATTGTGGGTAAATAAACCAGTGAAGTCTGCAGCATGCCCCCTTCAGGTCCCTGTGGACTGGATGAATCGTGGATTTGGAGCCCTCAGCTCTCTGACTGCCCACCGTCTGTTAGTGCGGAGACGTTGGGACATTTGGGCTGAGCCTATGATGGCGTTTTGGCTGTTAGAGGAAGTAACACATGAGCACAAGGCGGTTGAGGTGGCTGAAGACAGATTGGGAGTCGTTACAGAGCGAATACGGCGACATATCAGGCGGCACTGGGCCTGTCCATCACCACAGGAAGTCACGGCGATGGGAAAGGAGTCTCCACGCAAGAAGGATGACATCACAGAGCCTGTGTAGACCTAGCTGTGATGTTTTTGACCCAAACAGGAAGTGAACATCTGTGTCAATGCCTCCTACAAGCCCCCCCCCCCCTCAGAAACACCGGAGTCGTGTGGACACTCGCCGTAACCATAGTTGACCTCGGGGTCGTCGAGCCTTCGACCACGACGAGCTGGTGATTCTTCAGGAAGTGTCTGTACCCTGAAAGGTCCTTCATCATCTCTCTCCTCTTATTCAGACTTTTTCCCAGCATGCATCTGTCCCTCTGAGCGTTATTAATAATGACAGATTATTACTGAGAGGATGTTAATCTGTAGTTTTAATCCTCTGAACTGAGATCAGCTCGGAGCTGAACACAGAGCGTCACTTAATCCCGCAGTAATCCCGCCTCCGCTCAGGTGTTACATCACCATGGTGACGGAGGTGAAGCCGCTCTGATGTCGACACGTTATCAAACAGCTGTTCACGTCTTCTTCTGCTGCTGCTGCTCTGTGTGAACTCCGAGACCTCAGTGTCACTGTGTGGCCAAAAGTATGTGGACGGCTGAGCCTCCTCTCCTCTGCTGTGGAGATGCCAACACTCAGACAGCAGACGTCTGTTATTGATCAATTGATCAGAACACACTATGATCAATACGACCGTCAGAATGAACCATCACTTAGTCTGCTGTCAGTGTCGGAGATACAAGGTTTCCCGCTGACAGAAAGCTGATTGGTTCACAGGATGGATCAATAATTCATGAACACAAAACTCTGAATAAATATTGTGACTTTAATCAGACTGAGGCTGAAAAATAACAAAAACAGCAATGAAAATAATTATAATTATAATTATAGTCATCAAATTATGCAAATAGAAGAATAATGATTAGGAATTAAATAAAACTGAAGATAATGTAAATAAATGAAAAAGGAGTATGAATAAATACAAAATCAACTGACAAAAATAAATAAATGAATAATAATTAGTAATAAAATAATAATTAATAAAAATAGACATTAACATAATAATAATAATAATAATAATAATAATAAGACACTGGTCTGCTCTCACAGACTGTATCAGCTGGTCATTTATCCATTGTCGTTCACCTCACATGAAACACTTGTCTATTGATTATTGATAGAGGGTTATGGTTATGATCACAGGTGAAGTATTTTAATCGTCTCTGTCACACAGCAGAACTTCGTCATCAGTTATTGATCGATCGCTCTGTGATCTGACAGTGAGCGTTTGTGTGACGGCAGCTGCCTGAGCTCAGTCACACTGCATCATGTGACCTGTGGGGCTGCAGCATCATCAGGAGCGGGGGGGGGGGGGGTGGGGGGGGGGGGGGGGTTGTCCTTGAGTTGTGTAGTGAACATATGGCTGCTGTCAGAGCGGAGAGTTTGTTTTTCGGCTGTTCAGTGACATACAGCTGCTCCTCTGACAGTGATGATCCTCCAGCAGCAGCAGGGGGCGCCACATCACCTGACCTCAGCTCAGGTCTGTCACAGCAGAGAGTTCATAACGGCCTCAGTAACTTTAAATGTGAACAGTTTAAATAAAGAAGAAGATAATAACTGACCTCACTCATCACGTCTGTGTGGACGAAGCTTCTGTGGCTCAAACACAAATCAGTTTATAAAGAGCATCTTCACATTAACTGAACACAGGCTGAATTTGGGAGCAGGCACATTAACTTGTGACACTGTCTGTACATATCTCTATCATCAGATAACTCATTGACAATATAATGACCAAGATATTTAATGTCTCACACACTTTTAGAGCAACACAGGAAATGCTCTGTCTTCCTTATTTCTAATGATCATCATGTTGCTTTTATTAGCATTATATTTCAAACTCTGCACCACAGTTAGAACATTTATATCAACATGTATTCAAACACTGCTCACCAAACACCCTGTGTTACTGTATTTATCTGTTGGGACGAGTTGTCCATGTTCACATTAAGAAGAAAAGGAGACAGAAAGCCGCCCTGTCGAACAGGAAATGGTTCAGATACAGAGCACCTCCATCTAACCTGCACAGACTGCTGATCCATGTAGGGACCCCCTCTACCATTATAACCATCAGAGCCTCACAGGCATCTGTAAGACACATGAACACATGGAGTTCTGATGATTTATTTGATTTATGCATATATATATATATATATATATATATATATATGTATATATTTATCTAAAATTTCCCTTAAATCAAAAACACACGCCAGTCACGTTTAAAACCAAACTGGTCATCAGTGGTCGTGATGTCACGGGGAGGCTGTAGACCTGTAGTTTCCCATAATATTTATTTTGTCAGCTTTGTCCTTAATAACAGGGCGCTGATGAAACAGAGTAATGAAACAGAGTAATGAAGCAGAGTAATGCAGCAGAGTAAATGCAGCAGAGTAATGAAACAGAGTAATGAAGCAGAGTAATGAAACAGAGTAATGAAGCAAGTAATGAAACAGAGTAATGAAGCAGAGTAATGAAACAGAGTAATGAAGCAGAGTAATGAAGCAGAGTAATGAAACAGAGTAATGAAGCAGAGTAACGAAACAGCAATGAAGCAGAGTAATGAAACAGTAATGAAGCAGAGTAATGAAGCAGAGTAATGAAACGGAGTAATGAAGCGGAGTAGTGAAGCGGAGTAGTGAAACGGAGTAATGAAGCGGAGTAATGAAACAGAGTAATGAAACAGAGTAATGAAACAGTAATGAAACAGAGTAATGAACAGTAATGAAGCAGAGTAATGAACAGAGTAATGAAGGAGTAATGAACGGAGTAATGAAGTGGAGTAGTGAAGCGGAGTAGTGAAACGGAGTAATGAAGCGAGTAATGAACCAGAGTAATGAAACAGTAATGAAGCAGAGTAATGAAGCAGAGTAATGAAACAGAGTAATGAAGCGGAGTAGTGAATATGAACGGAGTAATGAAGTAATGAAGCAGAGTAATGAAACAGTAATGAAGCAGAGTAATGAACAGATAATGAAACAGAGTAATGAAGCGGAGTAATGAAGCGGAGTAATGAAACAGAGTAATGAAACAGTAATGAAGCAGAGTAATGAAACAGAGTAGTGAAGCGGAGTAGTGAAACGGAGTAATGAAACGAGTAATGAAACGGAGTAATGAAGCGGAGTAATGAAACAGAGTAATGAACAGTAATGAGTAATGAGTAATGAAGCCAGAGTAATGAAACAGTAGTGAAGAGTAGTGAATAGGAGTAATGAAGCAGAGTAATGAAACAGTAATGATAGAACAGTAATGAAACAGAAACAGTAATGAAGCAAGTGAACAGAGTGAATAATGAAGCAGAGTAATGAAACAGTAATGAAGCAGAGTAATGAAGAGTAATGAAGCAGAGTGAACAGAGTAATGAAGCAGAGTAATGAAACTACAGTAGTAATGAAGCAGAAATGAAACAGAGTAATGAAGTAATGAGTAAAGAGTAATGAAACAGCAGAGTAATGAAGCAGAGTGAAACAGTAATGAAAGTAATGAAACAGTAATGAAGCAGAGTAATGAAAGTAATGAAGCAGATGAAACAGAGTAATGATGAAAAGTAATGAAGGAGTAATGAAACAGAGTAATGAACAGTAATGAAGCAGAGTAATGAAAGTAATGAAGACAATTAATGAAACAGAATGAAGCAGAGTAATGAAGCAGCAGTAATGAAAAGTAATGAAACAGAAGTAATGAAACAGAGTAATGAAGCAGAGTAATGAAACAGAGTAATGAAGCAGAGTAATGAAACAGTAATGAAGCAGAGTAATGAAGCAGAGTGAATAATGAAACAGTAATGACAGAAACAGAGTAATGAACAGTAATGAAGCAGAGTAATGAAACAGTATGAACAAGTAATAGCAGAGTAATGAAACAGTAATGAACAGAGTAATGAAACAGTAATGAAACAGAGTAATGAAGCAGAGTATGAAACAGTAATGAAACAGAGTAATGAAACAGTAATGAAACAGAGTAATGAAGGCAGAGTAAGAAACAGTAATGAAGCAGAGTAATGAAGCAGAGTATGAAACAATAATGAAGCAGAGTAATGAAACAGTAATGAAGCAGAGTAATGAAACAATAATGAAGCAGAGTAATGAAACAGTAATGAAGCAGACAGACAGTGAGGCAGGAGGAGAAGTAAATCTAGTTTGGTTGAAGACAATCATTTTAATTTGCTCATTTCTGTTGTGACATCTAAAAGTTGCTGCAGGTCTGAACACAGACGTGTCCTCAGATATCTGGTTATACGGGTTGTTTCTGTGTGACAAAGTTACAGTGGTATATTTAGAAAAAGTCTCTGATCTTTATAAGAAACTGCTTCATTTCATGCGATGACGATGGAGAGGAGGCGGGACTTAAAACATTTAAACTTCCTCTCTCTGCTTTTCAGACTAACTGTGCGCTGACAGCTGCTTCTCATCATGTGTAAATACGACCTGTCTGCTTTACATGTTTCAGATAAATATCAAATATCAAAATACAAACTGTATTAGAATAATAACTAGAGGGATAAAGCAGATCAACACACAGCGGTGGAGAAGACTGAAAACACTGCAGTGTAGAAATACTCTGTTACTCTGTTAGAAATATTATCATCTAAATTCATCTGATCACATAACATCCTGTTACGTCTGTGTTGAGACGAGCGACTCATGTTCAGCGTCTTGTTCAGAGAGGATCTTTGTCGTCTCTGGGAGAAGGAGGAAGTGAACGTGTCGTCATCATGATAATAGTTTTAGAGTCAATAAATCAAGTGTCGACAGCTAACGACGAGTCCTTGTTTTTTACTTTGAGGTTTTCAGATGTGAGGTTTTCACAGGACACCGAACATTTATTGATTCTGGATTTGATTTTCATCTTCGAATCAAAGTTTTTGTGTTTTGTGATGTTTTAATATTTCACAGTTTCAAACAGTGGACGAGTTCACTGAGACAATAACTGGCACCACATTGATGATGAAAATAATATTGTTGTGGTGTAATTTGTTCTGAAGCTTGTTGAATGTAAAATAAAAGTGGCCCGAGGACTGAGCCCTGGGGACCTCCCTAATGAGGTCACGTGACCTCACACAGGTAAGGTGGTGTGATGTCAGCAGCTGTTAAAGAGCAGGTGTTTGTCTCGTACAGGGTTACTTCTTCAATGCCAACAACCCGTACAGAGACTGGCCCAGTGCCTTCGCCGAGGGGCAGGAGAAAGCTCGGGAGGGAGACCTGAACGCCGCCGTCCTGCTGCTGGAGGCCGCCATCCTCCAGGATCCGCAGGACTCTGAGGTGAACTGGAATGTTTGACATGTTCTGATGCAGTCATCCATCTTTGGTTCTGATGATGAAGGTTAACTCTTCTTCGTGTGTTTTTCAGGCCTGGCAGGTTTTAGGAATGACGCAGGCTGAGAACGAGAACGAACAGGCCGCCATTGTGTCGCTGCAGAGGTCAGACTTCACTGTTACATTCACAGGAAGGTTACTGAGGTACACCTGCGCCCCTGCAGGTCAGACAGGTGATGAAGTTTATAAATAAAAATTCTGATTGGCTGTTCATCTCTGATGAAGAATCAGAGGCCAAACACATGACATGTCGTTAACCACCTGGAACACATTGGTCGGGCGCTGGGCGCTGCTCTCGTGCCTTTTCTGTGCCAACTTTCAAGAGCGCAGTGGCAGATAGTGTCTGAAGATAGTGTCTTAAGACCTTAAGAAACATCTTTTTTTATATATATATATACTTTATTAATCAATCAAATTCAATTTTTCACTCTGTTGTCAATTACACACAGGTCCGAACACACACATGCACAAACTGAACCTATACATGCACAAAGTGGAGAGATGTCAGAGTGGGCTGCCCATGACAGGCGCTCAGAGCGGTTGGGGGTTCGGTGCCTTGCTCATCTGGGGCTCAGGGGCACCTCGGCAGTGCCCAGGAGGTGAACTGGCACCTCTCCAGCCACCAGTCCACGCTCCATATTTTTGGTCCGGACGGGGACTCAACAGGCGACCCTCCGGTTCCCAACCCAAGTCCCTATGGACTGAGCTACTGCCGCCCCCAATCATATAGCCTGTTTACCTGAGAGCTGATCTACTTCCTGTTTGTCTGTCAGACAGACGTAAACAACGATCAGCTCCTCCTCCATGTTTATCTCAGACTGATAAACATATCTGTGTGCTCTGATTGGTCGGCGGTTGTCATGTGACATGCAGTGCGCTGCTGCATTCTAGAAGTTGATCTGTGTTATCTCTGGAAGGCGTGGCCTGTGTCCGCCCCCCCGGCCTTGCACGACTCAGGGACAGTTTAAACTCCTCACTGAGTGACGTGTGGACGGAGCGCTGCTTCAGCGCCAAAGTTCAGCTGCTCAGCCAGTCGACGAGGAGGGAGCAGTCATTATAAGGACTTTCCTCAAACCTGACCCATTAACCTTTAACCCCTAACCCCTGAACCTTTATCCTTTAACCTTTGACCCTTAACCCTTGAAACCCACTCATGAAGGAATCTGTCTGTTGCAACCCTTCAGCTTCAGGACTTAAACCGAACCAGTTTCAGAGCAGTCTGGACTCATCTGGGGGTTTAATCAGGTCGAGTCCTCGGCCTCAACACATGGGTTATCCTAAAGAGAGTAATTAGAAAAAATTAAAATCCAAAAACTCCACACAGTGTCTCCAACAGAGCTTTATGTAGCTTTATTAAAGCAACACCAACTTCCCTCCCTTTATGAATGAATGAATGAATGAATAGCTGACCTCTGACCCTTTATTCATTTAATATCTGATTTCATTTGTTACTAAATAAAAACAAAAACTTTAAGTCTTCATCAGAATTTCATCAAACTTTGTGAACATTGTTCCTTGGATGAATCGATAAAGGCTCCGAAACACATGCTGCGTTTATTCGCCCTCAAATTCACTGAGGGCGTGACGGCTGCACCCTGAACTTTTGGAAGGCAGCAGCGTGCATCACGTCATGTGACGAGGACCAACCAATCACAGCTGAACATCACCATCATCATCATCATCATCATCACCATCACCATCATCATCATCATCCATCATCATCAGTCAGTCATCATCAGTGAGAGTAGTTGTTTCTGTGATGATCTGGAGAATTCAAGGATGAGGCCGATCACAGAGTTCTTTCTTAATGCATGTTTAATTGGGAGCTCTGATCAACATGGCTTCAGGCAGAAGCTGTGTGATACATGTGACCAGACACAGCTTGTATCGGACGGTGGCATGTATGCTAAAACCTAAAATGGTGCCTTGACACGTTTAACTTGACCTTGGGCCAACTAAAATTAGTTTAACTTGTCCATTCATCAGTAAGCCTCGCACTTCTGACACCATGTCATCTGCCATGTCGGAACATGATCCCCAGGGGTCTTGACCAAGTATCCAGTGGTCAGTGGGGACGTAAAGATGAATACTAACACACTGTTCATCTCTAACTTCACGTTATTTGATTAAACTACTGTATTTTGCTGTTTGACTCCAACAAACTACAGACATGTTTTGCTTTGGGTGATTTGGATGTAGCCATGCGTCAGTCAGTCTCTGAGCTCTGATTATTGATTATCATTCAATGTTTGACTTGTTTTGTGATTTCTTATTAAAACCATAATTAGCTAACTGCTGCTAAGCTAACGTGTCACCCTTCGCAGGTGTCTGGAACTCCGCCCCAACAACCTGCCGGCTCTCATGGCGCTCGCCGTCAGCTTCACCAACGTCGGCATGCAGCGTGAGGCGTGCGACGCTCTGCGCCGCTGGATCAGCCACAACCCTCGATACAAACACCTGGTGGTGGAGCGCAGGAGCCCGCTACAAGGCTCCTCCGCCACACCTCGCAGGGGCCCCCACAGCTCATCATCAGCCAGGTACGAACACCTGAGGGACGTTAGATCAGACTCACTGAATCATCATAAGCCCAGTATCTCTCCTCGACTCCTTGACTCCTTCATCCTCGATCACTTGACCCAGAAATTGATGGAGACATTTTGATGTATTGATACGTTAAATGTGCTCAGAGAAGTCGAGGAGAGAGGAGAGGATACACAAGTGCACCCTTCACAGCCCCCCCCCCCCCAGGTTTCAGGCTCAGGAAAATTTCTCACTTTAAGCCCTGAGGATGTCTGTAGTCTGTCTTGTCAGGTGAATGAAACATGGATGTGAGATCAGGTGTTGGGATGAACCCCTGGAGTCTCAGCTGCCATCTCCATGGAGACAACTCCATATAGAGCTGTGGCATTAAAACCCTGTGTGTGTGTGTGTGTGTGTGTGTGTGTGTGTGTGTGTGCAGGTGTGAGCTGCAGGACGTCCTGCTCCTCTTCCAGGATGCGGCTCTGTTGAATCTGGACTGTGTGGATCCAGACCTGCAGACCGGACTGGGCGTCCTCTTCAACCTCAGTTCTGACTTTAACAAGGCTGTGGAGGCGTTCACTGCAGCGCTGTCTGTCAGACCACAGGTGACACACACACACACACACACACACACACACACTGTATGTGTTCTGAGCTCACTGCTCTGTTCTGCTGTTTGCAGTCATTACATCACATCATCATTACTGATTATTATCAGAGATCTAATCACCAATAACTGACTTTTGATATCCACACATGATCAATATTGACCTATTTGGTCAAAATGTTGTGATATTCATGTCCCCCTGTCACATAGCTCGCCTACGTGGTCTGTGTTTCACAATACAAACGTATAATATATATATATATATACATATATGTATGTGATATGTATATGTATATATATATATGTATATACATATGGAAGTGGCCCGGTACTGCTGACAAAAAGCTGTGGCAAAGGGTGAACACTGACCTGACCCTGACCCTTGAGCAACTTCAAGGGACATTGGAGAAAAAGTTGGAGAGAATGGGAGACATCATCTACCAGTATGGGGCAGAACATTTTGGAATTCAAGAGGTGAAAAGTGCAAAACAGGCTCCAACCCCACCAGTTTCCAGGAGGCAACAAGAGATCAAGCTCCTCGTTCAAGAGAGGAGACAACTCAAGAAGCGGTGGAAAAAGGCCTCTGAAGCAGAAAAGAAGGGGATAACCGCTCAGCAAGCTGACATTAAGATCTGCCTGGCATCCCTCCGCAGAGCAGAGAACTTGCGGAAACGCAGAAGGTGTAAAGAACAAACAAGAACATGGTTCTAGAAAGATCCCTTCAAGTTCCTAAAAACCCTCTTTACCAAAGAGAAAACTGGAACTCTAAAAACAACTAAAGAAGACCTGGAGCAGCACCTGAAAACAACTCATTCTGATCCAAGACGCCATGAACATCTGGCCATCCCTTCGGACATCTCACCAATTGACTCCCAGAACATCAATTTGAGAGTGGCCCAAGATCGCACCAACCGGGCACAAATGGAGACCAGCAACAGCAGGGGGGGAGGCAACATCAGCCCTCAGACATGCTGACATTTAGGGGCATGGTTAGCAAGGAAGAGGAAGCCTTGGACTTGCACCTAGTCGCCCAGCTTGGGGTAAGGCCACTGCACCAGAACGGAGGAAGATGGTGGTGGAGGAAGTACGCCATCAGGAAGAGGCTGCAAAGTGGGCCAAGGCAGTTTCCCTTGGCAAACAGGGACAGTGGACTCGATGGGACGCCATGGAGAGGAGGAAGTTCAGCTGGAAGGATGTGTTGGAAATGGAAGCAAGGAGCTTGAGCTTTGCAGTCAGAGCTACCTACGACGTCCTTCCCACACCCAGCCAATCTTTATCAGTGGTTTGGTGAAGATCCAGGGTGTGCCCTCTGTTCCATGCCAGCCTCCCTCCGGCACATACTGACAGGGTGCAAAACCAGCCTCACCCAAGGGCGGCACACTTGGTGTCACAACCAAGTTTTAAAGACCCTAGCATCCACCCTGGAGGACTAGTGCGCTACCATCAATTCCCAACCACCACCAGTTTCCAACCCCCCATGGACAACAGCCTATGTCCGTGAGGGGGCAAAAATAAGCAGGAGCAGCTCCACACCATTTGAGAGAGGCAAGCTTGGCTTAGCCCGTGACTAGAAATTGCTGGTGGATATCGGATGGCAGCTTGTGTTCCCTCCAGAGATCGCCGCCACCACCTTAAGACCTGACTTGCTACTCTAGTCCCCTTCTTTAAAGAAGATTTACATCACTGAGCTCACCGTACCCTGGGAAGATTCAGTGGCTGAGGCATATGAGCGAAAACACCTGCGCTATTCCTAACTAGCTGCTGAAGCTCAACATTGTGGCTGGAAAACAGAAGTCCGCCCAGTGGAGTTTGGGTGCAGAGGGTTTGTGGCAACATCTACCACCAAACTATTGAGGGACCTGGGAATCAGGGGCCAGAGCCAGCGCTTGGCCATCAAAGCTGAATCGGAGGCAGCAGAGAGAAGCAGCCAGTGGCTCTGGCTGAAAAGGAAGGATCCCTGCTGGTCTCCAAATAGCAATAATTGATCATAAATGGCAATAAATAATCATGAATAATTGGGCATGGGATGCAAACTCAGGACTGATCAGCCTGTAGCTGGCTGCCTTTGGTGAGGGTGTATAGTGTAAATGGTCAAAACACCCCAGGAACCAAAGGAACACTACTGCATCCCAAATTTACAACTTAATCTTAGCTCATATCTACTGTTCGCCAATTAACTCTTGTATGTGCTTGCACAAAGGATTTTAACATCTTGTCCCGTGTGTTTTGGTGTTTTGTCAAGAATCATGAAAAAAACATCATAGTATAGCATGTCGTCAAAAATCATGAAAACGTCATAGTATAGCATGTCGTCTAAAATCATGAAAAACGTCATAGTATAGCATGTTGTCAAAAATCATGAAAAACGTCATAGTATAGTATGTCGTCAAAAATCATGAAAAAACGTCATAGTATAGTATGTCGTCAAAATCAGGAAAAACGTCATAGTATAGCATGTCGTCAAAAATCAGGAAAACGTCATAGTATAGTATGTCGTCAAAAAATCAGGAAAAAAAACAGTACAGCATGTAGTCAAAAATCACTAAAAAAATGTTATAGTATAGCATGTCGTCAAAAATCATGAAAAAACATACTACATACTACATGATTTTTGACATGTAGTCAAAAATCATTAAAAAAATGTCATAGTGTAGTATGTCATCAAAAATCAGGAAAAACGTCATAGTTAGCATGTCGTCAAAAATCATGAAAAAACTTCATAGTATAGCATGTCGTCAAAAAAAGGAAAAACATCATAGTATAGCATGTCGTCAAATATCATGAAAAAACCTCATAGTATAGCATGTCGTCAAATATCACGAAAAAACGTCATAGTATAGCATGTGTCAAATATCACGAAAAACGTCATAGTATAGCATGTCGTCAAATATCACGAAAAAAGTCATAGTATAGCATGTCGTCAAATATCACGAAAAAAAACGTCATAGTATAGTATGTCGTTAAAAATAATGACAAAACGTCATAGTATAGCATGTCGTCAAATATGAAAAAACGTCAAAAATCATGAAAAAAAGTCATAGTATAGCATGTCGTCAGAAATCATGAAAAACGTCAAAAATCATGAAAAAACGTCATAGTGTAGCATGTCATCAGAAATCATGAAAAAACGTCATAGTATAGCATGTCGTCTGAAATCATGAAAAAATGTTTATAGTATAGCATGTTGTCAGAAATCATGAAAAAACATAGTACATACTACATGATTTTTGACATGTAGTCAAAAATCATTAAAAAACGTCATAGTATAGCATGTCGTCAAAAATCATAAGAAAACATCATAGTATAGCATGTAGTCAAAAATCATTAAAAAAATGTCATAGTGTAGTATGTCATCAAAAATCAGGAAAAACGTCATAGTTAGCATGTCGTCAAAAATCATGAAAAAACTTCATAGTATAGCATGTCGTCAAAAAAAAGGAAAAAACATCATAGTATAGCATGTCGTCAAATATCATAAAACCTCATAGTTCGTCAATATTCAAATATCACGAAAAAACGTCATAGTATAGCACAAAATCACGAAAAAAACGTCATAGTATAGCATCGTCAAATATCACGAAAAA
Organism: Epinephelus coioides; assembly: GCA_900536245.1. Taxonomy (NCBI): domain Eukaryota; kingdom Metazoa; phylum Chordata; class Actinopteri; order Perciformes; family Serranidae; genus Epinephelus; species Epinephelus coioides. The sequence goes on from UNPE01000205.1 coordinate 469,947, forward strand.
ACGTCATAGTATAGCATGAAAACGTCATAGTAGCATGTGTCAAATATCACAAAAAAACGTCATAGTATAGCATGTCGTCAAATATCACGAAAAAACGCATAGTATAGCATGTCGTCAAATATCACGAAAAACGTCATAGTATAGCATGTCATCAAATATCACGAAAAAAAGTCATAGTATAGCATGTCGTCAAAATATCACGAAAAAACGTCATATCATGTCATCAAAAAAACGTCATAGTATAGCATGTCGTCAAATATCACAAAAAAAACGTCATAGTATAGCATGTCGTCAAATATCAAAAAAACGTCCAAATATCATAGTATAGTATGTGTTAAAAATAATGACAAAACGTATAGTATAGTATGTCAGAAATCATGAAAAAAAGTCATAGTATAGCATGTCGTCAGAAATCATGAAAAAACGTCAAAAATCATGAAAAAAAACGTCAGAAAATCATGAAAAAAACGATAAAAATCATGAAAAAACGTCAGTGTAGCATGTCATCAGAAATCATGAAAAAACGTCATAGTATAGCATGTCGTCAGAAATCATGAAAAAAAATCATAGTATAGCATGTCGTCAGAATCATGAAAAACATCATAGTAGCATGTCTCAGAAATCATGAAAAAAATCATAGTATAGCATGTCGTCTGAAATCATGAAAAAAAGTTATAGTATAGCATGTTGTCAGAAATCATGAAAAAACGTTATAGTTTAGCATGTTGTCAGGACTCGTCTCTGTTCTTATTTTATTAGATCTTAGTGCAGCGTTTGACACAATTGACCATCAAATTCTACTGCAGAGACTGGATCACTTAATTGGCCTAAAAGGTTCAGCACTAAGCTGGTTTAAATCTTATTTATCTGATCGTTTTCAATTTGTTGACGTTCGTAATGAATCATCCGTACATACCAAAGTTTGTTTTGGAGTTCTGCAAGGTTCTGTGCTCGGACCAATCCTATTTACTCTATATATGCTTCCTTTAGGTAACATCATTAGAAATCACTCTATAAATTTCCATTGTTATGCGGATGATACTCAGCTGTATTTATCGATAAAGCCAGAAGAAAGTAATCAATTAACTAAACTCCATAACTGCCTTAAAGACATAAAAACTTGGATGAGCACCAATTTCCTGATGTTAAATTCAGACAAAACTGAAGTTATTGTTCTTGGCCCCAAACAACTCAGAGACTCTTTATCTGATGACATAGTTTCTCTAGATGGCATTGCTCTGGCCTCTAGCACTACCGTAAGAAACCTCGGAGTAACATTTGATCAAGATTTGTCTTTTAATTCTCATTTAAAACAAACCTCAGCGGACTGCATTTTTTCATCTGCGTAATATTGTGAAAATTAGGCCTATCCTGACCCGAAAAGATGCAGAAAAATTGGTCCATGCTTTTGTTACCTCTAGGCTGGATTACTGTAGCTCTCTATTATCAGGTAGCTCCAGTAAGTCCTTAAAAACTCTGCAGCTAATTCAGAATGCAGCAGCATGTGTACTAACAGGAACTAAGAAACGAGATCATGTTTCTCCTGTTTTAGCTTCTCTGCACTGGCTCCCTGTAAAATCCAGAATTGAATTTAAGATCCTACTGTTAACTTATAAAGCTCTAAATGGTCAAGCTCCGTCATATCTTAGAGAGCTCATAGTGCCATATTATCCCACCAGAACACTGCGCTCTGAGAACGCAGGGTTACTTGTGGTCCCTAAAGTCTCCAAAAGTAGATCAGGAGCCAGAGCCTTCAGCTATCAGGCTCCTCTCCTGTGGAATCATCTTCCTGTTACGGTCCGGGAGGCAGACACCGTCTCCACATTTAAGACTAGACTTAAGACTTTCCTCTTTGATAAAGCTTATAGTTAGGGCTGGCTCAGGCTTGCCCTGTACCAGCCCCTAGTTAGGTTGACTTAGGCCTAGTCTGCCCGGAGGACCCCCCTATAATACACCGGGCTCCTTCTCTCTCTCTCTCTCTCTCTCTCTCTCTCTCTCTCTCTCTCGTATATTCTATTACTGCATCTTGCTAACTCGGCCATTCTGGATGTCACTAACTCGGCTTCTTCTCCGGAGCCTTTGTGCTCCACTGTCTCTCAGATTAACTCATATCACAGCGGTTGCCTGACAGCGTGACGTGTGTGGTTGTGCTGCTGCCGTGGTCCTGCCAGATGCCTCCTGCTGCTGCTGCTGCCATCATTAGTCATTAGTCATACTTCTACTGTTATTATACACATATGGACTATTGTACACATGTATACTGTCAGATATTAATACATACTTTCAACATATTGTACCACAGTAGCCAGAACTATAACTATAATATTATTACTTTCATTAATGTTGTTGTAAGCTACTGTCATTGCTGCATCTCTCTTTCTCTCTCTCTCTCTTCTCTCTCTCTCTCTCTCTCTCTTCTGTGTCTCATTGTGTCATTGGATTACTGTTAATTCATTCATGCTGATCTGTTCTGTACGACATTATGTACGTCTGTCGGTCCTGGAAGAGGGATCCCTCCTCAGTTGCTCTTCCTGAGGTTTTTACCATTTTTTTTTTCCCCGTTAAAGGGTTTTTTTGGGGAGTTTCTGATCAGCTGTGAGGGTCTTAAGGACAGAGGGATGTCGTATGCTGTAAAGCCCTGTGAGGCAAAACTGTGATTTGTGATATTGGGTTTATAAATGAAAATGATTGAATTGATTGATGAAAACATGAAAAGTCATAGGTATGTCGTCAAAAATCATGAAAAAAAATCATGATCAAAAATCATTTCGCAGTATGTAAAAAAAAAACTCATAGTATAGCATGTATTTCATCGTCATAGTCATAAAAATCAGGAAAAACGTCATAGAAAAGCATGTCGTCAAATATCACGTAGTATAGCATCAAAAATTATGTCGTCATAGTTAGTATGTCATCAAAATCATGAAAAACGTCATAATATAGCATGTCGTCAAATCATGAAAAAACGTCACAGTATAGCATGTCCTCAAAAATCATGAGAAACATCATAGTATAGCATGTAGTCAAAAACCATGAAAAACGTCATAGTATAGTATGTCATCAAATATCATGAAAAAACGTCATAGCATGTCGTCAACAATCATGAAAAAACGTCACAGTATAGCATGTCCTCAAAATCATGAGAAAACATCATAGTATAGCATGTAGTCAGAAATCATTAAAAAAACGTCATAGTATAGCATGTCATCAAATATCATGAAAAACGTCATAGTTTAGCATGTCGTCAAAAATCAGGAAAAACGTTCATAGTATAGCATGTCGTCAAATATCACGAAAAACGTCATAGTATAGCATGTAGTCAAAAATTATGAAAGAACGTCATAGTATAGTATGTCATCAAATATCATGAAAAAACGTCATAATATAGCATGTCGTCAACAATCATGAAAAAAACGTCACAGTATAGCATGTCCTCAAAAATCATGAGAAAACATCATAGTATAGCATGTAGTCAAAAACCATGAAAAACGTCATAGTATAGTATGTCATCAAATATCATGAAAAAACGTCATAATATAGCATGTCGTCAACAATCATGAAAAAAACGTCACTGTATAGCATGTCCTCAAAATCATGAGAAAACATCATAGTATAGCATGTAGTCAGAAATCATTAAAAAAACGTCATAGTATAGCATGTCATCAAATATCATGAAAAAACGTCATAATATAGCATGTAGTCAAAAATCATAAAAAAACCGTCATAGTATATCATGTCGTAAAAATCATAAAAAAACCCGTCATAGTATAGCATGTCGTCAATAATCATGAGAAAACGTCATAGTATAGCATGTCGTCCAAAATCGTGAAAAACATCATAGTATAGCATGTCGTCAATAATCATGAAAAAACGTCATAGTATAGCATGTCCTCAAAAATCATGAGAAAACATCATAGTATAGCATGTCGTCAATAATCATGAGAAAACGTCATAGTATAGCATGTCGTCCAAAATCGTGAAAAACATCATAGTATAGCATGTCGTCAATAATCATGAAAAATGTCATAGTATAGCATGTCATCCAAAATCATGAAAAATGTCATAGTATAGTATGTCGTCAAAAATCAGGAAAAACGTCATAGTATAGCATGTCGTCAATAATCATGAAAAACACGTCATAGTATAGGCATGTCGTCTAAAATCATGAAAAACGTCATAGTATAGCATGTCGTCTAAAATCATGAAAAAACGTCAAGTATAGCATGTCATCCAAAATCATGAAAAATGTCATAGTCATAGTATGTCTGTCAAAAATCAGGAAAAAACGTCATAGTATAGATGTCGTCAATAATCATGAAAACCGTCATAGTATAGCATGTCGTCTAAAATCATGGAAAAACGTCATAGTATACGCATGTTGTCAAAAGTCACTTCAAAACGTCATAATATAGCATGTCGTCCAATAATCATGAAAAAACGTCACAGTATAGCATGTCATCCAAAATCATGAAAAATGTCATAGTAAGCATGTTGTAAAATCAGAAAAACGTCATATATAGCATGTCTCAATAATCATGAAAACGTCACAAGTAAGCATGTCGTCCAAATCATGAATAAACGTCATAGTATAGCATGTCGTCAATAATCATGAAAAACGTCATAGTATAGCATGTCGTCCAAAATCATGAATATAAACGTCATAGTATAGCATGTCGTCAACGTCATGTCGTCAAATCAAAAAACGTCATAGTATAGCATGTCGTCAATAATCATGAAAACACGTCATATAGCATGTCGTCTAAAATCATGAAAACGTCATAGTATAGCATGTTGTCAAAAGTCACTTCAAAACGTCATAATATAGCATGTCGTCAATAATCATGAAAAAACGTCACAGTATAGCATGTCATCCAAAATCATGAAAAATGTCATAGTATAGCATGTTGTCAAAAATCATGAAAAAGTCATAATATAGCATGTCGTCAATAATCATGAAAAAGTCATAGTATAGCATGTCGTCCAAATCATGAATAAACGTCATAATATATAGTATAGCATGTCGTCAAAACATTGTCAAAAAAGTTTTATCATGTCTGAAAACTTATTGTAAGAAGTCAGTTAAGTATGTTATAAAAATGTAATAAACAAAGGTCACAGTATTGTGTTCAGTTCAGTTTTATTTATGAAGGAGAATATCAGAAATCACGATTTTATGTCTCAGACATCTTTTCAACGAAGAACATCCCTCAGTCCTTAGACTCTCACAGCAAACAAAGAACAATGCTGGAACATCAGGAGGACGAAATGAGAAGGGCTCTGATCCTCCTCTCAGGACAGACAGACATATGACAGATATTGTGGATAGAAAACATAACAATGTAATAAAATCACAGTAATCCTTAAGACCAAATGATGTATAGAGCAAGACAGAGAATCTGAGAGAGAGATATGGACAGCAACAACAATAATAACTACTGCCATAACAATGAATGCAGAAGAAATAATAATAATGACAATATGAGAACAGTTTATGATAGTTTATATGTTATATGGATATATGTTTACCGTTAATAGTGTATGTGTGTCACAATTATAATCATGTGTATAACAATAGTAAAAGTATGACTATTTATAAAAGCAGATGTTGTCGGCATCAGGCAGGACCACGACATCAGCACAGCCACGACCCACGATCCACGATCCAGGCCATTACCAAACCGATGGAAGCTGCAAGACAAGGGAGCACAAAGGCTCCAAAACAGGAGTCAATTATGTCACAAAAATGTCATTAAGCAATGTTGTTAGAATAGTTGTAGCAGACTATTCCAAAAAATATAACATCAGTTATGGTGTAATATTAAAAAAATTATTTGAACCATGTCATAAAAAAGGACATAGAAAGTCTGTTGTTATGAATCATGAAAAAACGTCATCGTATACTATGTTGTTATAAATCGTGAAAATGTCATTGTAAAGCATGTCGACAAAAATACATGAAAAAACATCATGAATTAGTATGTCTTCAAAACTCATGGAAAAATGTCATAGTATAGCATGTCGTCAAAATCACGAAACAAGGTCATCGTATAGCATGTTGTCAAAAATCACGAAACAAGGTCATCGTATGCATGTTGTCAAAAATAATGACAAACGTCATAGTATAGCATGTCGTCAAAAATCATGAAAAACGTCATCGTATAGCATGTCGTCAAAAACCATGAAAAAACGTCATAGTATAGCATGTTGTCAGAAATCATGAAAAAACATTATAGTTTAGCATGTTGTCAGAAATCATGAAAAAACGTCATAGTATAGCATGTTGTCAGAAATCATGAAAGAACGTTTATAGTAGTGCATGTTCTCAGAAATCATGAAAAAACGTTATAGTTTAGCATGTCGTTAAAAATAATGACAAAACGTCATAGTATAGCATGTCGTCAGAAATCATGAAAAAACGTTATAGTTTAGGCATGTTGTCAGAAATCATGAAAAAACGTCATAGTATAGGATGTTGTCAGAAATCATGAAAAACATTATAGTAGTGCATGTCGTTAAAATAATGGACAAAACATCATAGTAAAGCATGTTGTCAGGAATCATGAAAAAACGTTATAGTTTAGCATGTTGTCAGAAATCATGAAAAAACGTTATAGTATAGCATGTCGTTAAAAATAATGACAAAACGTCATAGTATAGCATGTTGTCAGAAATCATGAAAAAACGTCATAGTAAAGCATGTCGTTAAAAAAAATAACAAAACGTTATAGTATAGCATGTCGTTAAAAATAATGACAAAACGTCATAGTATAGCATGTTGTCAGAAATCATGAAAAAACGTCATAGTATAGTATGTCGTAAAATGACAAAATGTCATAGTATAGCATGTCGTCAAATATCATGAAAAAACGTCAAAAATCATGAAAAACGTCATAGTATAGCATGTCGTCAGAAATCATGAAAAAAACGTCAAAAATCATGAAAAAATGTCATAGTATAGCATGTCGTCAAAAACCATGAAAAAATGTCATAGTATAGCATGTCGTCAAAAATCATGAAAACGTCATAGTATAGCATGTCGTCAAAAACATGAAAAAACGTCATAGTATAGCATGTCGTCAAACATCATGAAAAAACGTCATAGTATAGCATGTCGTCAAAAACCATGAAAAAACGTCATGGTATAGTCTGTTGTCAGAAATCATGAAAAAATGTCATAGTATAGCATGTCGTCAAAAACCATGAAAAAACGTCATAGTAATAGCATGTCGTCAAAAACCATGAAAAAACGTCGTGGTATAGTAATGTTGTCCGAAATCATGAAAAACGTCATAGTATAGCATGTCATCAAAAACCATGAAAAAACGTCATACTATATGTATGTTGTCAGAAATCATGAAAAATGTCATAGTATAGCATGTCGTCAAAAACCATGAAAAAACGTCATAGTATAGCATGTCGTCAAAAATCACGAAAACAAGGTCATCGTATAGCATGTTGTCAAAATCACGAACAAGGTCATTGATGCATGTTGTCAAAAATAATGACAAAACGTCATAGTATAGCATGTCGTCAAAAATCATGAAAAAACGTCATCGTATAGCATGTCGTCAAAAACCATGAAAAACGTCATAGTATAGCATGTTGTCAGAATCATGAAAAAACATTATAGTTTAGCATGTGTGTCAGAAATCATGAAAAAACGTCATAGTATAGCATGTTGTCAGGAAATCATGAAAAGAACGTTATAGTAGTGCAATGTTCTCAGAAATCAATGAAAAAACGTTATAGTTTAGCATGTCGTTAAAAATAATGACAAAACGTCATAGTATAGCATGTCGTCAGAAATCATGAAAAACGTTATAGTTTAGCATGTTGTCAGAAATCATGAAAAAACGTCATAGTATAGGATGTTGTCAGAAATCATGAAAAAACATTATAGTAGTGCATGTCGTAAAAATAATGACAAAACATCATAGTATAGCATGTTGTCAGGAATCATGAAAAAACGTTATAGTTTAGCATGTTGTCAGAAATCATGAAAAAACGTTATAGTATAGCATGTCGTTAAAAATATGACAAAACGTCATAGTATAGCATGTTGTCAGAAATCATGAAAAAACGTCATAGTAAAGCATGTCGTTAAAAAAAATAAAACGTTATAGTATAGCATGTCGTTAAAATAATGACAAAACGTCATAGTATAGCATGTTGTCAGAAATCATGAAAAAACGTCATAGTATAGTATGTCGTTAAAAATGACAAAATGTCATAGTATAGCATGTCGTCAAATATCATGAAAAAACGTCAAAAATCATAAAAAAACGTCATAGTATAGCATGTCGTCAGAAATCATGAAAAAACGTCAAAAATCATGAAAAAACATCATAGTATAGCATGTCGTTAAAAATAATGACAAAACGTCATAGTATAGCATGTCGTCAGAAATCATGAAAAAACGTCAAAAATCATGAAAAAACGTTCATAGTATAGTATGTCGTCAAAAATCATGAAAACGTCAGTATAGTATGTCGTTAAAATAATAACAAACGTCATAGTATAGCATGTCGTCAAATATGAAAAACGTCAAAATCATAGAAAAAAAGTCATAGTATAGCATGTCGTCAGAAATCATGAAAAACATCATAGTATAGCATGTCGTCTGAAATCATGAAAAAACGTCATAGTATAGCATGTCGTCAAAAATCATGAAAAAACGTCATGCTATAGTATGTTGTCAGAAATCATGAAAAAACGTTCATAGTATAGCATGTCGTCAGAAATCATTGAAAAACGTCATGGTATAGTATGTTGTCAGAATCATGAAAAAACGTCATAGTATAGCATGTCGTCAAAAATCATGAAAAAACGTCATAGTATAGCATGTCGTCAAAAACCCATGAAAAAACGTCATGGTAGTAGTTGCAGAATCATGAAAATGTCATAGTATAGCATGTCGTCAAAACATGAAAAAAGTCATAGTATAGCATGTCGTCAAAAATCATGAAAAATCATAGTATAGCATGTCGTCCAAAACCATGAAAAAAGTCATAGTATAGCATGTCGTCAAAAATCATGAAAAAACGTCATAGTATAGCATGTCGTCAAAAACATGAAAAAGTCCAAAAAACCATGCATCGTCAAAAAAAAACAGAGCATGTCGTCAAAAACGTCATAGTATAGCATGTCGTCAAAACCATGAAAAAAAGTCATAGTATAGCATGTCGTCAAAAATCATGAAAAAACCATAGTATAGCATGTCGTCAAAAACCATGAAAAAACGTCATGGTATAGTATGTTGTCAGAATCATGAAAAAAATGTCCATAGGTATTAGCATGTCGTCAAAAACCATGAAAAAACGTCATATAGTGTTGGTCATCATGAAAAAAAGTCATAGTCATCAAAAACCATGAAAAACGTCATGTATAGCATGTTGTCAAAAATCATGAAAAAATGTCATAGTATAGCATGTCGTCAAAACCATGAAAAAACGTCATAGTATAGCATGTCGTCAAAATCACGAAACAAGGTCATCGTATAGCATATTGTCAAAAATCACGAAACAAGGTCATTGTATGCATGTTGTCAAAAATAATGACCAAAACGTCATAGTATAGCATGTCGTCAAAAATCATGAAAAACGTCATCGTATAGCATGTCGTCAAAAACCATGAAAAAACGTCATAGTATAGCATGTTGTCAGAAATCATGAAAAAACATTATAGTTTAGCATGTTGTCAGAAATCATGAAAAAACGTCATAGTATAGCATGTTGTCAGAAATCATGAAAGAACGTTATAGTAGTGCATGTTCTCAGAAATCATGAAAAAACGTTATAGTTTAGCATGTCGTTAAAAATAATGACAAAACGTCATAGTATAGCATGTCGTCAGAAATCATGAAAAACGTTATAGTTTAGCATGTTGTCAGAAATCATGAAAAACGTCATAGTATAGGATGTTGTCAGAAATCATGAAAAAACATTATAGTAGTGCATGTCGTTAAAAATAATGACAAAACATCATAGTATAGCATGTTGTCAGAATCATGAAAAAACGTTAGTATAGTGTCGTTAAAATACAAAATGTCATAGTAGCATGTCGTAAATATCATGAAAAACGTCAAAAATCATGAAAAAACGTCATAGTATAGCATGTCGTCAGAAATCATGAAAAAACGTCAAAATTCATGAAATCATAGTATAGCAAAAAATAATGACAAAACGTCATAGTATAGCATGTGTCAGAAATCATGAAAAAAAGTCAAAAATCATGAAAAAACGTCATAGTATAGTATGTCGTCAAAAATATGAAAAACGTCAGTATAGTATGTCGTTAAAATAATAACAAAACGTCATATAGCATGTCAAAATGAAAAAACGTCAAAAATCATAGAAAAAAAGTCATAGTATAGCATGTTGTCAAGAAATCATGAAAAAACATAGTATAGCATGTCATCAAAAACATGAAAAAACGTCATACTATAGCATGTCGTCAAAAACCATGAAAAAAATCGTCATAGTATAGCATGTCGTCAAAATCATGAAAACGTCATAGTATAGCATGTCGTCAAAAACCATGAAAAAACGTATGGTATAGTATGTTGTCAGAAATCATGAAAAAAATGTCATAGTATAGCATGTCGTCAAAATCATGAAAAACGTCATAGTCTAGCATGTCATCAAAAACCATGAAAAACGTCATAGTATAGGCATGTCGTCCAAAACCATGAAAAAACGTCATAGTATAGCATGTCGTCCAAAACCATGAAAAAAACGTCATAGTATAGCATGTCGTCCAAAACCATGAAAAATGTCATCGTATAGCATGTCGTCAAAAATCATGAAAAACGTCATAGTATAGCATGTCGTCAAAAAACCATGAAAAAATGTCATAGTATAGCATGTCGTCAAAAATCATGAAAAAAACGTCATAGTATAGCATGTCGTCAAAACCACTGAAAAAACGTCATGGTTCTAGTATGTTTGTCAGAAATCATGAAAAAATGTCATAGTATAGCATGTCGTCAAAAACCATGAAAAACGTCATTAGTATAGCATGTCGTCAAAAACCATGAAAAAACGTCGTGGTATAGTATGTTGTCAGAAATCATGAAAAAACGTCATAGTATAGCATGTCATCAAAAACCATGAAAAAACGTCATACTATAGTATGTGTCAGAATCATGAAAAAATGTCATAGTATAGCATGTCGTCAAAAAACATGAAAAAACGTCATAGTATAGCAATGTCGTCAAAAACCATGAAAAACGTCATGGTATAGTATGTTGTCAGAAATCATGAAAAAATGTCATAGTATAGCATGTCGTCAAAAACCATGAAAAAACGTCATAGTATAGCATGTCGTCAAAAACCATGAAAAACGTCGTGGTATAGTATGTTGTCAGAAATCATGAAAAACGTCATAGTATAGCATGTCATCAAAAACCATGAAAAAACGTCGTGGTATAGTATGTTGTCAGAAATCATGAAAAAATGTCATAGTATAGCATGTCGTCAAAAACCATGAAAAAACGTCATAGTATAGCATTGTCGTCAAAAACCATGAAAAAACGTCGTGTATAGTATGTTGTCAGAAATCATGAAAAAACGTCATAGTATAGCATGTCATCAAAAACCATGAAAAACGTCATGGTATAGTATGTTGTCAGAAATCATGAAAAAATGTCATAGTATAGCATGTCGTCAAAAACCATGAAAAAACGTCATAGTATAGCATGTCGTCAAAAACCATGAAAAAACGTCGTGGTATAGTATGTGTCAGAAATCATGAAAAAACGTCATACTATAGCATGTCATCAAAAACCATGAAAAACGTCATAGTATAGCATGTCGTCAAAAACCATGAAAAAACGTCGTGGTATAGTATGTTGTCAGAAATCATGAAAAAAACGTCATAGTATAGCATGTCGTCAAAAACCATGAAAAAACGTCATACTATAGCATGTCCTCAAAAACATGAAAAAAACGTCATACTATAGCATGTCATCAAAACCATGAAAAAACGTCATAGTATAGCATGTCGTCAAAAACCATGAAAAACGTCGTGGTATAGTATGTTGTCAGAAATCATGAAAAAACGTCATAGTATAGCATGTCATCAAAACCATGAAAAACGTCGTGGTATAGTATGTTGTCAGAAATCATGAAAAATGTCATAGTATAGCATGTCGTCAAAAACCATGAAAAAAACGTCATAGTATAGCATGTCGTCAAAAACCATGAAAAACGTCGTGGTATAGTATGTTGTCAGAAATCATGAAAAAACGTCATAGTATAGCATGTCATCAAAAACCATGAAAAAACGTCATGGTATAGTATGTTGTCAGAAATCATGAAAAAATGTCATAGTATAGCATGTCGTCAAAAACCATGAAAAAAACGTCATAGTATAGCATGTCGTCAAAAACCATGAAAAAACGTCGTGGTATAGTATGTTGTCAGAAATCATGAAAAAACGTCATACTATAGCATGTCATCAAAAACCATGAAAAACGTCATAGTATAGCATGTCGTCAAAAACCATGAAAAACGTCGTGGTATAGTATGTTGTCAGAAATCATGAAAAAACGTCTAGTATAGCATGTCGTCAAAAACCATGAAAAAACGTCATACTATAGCATGTCCTCAAAAACCATGAAAAAAACGTCATACTATAGCATGTCATCAAAAACCATGAAAAACGTCATAGTATAGCATGTCGTCAAAAACCATGAAAAACGTCGTGGTATAGTATGTTGTCAGAAACCATGAAAAAACGTCATAGTATAGCATGTCGTCAAAAATCATGAAAAACGTCATAGTATAGCATGTCATCAAAAACCATGAAAAAACGTCATGGTATAGTATGTTGTCAGAAATCATGAAAAAACGTCATAAGGCCCGTTTCCACCGCAGGAATTTCGGGGGTAATGTTACGGGGCCGTTGGTGCGTGTCTCCACCGCAGGAACCACCCCCGAAGGACAGAGTTCCGGAACTTTTACGGGGCCAAACAAGTCCCTGCCTCGGGGTAGGTACTCAGAACGGCCCCGAAAGACTCCTGGCTGGGGCTTGGGGTTTACTTGGTGCTGATTGGATATACTCAAGGAGGGATGTGACGTCAACAGAAAGCAACAAAATAGCCGGCATTTTTAAAACTCAGCAGACGAGGATTAGCGCGTTCATATAGCTTCCTCCGCCATGTAAAAAAAACTCACTAAACGGTCCGTGAAAAAATATTTTTTCCAGTGGATATCTTAGTTACAACATGATTGAGCTAGCAAAGCAGTTTTGTGTTGCTATGTGTGGTATTTATTCAGTTTTGGGAAATCACGATGTCTAGAAAGCATCAGTGGCTGCAGCTGACAGGGACAGCTAACAGCAGCAGCAAAGCTAACATCAGGACGTCATCTGTTAAAAGCCTCCCGTTGTCGGATACGACATGAAACTACTCCAGTTAGCTCAATCATGTTGTAACTAAGACATCCGCTGGAAAAATTATTTTTTTCACGGGCCATTTAGTGAGTTATTACAGACACCGCTATTGGCTAACAGCTAACCTACATCGCCCCGGTCAAAATGGTCGCGCAACGATTACGTCACATCCAGAGCCCGTAACTTTACAGGAACCTTCCTCCGACTCCGCTCTCTCAGTGGAGACACGGCGGTTGAGAGGACCGAACGATGAGGACGTTCCGGTAGTAGTTCCTGCCCCCCAAATAGTACCAGGAACTTCTTCAGTGGAAACGGCCTATAGTATAGTATGTTGTCAGAAATCATGAAAAAACTTCATGGTATAGCATGTCGTCAGAAATAATGAAAAAATGTCATAGTATAGCATGTCGTCAGAAATCATGAAAAAACGTCATAGTATAGCATGTCGTCAGAATCATGAAAAAACGTCATAGTATAGCATGTCGTCAGAAATCATGAAAAACGTCATAGTATAGCATGTCGTTGAAAACATATTTATGTACAGAACACATAGTAGACAAAACGTAAGTGACCAGATTAGTTCAGGAGTCAGTTTTAGTCCTTTATCAATTACAGTGTGTGTGTGTGTGTGTGTGTGTGTGTGTGTTCACATTAGGATTGGGCGATGTTTGGAAAATCAATTACAACATTTTTGACCAAATATCTCAAAAATTGCTATTTTAATGATACTAAGTGTTGACCACTGGTGCTTTCACTTTGTATTTGGTATAATATTGTCTATAACATGAATTTATCGGATCTGTGATCACGAGAATCAGAAAATGACATCACTTCACTGTTTTCAGCTTTTATCACCAGCAGAAGTCGACACTCATCGTCTGGTGTGCTGATGTTACATCCACACACCATCAGGCCCTGTTTGAAATCTGACACGGTGACGCTGGAACTTGAGGTCTGAGGGTCAAAGGGAACCATGCTGGATCACCTGGTGGTCCGTCTGCAGACCTTCACCTGGATGTAGTGTGATGATGTCATGACCTTATGATGATGTCATGACGGTGTTACCTTCCTGTGTGTTCGTCTTCAGGACTACCTGCTCTGGAACCGTCTGGGTGCGACACTGGCAAATGGAGACCGCAGTGAGGAGGCCGTGGAGGCGTACACCAGAGCTCTGGAGCTGCAGCCTGGATTCATCCGGTCCAGATACAACCTGGGGATCAGCTGCATCAACCTGGGAGCTCACAGGTAACACCATCAGCTGTCCTACCTGTGACTCACACAAACGTGGGCTAAAACACCAGAGATACAGAACCAAACGGTCATAGTAGCGTTGGCTGTACCTACTTGATGCGACCCGTTGATGTGTTTGTTTGTAACTCTCGGTGATCACAGTGATTTCATGCTCTTTAAAGTGAACGTATTCAGTGTGATTACAGTCGATGTCATGCAGTCCTGGTCTGACCTGGTTCTGGTCCTGCAGGGAGGCGGTCAGTAACTTCCTGACGGCTCTGAACCAGCAGAGGCGGAGTCAGCGCTGCAGCCACCAGCAGATGTCGGCGAACATCTGGGCCGCCCTGCGAATCGCCATCTCCCTGATGGACCGGCCCGAGCTGTTCCAGGCCGCCAACATCGGGGACCTGGACCTGCTGATGAGGGCCTTCGACGTGGGCGACGTCTGACGGTGACGGGGGCGGCCTGGTCGGACTGAAGGTTGTCTGTCGGGTCAGCTCAGAGGAAGTGTGAGTGTTGTCTCCTAGAAACAGAGGACCAGAGGGGGACATGGGCTGGATGTGGACAGTTTGGTATGAAACCAAAGAGACAATGACGTCCGCAGGAAAATCCTTCGCAATATAACAGCACAACCCTTTAGCTTTCTTTAAGAACACTGACCTGTTGTCTTGGCGCCGATGACGTCATCAGCAAAGCGCGTCTGCAGATCCTTCAGGTCCTTTAATGTTTAAACCGTCCAGAATACGAGTCTTCTACATGACTACAACAAGCTGGAGAGGAGTTTCTCTTTAAACACACAAACAGCTCTTCATTCCTCTTTTATATTTCATCATATTTTAGTTTGAAGTCTCAGTTTTTATTTCCTGTTGATACAAACTCGACTCTACAGAAGAGCGTCAGAAAAACTACACCAGAGGAAGATTTGGCGTCAGGTTTTCAGATTGTCCGTCCGTATGTCTTGTTCTCGTGAACAAGGAATTTCTTCAGATTTGGCACAAACGTCCACTGGACTCAACAATGAACTGATTAGGATTTGGAGCTTGAAGGTCAAAGGTCAGTGTGACCTCCCAAAACATGTTTCTGTCCATAACTGAAAATTCATTCACTAATTCTGACCAAACTTGACACAAATGTCTAACAGGATAAAATAATGAAGGTCAAAGGTCAGCTTGACTGTGACATCATCATGTTTTAACGTCATATCTCAGGAACAGAAGGGGAGACATTTGGTCAGATACTGAATTGGTGACTCTAATCTTGAAACTGTGCTGATTGTATAGATCTTCTGTGTGTGAAGCATCCATGATTTCACTGACATGGATGGAGACTGTCAGAGACACTGGTTGCTTAATCGCAGAAAAAAAAAGGAGCTACACTCAAAATAAATCCGAACTATATGACTGAACCATGTGGGACTTTAATTTGAAAGGACAGACACAGGAAGTGTCCACGCTCAGCAGTCAGACAGGAGTCAGGTGTCGACAGATATCTTTCCCTTCTTCTGTAAATATTCAGTCTGATGAACATGTTGATGATGTTCGTGCAGGGCTACTCAGAGCTTTACATCTGTCCCACACAGCTGCTGGAGGAAGATGAGCTCAGTGCTCAGGGTTTCAGGTGAACAGGATATACGATGCTTGTTATATGAGCTCTGCTGAGTGCGACCGAGCGGCTAACTTCCTGTTTAGCGCTCCACTAACATGATGATAAAACAATTGAATCCATCGGCTCTTCCAAATGTTCTCAGACTGAATGGATCAAATCCTGACGGTGAGACGAGTCATTTCTCAGGAGCTGGGCGACACGTGATGAACCCCGGAAACTGCAGTACCAGCTATTTGGCCACTAGGAAAACTGTCTTCCTGGAGATGTGGGTGGAGCAGACGTCTGTTTGTCTGTAATCTTTAGTCCAAGCAGTGCTGCTGTTCTCATTTACATGCTCATGACACAGAGAAACACTGGGCATGTGCGAACTGACGATAAGATAAGATGCACTTCAAGAGATTTGATCAGGACTCCAGAGCTGACACATGTAGCTGCTCACATGGTGAATCAATCATTCATAAATACAAGGCCACATGTTGCACATGATGCATCACAGCCCTGACACATGATCTGCATGAGGTCGATATAAACACACAAACATACAGTAATCAGTTTATACACACACACACACACACACACACACAGAGGAAATAACGCTTTATAATTATTCGTGAACAAAGGAAACGTGTCCGCAGGTCTCGTAGCTGATGTAGAAATGAAACTCCTCTCCAGCACGTTTGATGTGAAGCAAAGAAGAAAAGCTGCACTCACCTGACAGGTCTCAGCCCGTCGGCCATCTTTAACACAAACTGCTGCAAGAAAAGAGAGTTATTAATAAAGTTATTGATCACTGCTGACCCGACAGTTTGCAGGTCTCTAAATAACATGTGTAATTATTATTTTAAATAAGAAAACACAATAACATCATAAATAACTTTTGTCTTTATTTTCTGTTTGTAACTGTGACCTGCAGTCAGCGCGCATCGACTGAAACTGTGACAGATGGACGTCATCATGTCGTGAGAAGGCTGGAAAATAATTTACAGTCATATTCAGAATAACGTTATGATCTGTAATATTCATATATTTCATTTATTTTATTGAACCTTTATTTTAAAGTCAGTTAATTAATGAATTAACTGTTTAACAGCCTGTCAAAGGCAGAATAACAGAAGCTGACTTCCTGTTCGTCGTCAACACGTTACATCAGAACCTTTAAATGACGTGTTTGTGATTTCAGTCTGATCAAAGCAGATTTGAATATTAATATGAATCTGAACTTTGATCGTCAGCTCTCAGGAGTTTTAATCTTAAAGGACCTTGAAGGTGAAATTATTGTCTCATCTCTTCTGAACCTTAAAGCTCAATATTAAATTATTATTATTATTATTATTATTATTATTACATTCTTTGTTTTAAATTCACAATTTGAATTCTGACAACTTCATTTCGATCTTTCAAATTTCAGTTTTAATGTTGCCGTTAAACTTTTTGGATCCTATCTGATGAAGCTTTAATGTTTTGGGATGAACAGGAGCTCAGGGAGGTCAGTGATGAAGAGGAGGAGGACGATGCAGAGTTATGACTGCTGAGGCTGCAAAAATCACAGACCGTGAATCATGTATTTATTTTTACGTACTGCTCCGCCCTCACGCCACGATCACACAGGAAGTGGTTTGCAGGTCACAAAACACAAAGCGCTGATTTTTTTTTTTCATTGAATGATGCTTGTATGAACACACTTGCTGCACCTTTTTATTGTTGCCAGGCAACCAGCCCATCACCTCCTCACCCTAACCTTCCTGTGTGATCACTCTGCAGTTTGTGTATCCTGCAGTAATCAGTGTGTAGCTGCTGCCATGTTGAGGCAGAGGGTGCTGTCTGTAGCTCTGGTTGAGGGTGAGAGGCTGTCAGCAGATAAACAGAGATCTGTGTGGGTACATGAGACCCTAAAAAAGAGGCTGGATCATGGGGAGTACCACCAGTTGGTCCAGGAGCTTCTCCTCCATCATGGACGTTTACAGTACTGCACTTATCTGCTGTTTTCTATTCAGATGGTGCTAACTGTGCTTTGTAAAGTCGTATAGCTCTGGGTATCCAGCAACCACTACCACCAGTTTCTCCTCCATTGTTTACCAACATGTGAACTTGTTGTCATGACCGACCACAGAAGCCCCGCCTCTCACATCAGCCCACAGGATAATGGGGAAAAAGCAGAGATGACGTGGGGCCTTTTCTGCTCTGAGAGTTTTTCCAACTCGAGGAGTTCAGGCGCATAGAGCGCAGAAACACGAGGCACAAAGTTTCATTCTCGTTAAAAACTGATACAAAAAGACGCCTCCAGCTGCTGAATCACTTCCTGTGTGATCGGGCACAAAATCAAGCCGTACTACTTGGTCATAACTCTGCACCCTGAGCTCTGACGCTTCTGTCTGTGTTTCTGTAGCATGAAATTTAAAGTAAAAATATCAAGTTGGTGATTTGGAAGATCTAAACGTGATGTGCAGATAAAACGCCACAGACGGAGGTCAGCCTGCCGCTCTACTCTGAAATACCTGTAGTTTGAACTTTAAGCTGTACCTGTGCTCACTGCAGGTTATAACACATGATAGCCCTCTGTCATGGTTATTTTGTTCACTACTGTCAGTCATCTGTCTGCAGCTCAGTCATGTGACATGTCTTCAGCTGAGCAAAGGATTGTGGGTCAGAACAGACAGTAAAACACGCTGGCGTACAGACGGCACATTCAGCTCCTGCTGTTTGTAGCAAACTGCTTTCATGTGTCGGGACATGTTTGGTCTCTTTCTGGGTGCGAGGACACACAGAGACTCCACACATAAAGTGAGTAACCTGCAGCGAGGTGACCTTCACCTGTGACCCTGAACCACACTGAAGAAGAACTCTGACACAGGAAATTAGAAATCTTCATCACTGACGTGGAAACGAAACAAATGTGATGTTTGTGTCACTTTGTTCCCTTTAAACTCTGAAAGCCATAACACGTCCCCGCTGCTCACCAGAGGACTGTAAATGTGTCCGCTGCTGCACGTTTCAAAACTCACCTGCTGCTCCGTCAGGATGTTGTTCTTCATCATCATCATCATCATCAGCAGCAGCAGCAGCAGGTGGTGTCGCCTCCTGCAGGAACACAAAGGAACAGCAGGTTGAAGTGACGCCACCTGCAGGACACCAGCGGCTCAGTTCCTCTTTATAAAGCTGCTGTTTTTTTTTTGTTCTTTAAAAACTCGACTGTTTTGTTTCTGTGTCGTTTCTCAGTTTGACATTTTATTTTGACGGTGTGTGTTTCCTCACTAACTTCCTGTCGCCGGCTCTCAGGTGAATCTTCAGTTTGATCCCGCAGCAGTTTCTCTGCTCGATGCACAAAACACTCAGACAGCAGAATCTATTTACACTGCATCAAATACTGTAACCTTAATATCTGCAATATCTCATGTTAACCTGTCGTCAGCTGCCTCTGTACTCGCTCTGTTTCAGGTCGGAGGTTCGTTTAAAGACGACCTGAATTATTTAACCTCCAGCTGAGAGCTCATCGGACTGAGAGTGAAGGAAACGTCTTCAGAGGCAGACGAGCTGAACGCACACAGATAAATACACATTTAATAGACACACAGAAACACTGACCTGATGTCTATGAGGTGTCGTTTGTAAAGTGGCTCACGCTGAAAATAACATCAACATTTTGTCACATTTAGCTTCAAACAATGTTTAAAAAAGTGTTGTGAATTTTTTAACGTCACCTTTTACCACATTTACAGCAATATTTGTTAACTTAGAAATATATTAAATAGTTAAATCTATATATTAAATGTGGCACCTAAATGTTAAATCTAAATGTTAAATGTTAAATCTAAATGTTAAATGTTAAATCTAAATGTTAAATGTTAAATCTAAATGTTCTGGGTGAAACTAAATATTTAGCTAATATGCAAATTCACACTGCCGGTCACCAGAAGTACCAAAATAAAAGCTCGAGATGGTCAGACTGTGTTATAGAATCAAATAACGAATTAAAACCAACTTATCGGGGGAAATGAACACTTGAACATAAAATAACAAGAAATGTGTTTGGAGAAATTTTATTTGACGTGTACTTTGAGTTGTTAGTGTTAGTTTCACCCAGAACATTTAGATTTAACATTTAACATTTAGATTTAACATTTAGGTGCCACATTTAATATTTAGATTTAACTATTTAATATATTTCTAAGTTAACAAATATTGCTGTAAATGTGGTAAAAGGTGACGTTAAAAAATTCACAACAGTTTTTTAAACATTGTTTGAAGCTAAATGTGGCAAAATGTTGATGTTATTTTCAGTGTGAGACACTTTACAAACGGCACCTCATAGATGTCTGGGGTCCTTCACAGGAACATCAGGAACACGTTACAGATGTTTGGTGAAGCTGCGGTCCGCTGAGCTCTCAGCTCTTTAACTCTTCGTTCACATGTTTAAAAGGAAGATTCACAACCTGTTTCAGAGGACGCCGCTCGGCCACCGAAACATCACCGAGACAGAGTTTGGTGTCGGTGACCGAGGCGACAGATTCTGATGTCACAGACGTGTCTGAGAGGTTTGAAGGAAAACTGATGATCAAGATTGATTAAGATTTAAAATCAGTCGCTCCAGGATTTCACTGCTGCTTTTGGGATTGTTGTGACCTGAAATTATTTCACAGCAGCTTCTCTAAAAAAACAGTTTTGATAGTTTGTGTTTGTTTGTGATTAAATTATGGAGGCAAGTGGAGCAGCAACAGCTGATCGCCACCAATCAGCTGTTGCTGCTGTCTGCTGCAGCGCTGAAGGACCGCCTCCCTGAGCCGCTCTCTCTGCCTGGATAACGCAGGCTCACAAACACAACGTGATGTCATCACTACTCGCCATATTTTGCCTCGCGGCAGCGGTTATCATCCAACACGCTGTTGAGTTACGTTAGCCGTGCAATGCTAACAGTTAGCCCTGTCACTGTGGGTGGAGCGCTCTGTGACACAGACTGAACCGTCTTTAAGTTCAGAGCGTTGTTGGAAGGCACTGTGCAGTTATTCAGAACAACACGCTGTCGGGGCAGCAGAGCGCCGAGCGGAGGGAATGTGATTCATTTGACTTGATTTGAGTTTAAAGCGTCAGTTTAGATTTATGAACACGTGCTTGTCCCACGCGCAGCAGCTGTCTCATGATAAGAGAAAACAGGAATTTCACGCCATCGTACGTCCTTCAGGTTCTGTGTGAAAGGTCCAGTCACAGAATGAGGGGACAGAGTTGTGTCACCTTTCAGCCAGCAGCAGATGAAGTAACAGCGCTGAAATCACGTCTGTATAAACAGGACATGAATTTGCGATTCCCAGGACAGCGAAGGAATGACCAGACTTATTCTGCCACTGATTGGCTTAACAGTGACATTCTTACTCTAACCTGAGCTAATCCAACCAAATAAGGCAATAAATACTAGCCAATCACAGGGAGAGCAGAGCGGGTCGTTCTTTTCATATCCCAGGATTCGCAAATTTGCAAACAGAACAGCCACAGAACGGGTGTGATGTTTTAATAATGTGTTCTGGTGCAAGAGTTAAAAAGCAGCTGTTAGCAGTTAGCGGCTAACTCAAAGAAGAAGAACAGCAGCTGTTAGCAGTTAGCGGCTAACAGGAGCTCCTTACCCTCCGAGCAGAGGACGAGATCAGCCGCCATATAACAGGGACGCTAAATGATCGTTATTGACGTGTGATGTCATTGTTATTGTTTATAAAGAGCTGCTGACACGTGTGTTATATGTCACACTAGAGGCTGACGCTGTTGTGTCACGTGTCACGCCTCTTTTGGTTCTGTGTAAAGGAGGGATTTTAGCAGCTCTGTGGCGCCACCTGTGTGTGAAAGGGTTAAGAGAAAGGGGGTCTGAGTGAATCAATGCGCTGCACGCAGCTCGACAGTAAGATGAGATTTGAGTTGTTGAAATAATCAAATTTACGGTAAAGTTCAGCGATCAGACAAAATTATAATGTCAGTCAAGAATTCACGAGGATCAGCTGAGCTGTGATGTCAGCATCCTGGAGGGACTGAACTATGACCCTTTAAATCATAATCAGTCTCAGAGTTTTCCTAAAAAGAACATCTGCTCAGTGACGTCAAGTTTTGTCAGCAGCGATGTGATTGGTTGATGGATTTGAATCTTCTCTCCGCAGGTTTGTCTTCATGTCGTCACTTTGAGTTCTGGATGTTTCTCATGTTAACGACAGTAATCACATGTAAACTGATATTTTAGAAATTAAACGACTGAAACAACCTGAAAAAACGTTTGATTGGTTCTTTACATTGACATAAAGAAACATGTTGACAGCGTCAGACACCGAGGTCCAGCTGCTCATCAGACTGGATCAAATCCTGAAAATGGTTGTTGAAAGGAAAAAAAGGATTCTGACATCATGTGACATCACGTGACATCACGTGACATCATGTGATCAGTCACGGTTCTGGATCAAACCTTCAGTTTGTGTACGTTTGATCTTAAACCAGTACGATCCTGATCCCAGCAGAGGGCTGGACTCAGGAACAAAATGTCATTAAACTTTTAAATTGGTCAAATATATACATATAAACTTATTCATATTTCGCACATGATTGTTTAAGTTACTGTGATGGAGTAGAAAATTATTAGGTCCTGTTGCCTCAAACAGCTCTAACAAACCAACACTATTTAAAGTTATGATCTCAGACATCAGTTTCCTTCTCTCAGCCCCAGAGCCGTCTCCTTTGGTCTGAATCAAAGCTAACAGCTAACAGGCCAACGGCTAATTGCTTACTGCCCAACAAGCTAATAGCTAACTGCTAACAGATTGAGCTAACCACCTGATGTTTCTGTGTCATTTACAGATTGATGTTTTTTATTTCACTGTAAATATCCGGTGTTTCCAGTAGACCTGTTAAAGTGTCCTGCTGATGCCACTCAACTAAAAGGACTGACAGTCACTGACCTGTCACTCAGCTAACTGTAGCTCAGCTGTTAGCCTGCTGCACTGAGCCGGTTAGGAGCTGATGGTGCTGCAGCGCCTCCTGTGGGTGACACAGACTGATGAGTGGACTGGAGGAAAATATTTGATTAAAGATGTTTACAACATGTGAATTTAATTAATTCCTCTGATCTGACGTGACAGCATCATCACATCAGTGTCGGGTCAGCCTCGTACTGTGGTCTGCAGCTGTCTCAGCGCGTGCAAAGTGAATGTGGACAAAGATCTGTCTCCATATAATGTGTGGACAGATCCACAGTCTGTTCAGAGAGCCTCCACAAACGAGAGAAACTCCAAACTCAAAAAAAATTGATATATCAGATGAAATATCAGACAGAACTGCTAGCCTGGAAATCCAGACCCAAATCTAGACAGATTTAGGGGCTGGCTATGAGTCATGCAAATGGCCCAACTCGAGGGGCGGCACCAAGCATGCATGTGGAAATATCACTGCACACAATTGGATAACACTACGACCAATCAGAACAACACACAGGGAGACGTATCCAGAGCTTAGCTACCAGCCGAGCTAACTGGTAGATTAGACTCTTGCCGTATCCGATTGGCAAAACAGCAAAAACGTCCTTCTTGCAAAGGAAAGATTCGAGCGCCGTCTTCTGTTCCTCTTTTACAGAAAAAGCCAAGTCTAACTCGTTCATTGTAGCGGCCAAAGCCGTTTCAAACAACCAGTGTTCATCCGTAGCCATCTTGCAATGTTTACTGACTGATTCCGGACTTCGTCGTCGCAGCGCTGTCGTCATCTGTTCAGCGCACCTCTGGCCCGCCCAGGGTACAGAACCGCATAGACACAAATAAAAATCTCTGAATACATTTAATTAATTTACAAATAAATGAAAAATATTTGTGAATATGTTTCTCAGCAGACGCCACAGTTACATCACAGTTACATCACAGCAGTGGCGTGTGCAGTACTGATGGCAGAGAAACAGCGGACATCAGAGAGACACAGTGACGTACCTGGAATAAAAATGTCTTGTGTGTCGTTGGATGTCAGAACAGGAACACAGGTTAAGATAAGAAGCTCACATGTGTCAAACATGGACTTGTCTTATTGACTTTGTTATGATCCAGGTGTTAATCAGCACACAGCGTTAGCTAGCTAGCGCGCTAGCACGTTGGTAAGTTGTACTAAATGATATTCTATGTGGACGTCTCCATAAATATTAACCAGGGACAATAAGACAAGTCCATGTTTGACAAACCTGAGTTTTTACATTTCTCATGATGAATTATGTTTCGTCATGTAAATAATTAAGTCATTTAAATAATCCAGACACACACTCCTGTACTGAGCGTCCAGCAGCCATCACAGCCTCAATATACACATTAGAATTCACCAAAGACTAAACTTGATTTTTAAATGTACATTATGGTGCTTTTCCAGTTCTCACACACATTTTTAACTGGTCATTAAGGGAATGTAGGTCCCTGACTGTTAGGAGTCTGCTGTCACAGTTCCTGTTCCCAAAAAGACGAAGATTAGCTGCTTGAATGACTTTCAGACCAATGGCCCTTAACTCCTGTCATAATGAACATTTTTGAATGCACTGTATGTGATCACCTGTCCAGAGCAGTTAGCCTGGACTGCTTCCAGTTTGCATATAGAGCAAACAGGTTGGATGAGGATGCTGTATCCTATGTATCCACTCAGGCAACCTATAGTACCAGGCAACTACGCTAAGATCGTTTTTATAGATTATAGCTCTGCGTTTATACTATTTTGCCATCTAAACTTTTTAATAAACTTCAGCAGTTGGGCGTCCATGACTCTATCTGTCACTGGGTCTTGGGTCTCTTTTCTGCTGCAGAGGAAGCAAATGGTTAAGGTCAATAATAATACCTAAGGTCAAATACATTAGCACCGGCGCCCCCCAGGGGTGTGTTTTAACACCCCTGTTATATTCACTGTTTGCAAATGAGTGTGTATCACACACAGATTCTGTTAAAACTGTATAAATTTGCAGATGACACAACACGAGTGGGGCTGGTCTCCATGGATGATGATACTGCATATAGGGATGAGGTCCTCAGACTAACTGAGTGGGGCTCCCTCCATAATCTACAGCTGAACGTCTCTGAAACTGAGGAGTTAGTAGTGGACTTTTGTTGGAAGGGGAGAGTGTCTCAGCCCGTCCATCCAAGGGGTGGAGGTGGAACGGGTGGACAACTTCATGTTTTTATGTACCACTATCTCCTCCTCACTCAAGTGGGGGGACAATTTGAGTTGCATTTCCTTCGTCAATTGAGGAAATCTGGGGTGGCCTGTAGGGGCTGTTGCAGTTCTATCAAGCCTTCCTGCTCTGAACTATCGTTGTTTTATCAGCCATTAAAAATCTACCACCGCTCAACCTCTGGTCAGGACTTCACTGATGACTGTCACAGATTCACGTGTAGACATTTTCCTCTGTGAGGTTTGGTCTGTAAAATAACAGATGTCTGATGCATGATCCTGGAGCCTGAAGTAACAGCATCACATCTTCTTTATTTAAATACCACATTTACTAGAGACACTGAACAGTTGCATGTCTCCACCTGCTGGTGGGCCGTCACCATCACAGTCTGTGTGTATAATATGATGTGAATTCATCTACAGAAGAGACTTGATGATCATCACTGACATGAGGACGGAAAATGACTCGTTATACATCAGCATCAAATCCAATACGGTGCATCTCTAACATTTACTATCACGTTGGACTGAGAAATGTCTCGTCATTCCAAACTGAAGCCATGAACTGATCATTAATGTAGGTAATGATTACTTTTCTAAACATGAATAATGGCTGCAGCTCCTCACTGTGGATATGACCCTGCGTTAAGAACAGTTCGATGACTCCAGCTGAAGATTAATAATGTTTGGACTGATAAGGTTCATACTGTCTTCTTATTTAGGATATTTTAAGGTTTTCTTATATTCAGACAGACGGGATGTGAGGAGATGTGACAAGAATGCGAAAGAATGCCAAAAAGAGACAGCAGGGCGATTCACAAGGACACGAAAAGACAAAGCAGAACAGGAAAACCTACAATCAGCCATCACAGATCACTGCAGGAGAAAGAACCACATCATGGACTGAGACAGCAGCAAAATAATCACACCAGAGACCAATAAATTCAAACGGTGGATAAAAGAGGCCAGAGATCAGCAAGCGGCACCATCAACCGGGACGAGGGGGCGTACACCCTCTCACATACCTGGGATTCCCTCCTCCAGAGAACGAACAACGACGCGGGAGGCGGGGTTGGCCTCACAGACTCTGATGTGTCTGTCAGGCCCACCAGCTGATATATGACACGTCAGCAGCACGTCGGATGACGCTTCTGAGGAAGACTGGAGTCTCAGTCGAAAGTGTCAGGCAGGTAAAACACATCATCACATCCTGTCTGAATATAAGAAAACCTTAAAATATTAATGTTTCCTGTCTTCAATCACGTTCTCCTTTTCCATCAACTTGGAACCGGTTCTGTTCTGGTTCCTGCTCCTGATGATGAACCGTCCAGAGCACCTCCACCAAAAATAAACTGGTTCAGGACCTGAGGACTTGGTTCTCAGCTGGAACCAAAAAGCAGTGAACGGCGATGACATCGAGTCAGAAGGACAAACAGCGCGCAGTGGTCCATGTTTGGTTTTTGGCAGAGGTGGGAGCAAGTCACACATGTGCAAATCATTAACAAGTCTCAACTCATAACATTCAAGTCCCAAGTCACTGTTGTGGAAATCAATCAAGTTGAGTCGAGTCATACTTACAAACTCGTAAAGATAATAAACTGCAGCCAGTGGTGGAATGTAACTGAACACATTCTCCTCTCAGGTCACCGTCTACCTTGACTTGTACTTTGACAGCTTTAGTTACTCGTTACTCAAGTAATTAAGACTTGACACTCGCAACACCTGAAACTGTTCAAGTCCATCTGGAACTACGAGTCAGTTATTGAACTGACAGAAAATAACTGTGCCTCTATTTTAATAATTCATCCATCCATCTTCATCCTCTTATCTGAGGTCAGGTCTCGGGGGCAGTGGGCTGATCGAAGTCCTCCAGACGTCCCTCTCGTCAGCTCCTTCCTCCAGCTCCTCCTGGAGGACCCCAAGGTGTTCCCAGACCAGATGAGATCTATAATCCCTCCAGTGTGTTCTGGGTCTGCCCCGGGGCCTCCTACCAGCTGGACCAGGAGGATCCTGATCAGATGTTGAACATGAAGGAGCAGCGGCTCTACTCCGAGCTCCCTCCAGGTGTCTGACTCCTCCTCCTCCTCCTCCTCATCTCTAAGGCTGAGCCCAGACACCCTAGCTGATGTTTTTCCTGCTTTTGCTTTTATTATTTGTTGAAGTTTGAACAGTTGGTCGGACAAAACAAACATGATGGAGGTGTCAGTTTGGGCTCTGGGTCAGTGTGTCTCACTGTTTCCAGAGCTGTGAAAGAGGAGCACAGAGCTGTGGAGGAGGAGCACAGAGCTGTGGAGGAGCACAGAGCTGTGAAAGAGGAGCACGGAGCTGTGGAGGAGCACAGAGCTGTGAAAGAGGAGCACGGAGCTGTGGAGGAGCACAGAGCTGTGGAGGAGGAGCACAGAGCTGTGAAAGAGGAGCACAGAGCTGTGAAAGAGGAGCACGGAGCTGTGAAAGAGGAGCACAGAGCTGTGAAGGAGGAGCACAGAGCTGTGAAAGAGGAGCACAGAGCTGTGAAAGAGGAGCACAGAGCTGTGAAGGAGGAGCACAGAGCTGTGAAAGAGGAGCACAGAGCTGTGAAAGAGGAGCACGGAGCTGTGAAAGAGGAGCACGGAGCTGTGGAGGAGCACAGAGCTGTGAAAGAGGAGCACAGAGTTGTGAAGGAGGAGCACAGAGTTGTGAAGGAGGAGCACAGAGCTGTGAAGGAGGAGCACAGAGCTGTGAAGGAGGAGCACAGAGTTGTGAAGGAGGAGCACAGAGCTGTGAAGGAGGAGCACAGAGCTGTGAAGGAGGAGCACAGAGTTGTGAAGGAGGAGCACAGAGTTGTGAAGGAGGAGCACGGAGCTGTGAAGGAGGAGCACGGAGCTGTGGAGGAGGAGCACAGAGTTGTGAAGGAGGAGCACAGAGTTGTGAAGGAGGAGCACGGAGCTGTGAAGGAGGAGCACAGAGTTGTGAAGGAGGAGCACGGAGCTGTGGAGGAGCACAGAGCTGTGAAGGAGGAGCACAGAGCTGTGAAGGAGGAGCACAGAGCTGTGAAGGAGGAGCACAGAGCTGTGAAGGAGGAGCACAGAGCTGTGAAGGAGGAGCACGGAGCTGTGGAGGAGCACAGAGTTGTGAAGGAGGAGCACGGAGCTGTGGAGGAGCACAGAGTTGTGAAGGAGGAGCACAGAGTTGTGAAGGAGGAGCACGGAGCTGTGGAGGAGGAGCCAGTGGGTCCTCCCCGGCTGCGACATCTTAATTTAAAAACAAAACTTCTCAACATCGAGAAAAATATAAATATTGAATTAAAAAAGTCCAGTAATTTCAAGTCGTCTGTCTCAAGTCAAAATCAAGTCTTGGTTACCGAGTCAAAGTTAAGTCGAGTCTTTCATCAGTGTTAGTCAAGCAAGTCTCAAGTCCTCAAGTCACGTGACTCGTGTCCTCCCACCTCCTGAAATAATAAAAGCTAATATCTGTAATAACAGAACAAAAGCTCAGAGTTCAGCAGTGCAGTCGGTCACTTGGCTGCGCGGCGCCCTGCGTTCACGACTCGTCCTGAGCAGAGGCGGAGGAAGGAGGAGTGAGAGGAGACAGTTTGGAGATCAGAGTCACAGTGTGACACGTGAACAGTGTGGAGGTCTGTCAGCAGGAGGCGCTGCAGCTCTCAGCTGTGCTTCAGTTTCCCTGCAGGTACTGAACAGAGAAGAGCTCCAGCTGAGTCTCCAGCTCCGTCGCTCTGTTCCTGAAAACACACACAGAACTCAGTCAGTCTCCACCTCTTCACTCTGACTCACTCAGCAGCGTGGCGGCCCTCTAAATTCAATTCAGCTTCATTTATAAAGCCCAGAATCATAAATCACAACAAGCCTCAGAGGGTCTCACAGCATACGATGTTCCTCTGTCCT
Source organism: Epinephelus coioides (assembly GCA_900536245.1). Taxonomy (NCBI): domain Eukaryota; kingdom Metazoa; phylum Chordata; class Actinopteri; order Perciformes; family Serranidae; genus Epinephelus; species Epinephelus coioides. Next base: position 499,205 of record UNPE01000205.1, read on the forward strand.
CAGACCGTCACAGCTGAGGAGGAACAAGAACAGGATCTTGTTCCTCATGTCGTACTTTAACTGTAACTGTGCTGCGCCACATTCAGGGCTCGTGTCCACTGAGGAGTTTCTTCCTGAGACCAACGTATTTTGTTGATTGATCGTAAATCAGTTGCTGCACCAAACACGAGTCTGAACTGCTTCATCTTTAATTTATCTTCATCAGAAACGTGACAAACACGTTTCACCCGCGGGGGTCGTGGCTTCTGTTTTGAGACAAGCAAACAAATTTCCACTGAGATGGAAAATAAAGTTTATCTGTTCATCTATGTATCTGCATATAATCTATATATACTGTACATATATACAAGTCTGTGTATATCATTTAAAGGTGCAGTGTGTCAGATTTAGTGAAGAGCTGAAACTTCTGCTCAGAATTCCCTCAGTGTTCAGGAGCTGAATGATCCACAGAGAACAAACACACCAGCTGATTTACACCAGGAAACAGGTTCAGGTTATAAATCTGTGTTCATCTGACGCTGCTCATCACGGAGGACCTACTAACTACGGTGTCTGACATGAAAACCAGTGTCTGTTTGGTCCGCCTGGCAGCTGACAGGAAGTAAACAGGGACCTAAGCTGTTGTCCTAGCAACAGAAGAGCAGGATCTGTCCAACAGAAGCTTCAGCTTTTATTCTTAAAGCTGCTATAAAGGAACAGTTTCCTGTTGGGATTAAAACATTAGTGGATCTAAGATCTGCTGGTGTACCTGCAGCCTCTCAAAGACCCCGCCCCCCTCAGTGACAGTGTGACCTCTGACCTGAAGGCCTTGGACCTCCTCTGGATGTTCTCCAGTCTCTGGATCCTGAAGCTCAGCTGACGGATGTTTCCCTCCAGTTCAGCTTCACTCAGGTCCACTCTCTGAGTCAGACGGCTGAAGGTGGACGACAGCTCCCTCAAACACAAACGTGACAGGTGAGTCAGAGCTAACGTCAAGCGTTCAACACGTCAGGTGAGTCAGAGCTAACGTCAGGCGCTCAACACATCAGGTGAGTCAGAGCTAACGTCAGGTGCTAAACACGTCAGGTGAGTCAGAGCTAACGTCAGGCATTCAACACGTCAGGTGAGTCAGAGCTAACATCAGGCGCTCAACACGACAGGTGAGTCAGAGCTAACATCAGGTGCTCAACACGACAGGTGAGTCAGAGCTAACATCAGGCGTTCAACACGACAGGTGAGTCAGAGCTAACGTCAGGCGTTCAACACGACAGGTGAGTCAGAGCTAACGTCAGGCGTTCAAGACGTCAGGTGAGTCAGAGCTAACGTCAGGCGTTCAACACCTCAGGTGAGTCAGAGCTAACGTCAGGCGTTCAACACCTCAGGTGAGTCAGAGCTACGTCAGGCGTTCACACGACAGTGAGTCAGAGCTACCGTTCAACACGACAGGTGAGTCAGAGCTAGGTAAGGAGTCAGAGCTAACGTCAGCCGTTCAACACGTCAGGAGCTCAACACGTCAGGTGAGTCAGAGCTAACGTCAGGCGTTCAACACGTCAGGTGAGTCAGAGCTAACGTCAGGCGTTCAACACGACAGGTGAGTCAGAGCTAACGTCAGGCGTTCAACACGTCAGGAGCTCAACACGTCAGGTGAGTCAGAGCTAACGTCAGGCGTTCAACACCTCAGGTGAGTCAGAGCTAACGTCAGGCGTTCAACACCTCAGGTGAGTCAGAGCTAACGTCAGGCGTTCAACACGACAGGTGAGTCAGAGCTAACGTCAGGCGTTCAACACGTCAGGTGAGTCAGAGCTAACGTCAGGCGTTCAACACGTCAGGTGAGTCAGAGCTAACGTCAGGCGTTCAACACGTCAGGTGTGTTGTCGGCTCAGGTGTGACTGTGTGTCAGGAGTGGGGCGGGGTCTTACTTATACACCTGCTGGCTGCAGGCGGAGCTGGTGACGGGGATGACAGCCCTCAGGCGGTGGGCGGTGTGCTCCACAAACTGCCGCTTCAGAGCGCGCTCTCTGCTGGCGTCGGTCCAGGTGAGTTTCTCGTACAGGTAGAGGAGACCGTACAGAGACAGTGACAGAGCGATGACACGCCAGCCCACCGAACGCCACACCTGCAGCACACAGACACACAGACACAGACACAGACTTGACATCTGAGAGGCTTTAAAGGAGCAGACTGCTGAGTTACAGGTTCTTATTTTACATACACATTTAACGAGCTGTGGGAGGAGCCTGAGACCAAACGACTGCTCCTCTCTAACTGTTGTGACAACAACTCGTTAAATCAGAACCAAAACAAAAAAAATTAAACGAAAAAATAAAATTTATTTTCCTAATTGAAATAATAATGTTTGAAATGACAAATAAAGAAATTATAAATGCACGACTTCAAATGACGTTTTACAGACTAAACAATCAAGACGTACCACTCCTCCGATGATCAGCACCGTCATGGACGCCCGGGAGGTGACGGAGACCAGACCTGTCGCTATGGAAACCACCATCTCATCCTTAAAGTTGGCACCTTCCTGTAGCGAGGGATAATGAGAGTTTTCACAGTTACAAGATTAAAACTGTGTCACATACATGTGTGTGTGACACACGTATGTTTTCACTCTTTATTTTATTCCTTTCAACATTATTATTATTAATTCCATTAATTTATTTCTGTCTCCAGGAACATTCCTCTGGTCACAGTTAGGAACATACGACACACTCACACTCATGTACGACGGAAACACTGATCATATCATGATGTGTGTTTTATGTCTTGTGTTCATGTCAGTGTATTTCGTTATATTTATTTATGATCTGTTTGTACCGTCACACTGAGAGGAGAAAAAAGTGTATTAAGGGGACGTCCTCAGGAGGACATGTTGTGACCGTCCTATAGTTTGACACTTACAGGACCTGTATGAATCAGAGACACTAAATGCAAAAGTGACGATGATGTCACATTAACCGGATCACTGGACGTCAGTGAGTCATCAAAATTATATCACAGTAACTTTCTCAACTGGAACAGAGTAATCCTTTCAAAACAAACAGCAGCTGATCTGTAAGAACACTAAAAGTCAAATTTCTTTTAATTCATTTGATTTCCAATCATTAACGTGGACTTCAGAACTGTTTGTAAATGCAAAACAACTTTAAACATGTCATTAAAACACTGATTCATCTCAATTATTTATTGAAATTCAGTAAATAATTATGATTTTAAGAAATGACAGTTTCACAGCCCTGTAAAGAAAAAACACAAGCTCAGTGTCGCTGTCACGGAGGACGTGTTTCCTTATGAAAAACTAACTGTGGAGTGTTACTGACACCTACTGGTCAAAGTGTGTATTGTGCTGAATGGACAGCATGAACCTGTCAGCTGCCGGGACCTGCTGGTCACAGACAGACCCAGCATGTTAAAGGACTGAAACATCTCTTGGACTGTTGGTCAGAAGGCACACGATGTGACTGTGATTTATTTTGTCCTGATGTTTAGTGGAGGTTTGTGGATTTATTCTGTGCTGACAAAATGCTGGTGTCTGAATTATTGACGTGGTGTGAGGGTTTCAGGGTGTGTGCTGGACAATAAATACTGGTCAAACATCAGGTGGGGCGTGGCCTGTCTGTACCAGAGGAAAACTTTGGGAGTAGTTATAAACAGCTGCCATTTCAGAACTAAAGGATGTGGTGAGGACACCTGCAGTCGTGGGTCGGAGCCGCTCAGCGCTCGCTTGGCGTTGGTGGCTCCGATGAAGCGGGTGACGAGGGCGGTCCAGCCCAGAGAAAACTGGAACTCAATGTTTTCACGAAAATCTGCACAGAGGGCGACGAGACCGAGGTCGTACGTCAGGTCGAAGGACGTGGAGGGAGCGGAGAGCTGATCGTGGACGGGCAGAGACAGCAGAGGACGGACGCTGTCTGAGGACAGAGGACAGAGGATCACGTCACACGTCTGTGACCAGCAGTGAACCAACACGTGAAGAGACGACGTACCGATCATGAATCTCTGAGCGTCTCTGATGTCTTTGAGGATGCTGACGGAGCAGCGGTGAGACAAACTGCCGACCATCCTCTCCTCCACGTGCTGCAGCAGCTTCTGAGGACACGAGACAAAAACACTCACTGAAAGACATCAACTCCCATCATCAGCGTTATTTCTCTGTGTTTTGTGTCTGAGGTGAAAACTTGTTTCCTGTTGTTTAGCTGCAGAGAGAATAAAGTCAAGTCACACGTGTGACAATGACTCAGTTTCCTTTGTTTATAATCACTGATATTCATGTTAGGAAGAACAGGATGTGATGACGCTGCTTCAGGTGTCTTGTATCATTCTGATAAAATCAGATGTAGTGTTGTTGACAGGAGCGGATCATGTTGACCTTTGACCCTGTGATAACACTCACCTGTCAGTCAAAACACACATTCAGTTTTGGTACTGTGTTTCCTCAGCCCTGAGCTGTGTCTGCAGGAGCTTGGGACAGTCTGTCTGAGAGGCAAAACCCAGGGCACAGAAAAATGTGCACATGGTGTGTGTGTGTGTGTGTGAGTTTGTGTGTGTGTGCGTGTGTGTGTGAGTTTGTGTGTGTGTGCGTGTGTGTGTGTGTGTGTGTGTCACTAATGAAACACACACTGTTTGTGCTGTAAACTGGATTGGAAGTAAATCAGCTTTAATGTGTCGTCAGTTCCTCTGAAACAACATTTAGATTAAGACTGTGTGTGTGTGTGTGTGTGTGTGTGTGTGTGTGTGTGTGTGTGTGTGTGTGTGTTTAGCTCAGCTTCACGCTGACAGATAAAGTGAACTTTGAACCTTGTACCTGTACACAGGTGGAGTACCTGAGTGCTGCAGTACTCACAGTCTTGTAGAGCTCCAGAGTTTCCTGTGTGGGGTTGAAGTCGGCTCTGAACTCCTCCACCAGAACAGGAAGTGAGCGGATCTGGTCGGACAGCGCCGTGGCCACCTGACAAACATCAACCCGCTGTTACTGTCCGTCGTCACATCTACGCCCATTTCTAAATGAAAAAGATGCTGAAACATTGATTCATGTCTTTATTTCAAACCGTCTCGACTGTGACAAACTTTTTACTGAGAGACTTGAGCTGAGTGAAACTCTGCAGCTGTGAAGCAGAACCAAGAGGAGAGAGCACATCAGGCCAGTCTGAGCTGCTCTGCTCTGACTTCCTGTTACATTTAGGATTAGTTTTAAGCTCCTCCCCCTTGTATACAAAGCCCTCCAAGAGCTGGGGCCGAGCTACATCACTAACTCCCTTGGTAACTATCTGTCTCCAACAACACTGCGATCATCTGCTGCTGGTTTATTGGGAGAAGATCAGGGACGCAGCCGCCGTCAGAGAACACGTGACCTACAGACATCAGAGAAGCTGCTCCCTGAATATTTCTCAAAGAAAGCTAAAAACAAATCTACTGTAAAACTTAAAGGCCAGTCCCTTTTAGCAGCCTGCTGTGGCTACACTGTGTGACAAATAAAGGCCTGTCTGTAATACAGAGCGATTTGTCAGTGAACCTTGTGAGCTGTAATGAGCTGAGAGCGGAGACTTGCTGTCTTCACCACAGAGGTGTTTTCATGTGGTTCATGCTGCAGCATGTTGGTCGGCCAGTTTACACGCTGATCACTGCTCCTCTCGTTAACGTTAGCCTCTGGGTGAAGGCGTCAGTAAGTATTCAAAGTGTACTTCCTGTTCACCTCACAGATGGAATTACTGAGACATGAAATTAAAACAAGCTGCAGCTGCCGTCTTTGTGGAGACCTAGTACCTGTTAACTTTAGCTCATCGGCGCTGTAGACTGTCAGGGTGCTACGCTGACCTCACAGTTGAGCTCCGCCTCTTTTGTTCCATCAGCATGATGTTATAAACAAACATGTACATAATCAATTATTGACATCTGTGAATTGATCCTCCACAGAAACCTCCCCCAGGTTTATTTGAGCTGTAAACCCTGTTTATGACTACACTGAACAACAACTTAAACACAACACGTCAGATTTTCACAGGTTAAAGATCGGAGACTTTTTATTCTCTCAGTGCAGATTTTCTCTCAGACTGTGAGACAACCCATCCACCTGACAGGTGTGTGATTAAACACAGGTGAGTCTGAGGATGGTCACAGTAACAGGACCGAGGGTCCGTCCCACCTGACACTTAAAAATCTTGAATCAGTTTCTAAGCACGCAGGTGTGATGAAGCTAAAGACTCTTCTGTCAGAGTCGTGACTCAGCAACAGTCTGAATTCACTCAGGACAGGTGTGTTTGCTGAAGCGTGAGCGCAGTGATCAGCAGGTGGATCTCTTTACCTTGGCAGTGACATCATCAGTCAGAGTCTTGATCCTCTCTTTGACGTTGTCGGTCAGACGGTTAATCTGTCCTCGGACAAAGTCCAGCCGGTCCCTCTGCTCCTCGCGCTCCTCCAGGCAGCAGATCCTGTCAGAGGTCAGAGGTCAGACGCTCCAGAAAAAAAGACTCTTTGTAAATGTATAATGTTAAACAGGAAGTGAGTTTTCCTGACTTCCTGTCCGCGGAGGCAATGTTGATGGCGTCCATCACAGCTTTGATGGCCTCAGTGATCTGCCACGCTCTCACTGTGTGCTGCTCAAACTTGGTCTTCACTGCAGACTGAGAGATGAACTCCTGCAGGATCAGACGTGGTTTGAAACCGTCTCAGGTTCACGGCACTGATCTGATGTGGACCATCAAACTAAATGTTTGTACCTCAAACGTCCTCTCGAACATCTGGAACTCCCTCAGTCTGTCCTGGAAACCTTCAGCCAGAGCACCACCTGCAGGAAGACGCATGTCTGGTGGGTCATTATCTACTGTAGATGTCAAACTTAAACACCATGACTGCTACACTGCTCTGAACTTAAACACCTGACTATGTCACAGTTACATCACAGTTACATCACAGCAGTGGCGTGTGCGTACTGATGGCAGAGAAACAGCGGACATCAGAGAGACACAGTGACGTACCTGGAATAAAAATGTCTTGTTGTGTCATTGGATGTCAGAACAGGAACACAGGTTAAGATAAGAAACTCACATGTGTCAAACATGGACTTGTCTTATTGTCCCTGGTAATATTATGGAGACGTCCACATATTATCATTAATGTGGAGGTAACAGACGATTTTGTAGCTAGCTAGCTAACGCTGCCTGTTCATGAACTCCTGGATCAGAACAGAATATAGAAACTTTGAGCGCTGCTCATTTTAGAAAGGACGCCACAAGAAAACATGTTCTTTGTTTAGATTATTAAACAGATGATGGATCGTCGTTTGTTTCTACCTGTCAGCGTTCAGCTATAGGTAGCACGCTAGCTACGTTAGCTACATGGCTAACATGAGCGAGCCTTTCATTTTCCCTGCCTGGATGCAGATGAGCTGATCTAAACACACATTATACTCTCTATGTTAACATAAACTGAGAACAGGTTTTCTCGTGGTGTCCTTAATAAAGTGAGCAGTGGTGACAGCTAATATACTTTGTTATGATCCAGGTGTTAATCAGCACACAGCGTTAGCTAGCTAGCGCGCTAGCACGTTGGTAAGTTGTACTAAATGATATTCTATGTGGACGTCTCCATAAATATTAACCAGGGACAATAAGACAAGTCCATGTTTGACAAACCTGAGTTTTTACATTTCTCATGATGAATTATGTTTCGTCATGTAAATAATTAAGTCATTTAAATAATGCAGACACACACTCCTGTACTGAGCGTCCAGCAGCCATCACAGCCTCAATATACACATTAGAATTCACCAAAGACTAAACTTGATTTTCTGCTACACGTAGATCAGAAACTCATGGATATGAAAACGTTACAGTGTTTTGTGTATTTTATTTGACGCTCACACCGACACCACTACTGTCCCTTTCTCTCCAGTTAGGCTCCGCCCACAAAATACGTCATCACTGTGTACAAACATAAAAAGAGTCTATATAAGATATTTTAAATCTTTGCACACGTTACGACCCACAGTCGATGCTGAGTCCAATTTAAGGCCTCCCCTTATCGATTCATCTGATAACGACTCGTACTCAGGTGTGTATGTCAGAGTGAAGTCATCTGTGGACACTTTGACACATCAGTCGCCCTCCTGTGTCTGTGTGATGAGGAGGCTCCTCCCCCTGCTGTCCCTCACCTGTCTCACCTGTCTCAGGCATGCCCTGCGCTCGCTGCATCCTGGAGTTCAGGACCTCTTTGGCCGAGACAAAGAAGATCCTCCCCGGAGCCTCGTCCAGACCGACCACCTTCAGCTCCTCCGCCAGGAAACTCACACAGCGGTCCAGGTGCTGCTTCCTCACCTGGACAGCAGGGGGACACAGTGGGTACAACTCAGTTAGCTAACTGGTACATCCTCAGTCCCCTAAACTGGGTACACCTCAGTCACATCGTTTATTACAAGAGCACTTATGTATTTTAGTAGTCTACAGTAGTTCAGACCAGAAATACTTCATTAAAATATTTGCATATAAAATAACATTTCTATCAACAGATTGATATTACTTATATTTTTTCTTTTCCTCTTTATCTATTTTTTGTTGTAAAAAACACTGATCAATATCTGCAATAAACCAAATATTTACTATTTAAATCACGCTGACAGCATTTGAGCCGACCACAAGAACGTGTGGCGTTTCATTGGTTTCATTTATTGTTCGTCCTGTCCCGGTGCACACAGAGTTTTTTGACGTCCGTGGTCCAGTTGTGGGAAAAACAAACGTCCCAGTACAATAAATCAAACGCACCCCAACCGCTGTGTTTCAGAAGTAGACGCACATGCGCAGTCACGTACTGCTGAGAGTGAAGTCCCTGATCGTTAGCTCACACGCAGCTGGTTCAAGCTGTTCTCTGTGTACAAACAGACAAAGTTTACAACTGCATATATTGCTAGCAGATATATTTTCTGAAGTGCGGCCGTGACTGGTTCTGAATGTGGGCTTTAGCAGGCAGCTGCTCTCTCCTCTTCCTCGTCACCCCCTCGCTCTGAATGTAGGCATGGACTGTAACGCTATATGCCGTATACTGCCCCCATCAGTTCCGGAGGAGTCATAGCACCGATTCGTACGCTGGTATCGGTTCTTCCGGTTCTTCAAAAAAATGAGTATCGCTGGGTTCTTTTCACCAAGGAATCGAAAGGTACCGCGAGTATCAGTTCTCATACTGACACATATACAGTGTATCGCTATAAATATATTCATTAGTCATCTCGCCCAGCCCTACCAGTTCCCTTCAACTTGGTTCGTCTCTCAGTTTGTTTCTCCTCATATCTCAGAGAAACGACGTGAGGAAAGATAATGTGATGTCACAGGTGTAAACTGAAGCACACACACACACACACACACACACACACACACACACTGACCTCCTCGATGTATTCTGGTTCACTCACTGAGGCGTCCCATCTGTTGTGGAGAATGAAGATATTTGGTTTGGAGATTCTCTCACTGACTTTGTGGAAGAAAAGTTTCTCCTGCAGACACACAGAGACAAACAAGATCAACACACACACACACACACACACACACACACACACAGTGCACACACACACTGCACACACACTCACACACTCACCGTGTTCATGAGCGTCGACTCAGCGTTTCCCACCAGAACAAAGACGTCAGCGTCCAAACAGAACTTATCGATCCAGCTGTCCAACTCCAAAGTGACATCAGTACCAGGGCTGAGGTCAGAGGTCAGAGGTCAGAGGCAGAAATTAATATTATTAATTATTCCTGTGCTGACATTTTGACTTCTTGTTTTTGTTTGTATTCAGGTGCAGTTTGTTTCTGATGAGTTCAAAACTTGGAGCAGAAATTTTCCTGGATGAATTCTGATTCTCTGAAATGTTTCCACGACGACCAAACTGACAAACTCAGACAGAACAAAATAATGTGTCCTCTGATCGAGTGACGCTTAACACACAGAACTGCTCCTGTCAACACGTTTCAGCCCAAACATCATAAATCATCTTCACAGTCTGGTCAATAGGAAACGTACCGTGTGTCAGTTTATAATCTGTAGGTTATGATTTATTTTACGTCACATTAAACTAAGTACTGTCTGTTTTTCCAGGTGTCGCAGTGAAGAGGCAGATTAAAGGGTTAAATCAGATCTGAGCTGGAGGTGTGAACAGGAAGTCACCTGTCCATCAGCACCAGGTCGTCTCTCAGCAGAGCGCAGCGACTTTTAGGCCACATGACCTTCACCAGGCTGCCGGAGTCCAGAGTGGGATCCATGTGGAGGGCATGAGCCAGCTGGTTCACCGTCTGAGGAGGAGGAGGGAGGAGGATGAAGGTTATGACAGAGTCATGTGACTGACAGACAGAGTGACGCTGACAGTTAAAGGGACAGTGTCTCATGTTCTTGTGCTCATTTAATCTTCAGCACTATGGAGCTTCGTAGCTAACGTTATTTTTACAATAATTTTTAAAACTGTATTTACGAATCTGCGTCCGTCCAACATGATGAAACATTGGGTCGAACGCAGGCGAACACGTGTCTGAAACTCTGTGGCTCTGTGGTTTTTTAGATTTTACACCAAACGTCAGAAATAAAAAAAGATTTGTAAAATAATTCTTCTGTCTGAGCATCGTTAAGACTTCTGTAGGATTGATTTAAGACATTTTGATACAGATTAAAGTCTTATGTTTAGATCAATAAGCTCAAAGCCTTTTAAGGATCCATGAGAACGATGCTAAGCGCTAGTTATTTACCACATGGATATAGCATTTATGCTAGCTGTGTTATTTTAGCATTGCACTATATTAGATTTAATATCCTTCATGTTTTTAGACATTCTCTAACTTGACAACATTTTACATCGGTCCAAGTGTACTTCCTGTTGGAATGGAGCTGACAGGAAGTAAACAGGGACCAAAGCTGTTGCCCTGGCAACCAGAGAGCATTATATGCGTCTATAAATACGTAGGTCTAATATGAGTAGGTGCCATTTTCTTAATTACTTAAAAACACTACAAGGAAACGGGACAGGAGTCATTTTTCCAGGATTGGGACGGGACAGGAGTCACTCTTCCAGGATTAGGAGGGGACAGGAGTCACTCTTCCAGGATTAGGAGGGGACAGGAGTCACTCTTCCAGGATTGGGATGGGACAGGAGTCACTCTTCCAGGATCAGGACGGGACAGGAGTCACTCTTCCAAGATTGGGATGGGACAGGAGTTACTCTTCCAGGATTGGGACGGGACAGGAGTCACTCTTCCAGGATTAGGAGGGGACAGGAGTCACTCTTCCAGGATCAGGACGGGACAGGAGTCACTCTTCCAGGATTGGGAGGGGACAGGAGTCACTCTTCCAGGATTGGGACGGGACAGGAATCACTCTTCCAGGATTAGGAGGGGACAGGAGTCACTCTTCCAGGATTGGGACGTGGAAATCCACTCCTGTCCCCCCCTCTAGTTCCAACATTTGGTACTGTCCCTTTAAGGTCTCTGTGTTGGACGTACGCTGACGCTCCTCCTCTCATTGGACGCCTCAGTGGTGAGGTAAGCCTCGTCTCCGTCGGTTCCCTCCACCCTCAGGAAACAGTTGGTGGTGTGACCGATGCCGCTGGGCAACACTCGGTCTCTGAGCATGGCGTTGATCACTGTACTCTTCCCGTTACTCGTCCTGAAGCACAGACACACATCGTTCAGCATCAGCGTCCACAGAGACATTATTGTACATACAGCAGAGAGCAGAGTTGAAGGAAGTCCCTCAAGGCATCCTTGAGATGTTGCGTTCATGAGAATGGGACAAATGGACAAACCAAAAACATAATTCCTGTGGGCACTTCTATCACCAGCGTGGAAACATAAAAATAAAATATCAGTCCCACCTTCATTTTTATGCCTCTGCGCCAGGCAACAGCTGTGGCCACAGGTATTATCTGTCCCATTCTTGTGAATACAATAAATATCAGCACTGGTGGTTGTAACCTAAATGGCGCCCTGGGCTCTATTTTCTATAGGCTACAGCGCCAGATCACAACAGAAGTCATGTAAGGTTACCTTTCCCATATACAGGTCTATACCCTGTCCTTTAATTAAACAAACTAAACAGCCTTATGTTATTTATCTTACTGACACCACAGCATGTCATTTCTGTCTCTACATGGTTGCGCCTTTACAAATCTCTGCTCTCTGCATCGCGCACGGCGGAGTTCCACCCCAATGCGCACACACTGTGAGGGCCTGTCAGTTAACTGGCAAGCCAAACCAGTCAATCAGACCGGCTCCACTTTGTCCAATTCCTGTGGTTGAGCAGCCATTTGAACATTTGATTATTGACTGTGTCGGGCTGTTGCCTCGTTCAAAACTGGGTCTTAATTATTTGATGACTGTCACATGCCAAGTAACCAGGTATCCGACCGCATGTCCACTCCGAACCATAACTACTAACTAAAGCTTCGGCTTATCGTGCACAATCGCAAGGCGCCCTAGAGCGTTTTTATCAACACTGAAATCTTTACTGTGCTCTCACTGTACTGAGCTGGGGTGTGACTGGGAGGAGGGGTTACCATGGCTCCTGTTGGCAGCCAGAGAAGTGGTTCAGGAGAGCACAGGTTTTAGCCCCAATTATTTGGTGTTTGGTCATAAGGCACGGGGTCCCATGGCTGTTTTGAGAGATAGTTGGGAGATGACAGAACCTCCCCAAAATCTGCTTGACTATGTCAGTGGGTTCAGGCGTAGGCTGTTTTTGGCAGTTGAAAGTGCAAAGGAGAAGTTGGTAAAATCGCAGCACAAAATGAAAACTCTCTATGACAGGCGTGCAGAGCCTAAGCAGTTTAAGGCTGGTGACCAGGTTTTGTTCCTACAACCTACTGTGACTTCTCCCGTTGAGGCAGTTCTCAGGCCCTCACACTGTGGTACGACAGGTGTCAGACCTGAATTATATCATTGCCACTCCAAACCCTAAGAAAGTCACTAGATTGTGTCGTGAATTTGCTGAAACCCTTTTACACACGTCAGACAGAGGGAAAGGGCAAAGTGGGAGTTGTATGGTTAATGCTTCTGCTTGTACATCTGCAGTTGTTTTGAGCTCATCTCCAGCTGTCAGCCTGGAGGAGAGTTCAACTCCTGATGGGGTTTTGCAAGGGCGGTTGAAAAATTCAGTCACTACAAAATCTGGATTGCATGTTGGCAAATCTGGATGACAAGAAACGTGCTGAGTTGATGGCCCTTATTAAAAGCTATCCTGCCCTGTTTTCTGATGTGCCTTCTCACACGCATCTTATTGAGCATGATGTGGATGTCGGTGACGCGGCACCAATAAGGCAGCACTTTATATCGGGTTTCATCAGATAAGCACAAACATTTAGACCAAGAGGTTCAATATATGTTGGACAATCATATTGCTGAGCCGTGTTCTTCGAGTTGGGCATCACCGTGTCTGTTGGTCAGTAAACCGGACAGAACTTATAGACCATGTACTGACTTAAAGTTAATAACATTACAAAGCCAGATGTGTTTCCTCTTCCCCACATGGAAGATTGTATAGATCAGGTGGGGTCACTTATGTGAGTAAATTTGACCTCCTAAAAGGTTATTGGCAGGTCCCCCTGTCTAAGCGTGCAGGAAAGTTGTGCGTTTATTACACCTTCTGGTCTGTACGAGTACACTGTTATGCCGATTGGCCTGCACAACACGCCTGCAACATTCCAGCGCCTCATGAACCAGGCTGTGGCAGGGCTGGACGGCTGCGCTGTGTACCTTGATGACGTGGTCATATACAGTGATACATGGTCTGAACACATTCAGTGCAGTCACCTATTTGGGTAAGGTAGTCGGTCAAGGCCAAGTGCGTATGTTGCAGGATAAGGTGGCTGCAATAGTAAAATATCCCCCTCCAACCACCAAGAAAGAGCTTTTAGGGATGGTGGGATATTACCAAAGTTTTTGTAGAAATTTCTCATCTGTTGTGGAGCCACTGACAGTGCTTTTGAAAAAAGAGGCACAATTTGTCTGGTCAGACAGATGTAGACTGGCGTTTGAGAATGTCAAGGCACTTGTGTGTGCGGCACCTGTGTTAGCTGCCCCCCGGCTGGATGAGGTTTTTTCCCTGCAGGTGGATGCCTCTAATGTGGGGGCAGGGGCTGTACTCTCGCAGGCGGGAGAGCACGGGGTTGAAAGACCTGTGGTCCTCTTCTCTAGGAAGTTTAATAAGTACTAGCTCAATTACTGCAGCATTTTGATGTAAATTTGGGATCTGGTCTTTCTCCACTGGTTGTTTTGCTCCTAGGGTCCAGGTTGCTGAGAGTGGCGAGTAGAAAGATAATGTGGTGGGACCCCATTCTTTAGGAGGGGGGTGTGACGGCCTGCTCCTCTGTCTGCTCTCTGGCTCTCTCACTTCCTGGGTAGAAGTTGTGGGCAGGTCGTCAGGCCAATTTGCCTCACCTGTGTGTGTATGTGGACCAGGATATTTAAGGGCTGTCTAACCTTACATTCTCTCTCTTGCTGCTTCCAGACTTGGACTTGGTTCCGGGTTTCCACCTGCCATGTGTTTCCCCTGCATTCAACACTTTAACCCAGCACACTCCACTCACCCATACACTGCATACATGACTGACACTCAACATTAAATCCCACTCATACTTTTTGGTTTGTTTTGATATAATTTCAACTTAAATGATTTACTAATAAATTATATTTTGATTTGGTACTTCATGTGTGGACTCCTTTTTGCCACTAACCGGCCCGGTTTGTGACAACACACAGACACACACACACACACACACACACACACACACACACACACACACACACACAGACACACAGACACACAGACACACGGACAGGTGCACACTTACAGGTGAGCACACTAGAGCGTGGCTTGGGCCGCATTTTCTTGACCGAACCCGACCCGAGTCAGACGCAGTTTGTTACCTGACTTATTGTTAAGAACAGTGTGTAACACGCTGCTCGCAGAGCAGTGCAGCACTGTACACTCACTCAAATGAAGCGGAGCCTGTGTTACGTTCAGGCGTTGTCACGTAAATAACAAATTCCAGCACATCAATATACTGTATATCAAGAACTCCCCAGGAGGATTTTTTCAAATTTGGCACAAATTTTCACTTGGACTCAATCAATCAAATTTATTTATAAAGCCCAATATCACAAATCACAATTTGTCTCACAGGGCAAATGAACTCATTGTAGGAACCATTATTTGTCTGCTTATTTTCAGTCTGTCTGTTTGTTTATTTTCAAGTTGTCACTGGGTGGCACTGCAGATTAGGGTGGTGGTTTGGGTCCACGTCATGATGGGTGCAATCAGTATATAGGCTCAGGTGTGCTGGGCGGCCAAGTGATGCATGGGTGACGGGGAGACTGCACGGTTTTTACCGCTCCCTAAGACGCCACTTTGCACCAGCCAGAACCATCACAATTAGTCAGATCATTCCATAAAACTTTTTGCCATGATGTAAACCTGTTCTGAACGTGACGATAATAAATGGGAACCTCACCCGAACATGGACGTCGCTGTGGACATTCATTCATTCCTCCATTCATTCATTCATTCAGTCGTCCAGTTAAGCGCGTCAAAAACAAGTCCCGTCCCGCACCCAGCCGAGTGGCTAATTGGTAGCCAGCATAGCCGCTACACTCATCAAAAGGTCAAGGTCTCTGTGACCTTATCTGTCCAATTCTCATGAATGTGGTAGCTGAAGAACACTGTGAGGGAATTTCTGAAATTTGGAACAAATGTCCACTTGGACTGAAGAATAAATTCATTAGAATGTGGTGGGTGAAGGTCAAAGGTCAGTGTGACCTCACAAAACATGTTTTTGTCCATAACTGAAGAATTCATTCACTAATTCTGACCAAACTTAAATTAAATTAAATTAAATTAAATAAATAAATATATACGACAAATGTAGGACTGTTGAAGGAGTTTGCAATGTTTTTGTTTGTTTGCTTGCTTTGTTTTGTTTTGTTTTGTTTTTTTAAATTTATTTATTTGTTGTTATGTATGTCTTGATGGTGTCCTTATGTGTCTTTATGTATGTACGTAAATGGGGGATGGAAATTTAAAAGCTATGCTTCGTCCATCCCCTTTTCAGGCCAGGCGTTGTTGTCTCCTAACTGTGCTGTCGCTGTATCGGTATGTTGGTGTCTGTAGTTTGTTCTGTCTGGTTGCTGTGGTCTGGTGTGAAATAAATGCACTAAAAAAAACTTGACACAAATGTCTGACATGGATGGAGACTGTCGGAGACACTGGACTGGTGGGCGGAGTCATACAACCACAGGGTGGACTGGTGGGCGGAGTCATACACTACCCGTACAGTACACAGGTACACAGGTACACACTACCCGTGCGTTTGTGCCACAAGCTCTCCATCAGAGCAGGTGTTCAGCACCGCGGCCAAAGTTGTCAATCCACTACGTGCCCTGCTCCAGCTGGAAAAAGTAAACATGCTGGTTTTTTGGTGAAAAAACGTGAATAGTTTTGAAGCGTATGACGCTGCTATAGTTATCATTATACTTTGTTTTTATGTCATTTTCAATGAGGAGTCGCCTGTTCTGACGGACAGAACAGTCGGGACTGTGAGAGGGTGAACTTCTCAAACTAAAGGTGGGCTCTAAAAATAACCGAACGAACAGTATTTCCTGTTACATTGTCAGGATAGGATCATATATGCCCATTTTCAGTCATGCCTTGTTATTTATTGTTCTGTTTTTCTTATATGATGAGCCCTAGTACTGGATGCTGTAGAGCTGTGCTTTAATCTATTTGATTTATGTTGATAGGCTCTAAAAATAAACCATCAGACAGTACTAGTCGCGGTCTGAGGATACGCTGTATAGCACACATTATCGTCACTGCTGTTGTTATTTATAGTCACTTTTTTGGAAGTGGGCTGTAGCCCACAGACAATGTGATGTTATTTCATTCTGTTTGGTCGACTGCTGCATTTGCACTTTTTAAATATTTGTTAATAAAAGTTGTTCATGTCTTGTTGTTATTTTTCAGTATTCTTAGGCCTATGTGATGTTTGCTATTCTGTTTCTGAACAGTATAGACACAAGCGTAATTTGGCGACTCCCTCTGAGCCCTTCAAAGGGATTTTTAATTAGTCACAGTAATACCGTATACCCCGGGAAAATGTGGGGAAGGTTTAACGGTAACAAAATTTGGATACCGCCCAACTCTAATGTGGACACAAACAGAAAGGTTCAAACACAGTTTTACATCGACTTTAGATTTAGATTTTAAACACCACTTATCATGCAGTCCCTTAAAACACCCTTAATTAACCCCTGAACAACACACACACACACACACACACACACACACACACACACACACACACACACACACACACACACACACACCTTAATGTGAAGCAGACACCCTTCACTTGTCAGTTCATTTGATAAACTGAACTCTGAATCTGAAAGTCTTTAGTGATGCTGTGACTCAGTGGTTCCCAGCTGGTCCAGATTTCTCCTCACTTCAAGGTCCACACAGTTTAATAGATTCAGTATCGTACCTGTGTTGGGACAAGTCGTCCAGCTGGCTGTGTCTGTTAAACTCTGATTATTCACATCACTTCACCTGAAACATTTAATAACTGACTCTTTCTCTGTTTGATTTGATTTTGAACATTTAAAAAATATTAATAACAAAATAGAAAAGATTATATTGTAGAAAAAACCCTTCAAAACATGGACAAACATTAAAACATTCAATGTTAAGGTCAAGGTTACTTTATTGGTCTCCCTTGGGAGAAATTTGGTTTGGATGAAGGGAAAAATTGCTGCATAGGGGTTACAAATAGAAAAACAACAACAACAAAAAACATAAATCAACATTTCATGTCTGAAAAGGAGCAGGAAGAAGCTTCAAACTGTACAAATGATCAAACTGTGACATGAACACACTCACATCCATCACACACATTTACATTTACATCACTGCACCTCGTAACACCTGAGAACCAAAATACAAACTGAGAGTAGCGACAACAGTCTGACTCTGAGTGAGCTCTACGTCCCCTCTGATCATTCATTCATATTTAATCTACCTCTGAAGTATCAGCAACAAATCCAACATGGTGCATCTGTCTGACTGCTGTGAGTCATAAACCATCAGATCTGAAACACGTCTTTCATTCCTGTTGTTCTACAGTCACAGAGACCTTCAGTGGTAAAACCTTCAGTGGGAGATCATCCCCAGTGTAAAATGTATGGAAACATCCTCTCAGTGAAAGTGTGTGTGAAGGTGTGTATGTGTGTGTTAGTATCAGGATCAGAGAACGACAGTTTTCCTCCGTTACAGTCCAGATTGACTCTGATCCTCTGGAGCTGCCTCTCAAAGGAGAGAGCAGTGTCTGTGATGTGGTGGGGAGAATGCTGTGTATTACCAGACCAGAACCATATTCTCCATAATCCAGAGTCCTATGTCTCCTTTCCTCTGGACAGACTCTGTTAACACACCCAGTGTCCACTTTGTACTGTCTCCAACCTCGACGTCCCAGCTGTGAGTCCCTGAGTTAAAGCCCTCAGAGCCCAGGACAGCCAGTGTAGTTTAACCTCTCTTGATTATCAGGAAGCTGCTGTCTCTGTCCTTCGTCTCACACTGGTCAGATCTTCAGACAGGATGAGAATATGTACCAGCAGTGTTTGGGTCCAGGATCACAGGAGTGTAGGAGACCACGTCCTTCATCTTGTTCCAGATGTTGAAGGTCAGGTTGCCCAGGTGTTTGGCCTCGTCTATCAGAGCTCCTGAGAGCAGCTGTGGATCATCCAGCAGGGGGCGCTGCTGGACTCTGTCCACTGCAGCCTTGTAGTTGAGCAGGAATGAGACGTCTTCAGCTCTCAGCTCGTCCTCTGTGGCTCTGACTGTGTCTGAAAGAGCTGCTATCTCTCTGCTCAGAGCCTCCATCTTCTCCTTCATCATCTGACTCTTCTGCTCCTCTTCCTCCCTCAGTGCAGCCATCCTGGCCTCCTCTTCCTCCTCTAGAAACTGCTGAAGCTTCTTGAACTGCTCCTTAATCTGCCTCTCTGTGCGTCGGGCCTGGACCTTCATGTGTTCTGCTGTTTGTTCACACTTCACTTTAACTTGTTCACAAACCTTTAACTTCTCCTTTAAGGGCTCCAGAGTTTCCTCAAGTTCCTTCTTGTGTCGTCGTGCAGCTTCATCAACGGGTCTGAATCTGTGGTCGGTGTGTTTTTCTGAATCTCTGCAGACGACACACACTGGCTGCTGATGGTCCAGACAGAAGAGTTTGAGTTTCTCAGAGTGCAGACTGCAGAGAGCCTCTGAAGCTCTCTGATCTCTCTCCTGTAAGAAACTCTCACACAGCTTCTTTAGAGCAAAGTTAGGAACTGCTACGTCTTTTGAGTGTCTTCTCTTACAAACTGGACACTCACGTGCTGGTTTCTCTGTCCACCAGTTCTGCAGACAGTCTTTACAGAAGCTGTGGCTACATGACAGGATGACAGGATCTTTAAACGTGTCACAGCAAACAGGGCAGCAGAGATCGTCCTCTAATCTGGAAGCCATTTTGTCTCTGAGTGACGCTGTGAACACAGCAGGCACACAGCTCAGCCACTTCCTGTTCCCTCAGAGTTACTTTCACTTTGAGTCCTTGTTGCTGTAAAACTCTGGTTCAGTGTGAGCAGTCAGTATTCCAGTATTCCCAGTATTCCCAGTATTCCCTCCTGGAGCTGTCCTCTGATAGTGGAAGTGGTGCTTTTGGTCCAGAGGTGAATCTTATCGTCCGTCTCTGACTGTGTGTCTCCTCTCAGTGACTCAGGCAGAATAAAAACTTGTTTCCTGGTTTGACTCATGTGAGTCACATGAGGGGCGGAGCTTCTTCACAGCAGCAGCACACAGGACTGGACACACTCTTTGTTTTATACCTGCCAGTGTTTCCCCCACCATTTAATCAGGGGGGGGCACAAACCCCCAGGTCTAACGTTGGACAGAGTGTTCCAAGTCTGACTGACCTGATGTGACGGGTTGTGTTTGGACCCAAATGCAGCTGAACACCTGGAACAGGTGATGTTTAATGCCACAGCCCAACAGGTACAGGGCAGGGCAGGTGATCAGCATACAGTACAGCTCAACACTTCAGTTAAGTCTCTCCACAAAGTCCCTGGCAGCCGGCTGGTTCGGACGGGAGGCAAATGAGTGAGCAGCGATGTTGTCACAGACACATAGCTCAGGTCAATAACAGGCAACAGAACGGTGTAAGAGCCGGCAGGAGATGGAGGCAGAAAATCCAGAACCAGGTCAGTACACAGATCAAACAGTGAACCAGCAGGGAGCAGGCAGACGGCAGGTCGAGGTCAGGCGGAGGGTCAAGAAGCCGGCAGGTTGATACTCACAGGATGCACACACAATGGTGAGTGTGGTGACATGGTGAAAGTCTCTGAACCACTGGAGACCACAGGTGAGCAGACAGGAACACTCACACTGTAGTGTCATCATCACATGGTAGCGGCGAGCAGCCACAGGCAAACAGGAACCAAGGACACGGAAACAGATCTAGAGATCGGGGGGGACAGAGGGCTGAGGCATTTACGGGGAATCAGACGAAGTAGTCGGCAACAGGAAATCAGTCTGGATCAGAGAGTCAGGAACAGGTGAACTGAGCTGCCTAGATGATGCTGAGGCGGGAAAAACCTGGTGAATGGAAAATTAGTGACTGGGAGCCGTGTGACCGGGTCCACAGACCTGTGACACCACACTTCCTGAAAGAGAAATGTCAGGTCACCTATGTATAAAGTCGTTTTTAAAGTGGTGCCAGAGAGAACTGAGAAAAAGGTTTCAATGTGGAAAGGCCTACAACACCCAGAATGCACTGCGTCCAGAGCACTCTGAACCAAGGACTCCCCCTGGTGGTGAGCAGGCGTGTCATGATCCTGGGTTTGGTTTCTATTCTGTTTTCTTGTGGACTGTTTTTTGTGTTCGTCCTTGTTTCGTGTTGTTTGTTGATGTTTATTCTGTTTCCTGTTTTATTTTGTTGATTCTCTCCTTCTGTGTCATGTCTGGTTTTACTTCCTGTCATACATCAGGTGAGAAAGGACCCAAGTGCAGAGCAGCAGGCAGGTTGAAGGTTTAATAAAAAGCGAGCTGATAGAAAACATCCAAAACAGGCAGGTGACTCAAAGTCTCAAAGAAAGAGGAACCAGAACTAAACAGAAAACCAACCAGGATAATAAGACGAACACAGAGCACAAGACAGCAGGCAGGAGACGGAGCAGGGAACGACACCAGGGACATAAGGACGAACGTTCACGAACTGACGAGGAACAAATGCAAACACACAGGTAGCGAGAGGTAAATGGAGCCAACAAGACTGGCACAGAACAGGTGTGAGAGGAAGACTCTGGGATCAGGGAGGGACTAACGAGACAGGTGTGACAGAAAACACACAGAGACAGGAAGTAAAAGCAGACACGACACATGAGCAGAGAGTCAACAAATTAAAACAGGAAGCAGATTCAACATGAGTGAAAAACATGAAACGAGAAACACAAATAACGTCCACAAGACAACAGACCAGAAACCAGGATCAGGACACAGGGAACGTCTCCCCGGCCAGCAGCTGTTTCAGCACAGACGAGCTGATCACATATCGAGTCTCTCCGTTGGTTCCAGAGTTCATTCTGACAGCCGCAAACACTGAATGACATCATCGTTCACATATATGATGTCATGAATGATGTAAATGTTGATCCTTCAGTCGCACACAGATTTCCGTGACACATTAAAAAACAAACTCACCTGGTGTAGAGACAGAGTTAGTTTGAGACTCTGCAGGAGACCCTACGCTGATGTGATGTCATCATCACATGTGGGCGTGTTCCTTAACTGAGTCATGTGATCATCGTGTGTGAGTGACGTACCTGCCGAAGAACGCCACCTTCATGTGTCTCCTGAGCAGAACCTCCCTGATGGTCCACAGTTTGGTGGCACAGCTCTGCAGCTCCAGACTCTGCTCCTCCACCGCCACCTGACCCAGGTCATCGCCACGCCACGCCTCTGACATCCCAACAAACAAACAAACAACACGTCAACACCAGCTGGTTATTAACAAACACACAAACAAAAACAGCTCTGTAGCTCCAGACTCAGCTCCCACCACGCCTCTGACATCACAACAAACAAACAAACAACACATCATCAGCTGTTTAACGACAAACATCACATAAAATTATGTTTAATGTTTTCAGACTTTTGACTTTAAAATAACTTTATTGATCCCTGTGACTGAACACATGCACCCTGTGTGTGTGTGTGTGTGTGTGTGTGTGTGTGTGTTTCTGACCGTCCACAAAGGCGGAGCCATCCTTCACAAAGTCCAGCAGCTGATCAAAGATGGAGGTGATCGAACGTTTCGCCACCACAAAACGCCGCAGAGGAGATGGATCCACGTCGTCCATGACACCTGACACACACACACACACACACACATACAAGTTAACAAAGCCAACAGACACTGTTGGTCTACAGATGAACACACACATACACACACACACACACACACACACACACACACAGTGTTTACCGTGTTCAGTGTGTCTCTCGGGTTCAGAGGTCAGTCCTGTTTTCGGGGTTCGTCCCCACCGAGCCGTCGTCAGCTCCCATCATCCCCTCTGTTCAACACAACCACCACATCAGACTGATGAACCACTGACCTGATCCTCAGCACGCAAAGCTCAGCTTACACTGTGTGTGTGTGTGTGTATGTGTGTGTGTGTGTGTGTGTGTGTGTGTGCAGACAGATCCTCTTATCAGGACTTAGAGCTGCTTCACCTTCATACCTGCAGCCTCCACAGCCTGCTCGCGGTCAGCGTGAGTTTAAAGGTTTCACACTGTTTTCTTTCTTTGATCTTAAAGTGGAAACAACCTTTAAATTTCTCCGCCTGGTGTTTCCATGAGGTTGAACTGTTGACACTAAGGGCTGCGTATCGCCACTCATTTGCTGGATCTATTCGATCAGGGATATTTCAGTTTCAGTATAAATTTTTGCGAGTATGTGAAATAGATCCTCACAGATATGTTACTGTAAACAAACGAATAATTAAAATTAAAACTGAATATTTTATAACTAAATGTTTGTAGAGCAGCAACAGAAACATTAAAACAACAAAGTCACAAAATAAACTTAACATGTGACTGGAAACAGATCGAACATGTCAATAACATAAATCATGTTCTGACATCACAACACTGAGTCAAGTTTACAGAGACATCAGTCCACCTGTCCCTTCCTCTGCTGCTCAGGACAGTCACTGTCTGCAGGTCACATGACCACAGGTCACATGACCTCAGGTCACATGACCACAGGTCAGTTTTCAGATAGGAGACAGAGAGTTAAACCTTTAACAGCTGTTGTTGTTTCAGCTTGTTGTAGCTGTAAAGCCTCTGTGCGTGTTCCTAACATGACGTCAGTGGCGGTGGATGACAGACTGTGGACAGAGCAGACTGAAATATTTTCTACATGTTGCTGATCAGCTGTTTGATAAAGTATTGATTTTGTCCTGGTGGAGGTTTATTGCACTCACAGTAACAAGCGCAGCTGTCGTCAGCTCAAGTTATCTTCACTTCCTGTCTGCACCGCGGCGTCCCTACTCTGTGTTTGTGTGTAAAAGTGTCACAGCAGCCTCACAGCAGGAGCAGCTGCTGCAGCACGATAATAAATTACATCAACACATAAAACAGTGAGCTAACAGCTAACAGCTAACACCTAATAGCTAGTTAATAGCTAACAGCTAATAGCTAACAGCTAACACCTAATAGCTAACACCTAAGAGCTAACAGCTAACACCTAAGAGCTAATACCTAATAGCTAGTTAATAGCTAACAGCTAACACCTAATAGCTAACACCTAACACCTAATAGCTAGTTAATAGCTAACAGCTAACACCTAATAGCTAACAGCTAACAGCGTGTTAATAGCTAACAGCTAAACTGCTAACACCTAAAGAGCTAACCAGCTTGTTAATAGCTAACAGTCTACACTATAGCTAACAGCTAACACCTAAGAGCTAACAGCTTGTTATAGCTAACAGCTAATACCTATAGCTAGCTCACCTACTACGCTTGTTAATAGCTAAACAAGCTAACACCTAAGAAGCTAAACAGCTAGTTAATAGCTAACAGCTAACAGCTACAAACAGCTACAGATTAAAAGCCGGTAACGTTGGAGCTTCTCATCACTACAGTCGTTAATAACTTCGAGCTGCAGCTTGAAAAGCAGATACTGAAAGAACGATCTCGGATTTTACGGATCAATATCAGGTCATTCAAATGAAGATCAATATGAATCAGATGAATCGATTATTCTAACCCACCCTGGTTGGTACACCTCAGTGTAGCACACTGTGAACAATACGTACTCCTGTGGAGCGCTAATTTCAGCAGGTAGTGTTGTCACAAATGTTTAAGCTGCCATGTTGCTCTCACTAGAGGTTATGCAGCTTGTTCTTTTATTTACCCACCTCTTTTTCTTCTTGCAAACGGACGGTGGAGCATTATCACCAACATTTGACCACTAACTCCGCCCACACATAAACCAAACATACGCCACAACGTCAGTGATTAAAATCTGACGCTGTAGCTAGACACAAGTTAGCGAGCTAGCCAACAGAATAGAATATACTTTACTTTTCCCCTAGGGGACAATAAAGTATATTCTATTCTGTTCTATTCTAATGTAATGTTAGCACCCGCATTACTGTTGGTGGTACCAAATAACTACAGACCCGACAAACATGACCTCTTCTACCAACAACACAAATAAATACAAAAGTTTTGTTCACAGTCCTTTGTCTGAAGCAATCAGAAGGTCATTTGTAATTTCAACTAGTGCTGTCTCAGTGCTATGATGCACTCTAAATCCTGACTGAAATTCCTCAAATAAATTATTATCCTGGAGAAAATCACACAGCTGATCTGCAACTACTTTCTCAAGGATCTTTGACATAAAGGGAAGATTAGATATTGGTCTATAGTTGGCTAACACCTCTGGATCCAGGGTGGGCTTTTTTAGTAGAGGTTTAATTACAGCTACCTTAAAAGACTGTGGTACATAGCCTGTTAATAAGGATATATTGATCATATCTAATATATGAGTGTTAACTAAAGGAAAGACCTCCTTAAGTAGCCTAGTTGGGATGGGGTCTAAGAGACACGTTGATGATTTAGATGAAGAAATCACTGCGGTCAATTCTTGAAGAGAAATTGGGGAGAAGCAATCTAAATATATATTAGGTTCTACAGCTGTGTTTGAGGTTAGATAGGTACTATCCTGAGGACAGGAGGTCATGAATTTTGCCTCTAATAGTTAGAATTTTGTCATTAAAAAAGCTCATGAAAATCATTACTGCTAAGGGCTAAAGGAATACAAGGCTCAATAGAGCTTTGACTCTCAGTCAGCCTGGCTACAGTGCTGAAAAGAAACCTGGGGTTGTTCTTATTGTCTTCTATTAATGCTGAGTAATAGTTTGCTCTGGCATTGCGGAGGCCCCTCTTATAAGTTTTGAGACTGTCTGTCCAGATTAAACGAGATTCTTCCAGTTCAACTAAATCAATCAACTAAACTTTACAGCACTTCACAGAAACTCTGCCGCCCTCTAGTGTTTTGGAGGTGTAACTGCAGAGTGACGCAGACACACCACCACACAAGTGTAAATGTTCACAGTAGCGTAGGCTCTGCTATAAATCCCCCTTTAACTTTCATCCTTGTCCCGCCACATTTCCACCTGACGCTTCCAGCCACCGTTGAACTATAAAGGCAACCAGCTACGTATCACGCCGTTGTTAAAGGACGCCTTTGTCGTTGGCTTCTGACGCTGCAAGTCACTGCCCAAGCGCCAGACATTGACGACTTCAGAGTGAGACCAGGCTTGTACAGCTGGAAGGGTGGAATTAACTTGTGCTGCCTGGACGTCAAGGTCAGTGGATTCATGTGTGATGGTAATGGCACATTTTAGGCTGTCTCACGTTCTCCAAACACAGGATGGCAACCTGTTCAGAACATGCCTTTAAACCAGTCTGTCCCAGCAGTCTTTGCTCCTGAGCCACATCCACCATGTACATGAAGCTCTGGGTAGTAGAGACGACACACAGTGGAGATAACAGAGGTCACATTGAATATGAATGTCTCTGTCCAGAGTCAGCGTTTGGTTTGTCCCTTCTGGGCTACTGGTGGTCTCTGTAGACGAGGACCTGCTCCCCGTTAAAGGGTTTTTTTGGGGAGTTTTTCCTGATCAGCTGTGAGGGTCATAAGGACAGAGGGATGTCGTATGCTGTAAAGCCCTGTGAGGCAAATTGTGATTTGTGATATTGGGCTTTATAAATAAAATTGATGATTGATTGATTGATTGATTGATATAAATGTAACCAGAACACAACCTGTGGATTAGAGTCACTTTGAATCTGACAAGCTTAGAGACTGTGTGAGGAGCTGCAGCTCAGTGTCGACATGACGACAGCAATGAGTGATGTAATATTACAGTGTGTGTGTGTGTGTGTGTGAGGGGTGTGTATGTGTGTGTGTCTCTATCAGCTTCAGTCAGATTCAGAGGAAACGGCCGCTGCCGTTTGATCAACTTTCAAAGTAACTTTCATCATCCTGTCAGACCCCAGACCACACCCACCTTATCTGTCAGGCAGGGTGTGTGTGTGTGTGTGTCTGTGTGTCTGTGTGTGTGTGTGTGTGTCATTACAAGGACTGATATGAAAACGTCCATATTTGCTATGTTTTAGAATAATATAAAAATATGAAACAGAGTGGATCCACTGAATATGATCACAGATGAGATGTTAGTCAGAGCAGCTGCATTAGGACCCTGAAGAGCTGGAGGAGGAGGAGGAGGAGGAGGAGGAGGCGGCGGCAAAGAAAGACAAACGATGGGAGAAGAGATAAAAGACAGAGACAGACAGACGCTGAGGAGACATTAAGAAAAAGACCTGCAGACAGACAAAGTGACAGCTTCAGATCCAAAGACAGATAGAGAGAAGACAGACAGGAGGAGGAGGAGGAGGAGCTGAGGAGGAGGAGGAGGAGTCAGGGAGGGAGATAAAACAGACTCAGCAGAACAGAGACGTTCAAACTGAGGAGGATCAGAGAAGAAGACCGGTGTTGCTCGTCTGCAGCGTGGACGACTGAAAGACAAGAGAGGAGGAGGTGGAAAAAGAGGAGGAGGAGAGGAGGAGGCACCAAACCACCCACAGAGAGAAAGTTTCCTGACACACAGACTCTCTGTCTGAAAGCTCACACACTGTTTCTGTTTGTGGAAACTTCAGCGTGAACACACAGAGAAGACAAACCACAGAAGAAGAAAACTAAAGTCCAGCAGACTCACCAGAGTGCATCATGGGAACGTCTTCGCTCCACAGACACAGCTGAAGACGTGAACGTCCTCTGGTTCCTCCTCCACCACAGACACCCAGCATGCCGGCCAGGCCGTCCCAGAGAAGGAGCTCTGTGGGTGGGGCAGGAGGACTGCTGCTGCTCCCTCTGCTCCTGGGCCTGATGGTGATGACGATGATGATGATGATGAAGGTGGAGGCAACGAGCATTGAGGAGGTGGAGAGCGAGGAGAGCGAGGAGGTGCTGGAGGAGGACGAGGCCGTCAGCACTGAGATCCTGGTAAGAAGACGCAGCACGTTTGTTACTGATCAGATAAAAACAGGAAACAAGTCAAAAGACGGCCGCCGATCGATCGTTAATTAATTTATTATTTATCCAATAAACTAATCTGTCTGCTGACGACTGTCACAGCTACAATCTAATGTCAACACTGCTGCAACTAATAATCCATGAGACCAGGCTGCAACTTAACATCAACATTAGTGGGGACACAAATTAACCCTTTAAAACTGACTTCCTGTCGGCGGCTGCAGGAGCTCGTTGTTTACATCCTGTTTAAACTCATTTAAATATTTATTTATTTATTTAACCAGGAAAAAAACCTTGAGATTAAAATTGTTTGCAGTGTCCTGGCTGAGACAGACAGCAGCATCAGTTAGAGACAGACAACATGGAACAAAACCTAGAAAATAAAGAATATGCAGCTGTGAAACATGAAATGAGGTGATGACAAAGAAAAAAGCCAAAACCTGAGATAACATCTGCAGAAACATGAAACAGTGGGACGACACATGACAACACATGACGACACAGAGCAGCTCAAATCCACCCTGACATCAGCATATACATGACTGCGTATGGAAACCCTGCAGCAGAGGAGCCAATGAGAGACACGTCTGCAGACGAGTCCACAGATCAGGAGCTGTAGACAGAAACACTTGTACGAACTCTCGGTACAGAAAATAAAATCCATAACAAGTAGAAAAACTTTCCTGCTCAGGCTTCTGCTTTCTGTGTCATCATGTACACTCATAATGATGTCATGGCACTACGTATTTCATCATTTCCTGCTTTTGGTGTGATGCATCAGTTTATGAAGATAATGCTAATTAATGTCTGTATTCAACTTCAGCCTGTTACATGCATTGTCTG
Source organism: Epinephelus coioides (assembly GCA_900536245.1). NCBI lineage: Eukaryota > Metazoa > Chordata > Actinopteri > Perciformes > Serranidae > Epinephelus > Epinephelus coioides. The sequence continues at coordinate 527,688 of UNPE01000205.1, forward strand.
TTTTCAAAATACACTTCTGTTTCACAGGAAATGTGCAGATTGCATCTCTTTCAAAATAAAAGCATGACACACTATGTCGGTACAACACGCAAATTTACGTTTTTTCCTTCAACAACACACGTGGTTATGTTTAGGAAAAAAAAACAGGGTTTGGCTTTACAATTTTTGAGGGCATGAACACCGCTCTCTCGGGTGAAAGTCAGTGTTGTAGAAACTGAAATTTCTACAGGTGCTCTGACATGTTCTCCCCGTGTCAGCGTGGGTTTCCTCCAGGTGCTGGTGTTGGTTTTCCTCCAGTGCTTTGACTGTTCTCCCGTGTCAACAGTGTCAGCGTGGGTTTCTCCAGGTGCTTGTGTGTCAGCGTGGGTTTCCTCCAGGTGCTCTGACATGTTCTCCCGTGTGGGTTTCCTCCAGGTGCTCTGACATGTTCAGTCCTCCAGTGCTCTGACACAGGTGGACATGTTCTCCGTGTCAGCGTGGGTGCTCTGACATGTTCTCCCCGTGTCAGCGTGGTTTCCTCAGTGCTCTGACATGTTCTCCCTGTGTCAGCGTGGGTTCCTCACATGTTCTCCCAGCGTGGGTTTCCTCCAGTGCTCTGACATGTTCTCCCCGTGTCAGCGTGGGTTTCCTCCAGGCTCTGACATGTTCTCCCCGTGTCAGCGTGTTTCCTCCAGGTGCTCTGACATGTTCTCCCCGTGTCAGCGTGGTTTCCTCCAGTGCTCTGACATGTTCTCCCCGTGTCAGCGTGGGTTTTCCTCTTGTTCAGTGGCACATGTTCTCCCTGTGTCAGGGACATGGTGTCTTTCCTCCAGGTGCTCTGACATGTTCAAACATGTTCTGTCAGCGTGGGTTTCCTCAGGTGCACATGTTCTCCCCGTGTCAGCGTGGGTTTCCTCCAGGTGCTCTGACATGTTCTCCCTGTGTCAGCGTGGGTTTTCCTCCGGTGCTCTGACATGTTCTCCCTGTGTCAGCGTGGGTTTCCTCCAGTGCTCTGACATGTTCTCCCTGTGTCAGCGTGGGTTTCCTCCAGGTGCTCCGACATGTTCTCCCCGTGTCAGCGTGGGTTCCTCCAGGTGCTCTGACATGTTCTCCCCGTGTCAGCGTGGGTTTCCTCCAGGTGCTCCGACCATGTTCTCCCCGTGTCAGCGTGGGCTTTCCTCTCGGTGCTCTGACATGTTCTCCCCGTGTCAGAGTGGGGTTTCCTCTCAGGTGCTCTGACATGTTCTCCCCGTGTCAGCGTGGGTTTTCCTCCAGGTGCTCCGACATGTTCTCCCCGTGTCAGCGTGGGCTTCCTCTCGGTGCTCTGACATGTTCTCCCTGTGTCAGCGTGGGTTTCCTCCAGGTGCTTTGACATGTTCTCCCTGTGTCAGCGTGGGGTTTCCTCCAGGTGCTCTGACATGTTATCCCCGTGTCAGCGTGGGTTTCCTCCAGGTGCTCCAGCTTCCTCCCACAGTCCAAAGACATGCAGGTTAATTGGTGACTCTAAATTGTCCGTAGGTTGTGAATGTGAGTGTGAATGGTTGTCTGTCAGCTGAGATAGGCTCCACCCCCCTGTGACCTCTAACAAGATAAGCAGTTGCAGAAAATTAAGTGAGAGGAAGAATTGTGTTTTCGATTTTTGTAAATGTCTGCATTGCTTCAGTTTTGAGTCACAGGTCTGTCTATTTGTTCATGTCGGAAAATTTCTACACAGAATAAAATATAACGACAAACCTGACCAATGAATCCAACAGCTTTCTCCTATTAAACAAACTAAACGAGTTCCAGTTCAACTTTCCTGCTCAAACAGAAACTAAAACACTGACTCATCATTGATTATTGATCATATTGATATTGACTGATATTTAGAAGCTGAACAAAGATCTTTGGGAACACTTACAGTGTTTAAAACTAAACTTGACAACATTTAACATATAAACTTTGTCTCTTGTGGTCGGTGTCCTCCAGGAGCCGCTGTCCTCTGATCTGTCCAGAGTGTCTCCTCTCAGCTCCTGGCTCGTCTTCAGGAGAAACTCCAACAAGGGGGACAACCGGAGAACCAAAGGGTCCAGGAGAACCTCCAAGGTCAGACACATCTCCGCCTAAGCTAAACACAGCGATGAAACTCTATCCTGCAGATCACATGTTGTCCAATCAATTCACATCTTTATTTATACATATGAGTATCATGAAGAAAAATCAAAAGGTTGCTCTGGGTTAAGATACTGTGTAGTTAATTATAAACTAGAATCACTGTTCCATGGTTGTTTGACTCCGCCCACCAGTCCACCTTGTGGTCGTTTGACTCAGCCCACCAGTCCACCCTGTGGTTGT